>SZWC01000624.1:243540-273767 GCA_023375785.1 Penium margaritaceum | reverse complement strand
TCGTTGAAGACGACATCCCTGGAGATGATGACTTGGCCTGTATCCCTCTCGTAGAGGCGATACGCCTTGCTTGCCACGTCGTAGCCAATCATCAGCATCTGCGCACTCTTCGCGTCCCACTTTTGCCGCTTCTCCTTTGGCACGTGCATGTGCGCCAAGCTGCCAAATGCGCAAAGATGACCCACGCTCGGCTTCTTGCCGAACCACGCCTCGTACGGCGTCATCTGCTCCAGGGCCTTGGTTGGACTACGGTTCTTGATGTAGATCGTAGTGCTCACGGCTTCAGCCCAGAAGTTGTAGGTCAGCCAAGCCGAGTGTAGCATGGAGCGCGCCGACTCCACAATGGTACGGTTGGCACGTTCTACTACCCCGTTCTGCTCTAGGGAGTACGGCGCGGTACGCTGCGCCTTGATGCTAGTTGCTACGAGGTAGTCCTGGAACTCCTTGCTTAGGTATTCTCCACCGCGATCGCTGAGTAGCGCCTTGATCTTCTTGCCAGTCTGGTTCTCCACCATGGCCTTGAACTCCTTGAACCTGTCAAAGCACTGGTCCTTGGAGGAAAGGAAGTACACAACAGTGTAACGGCTGAAATCATCAATGAAGGTGAGGAAAAACCTAGAGCCTCCAAAGCTCTCGGTCTGCATCGGTCCGCACAAGTCTGTGTGGACCAGCTCCAACACCTCTTTTGCACGCTCCCCTGCTCCAGAGAACGCCTCGCGATGCTGCTTCCCCTCCAAACAGCCGATACATAACTGCTGCTCAAAGTTAGAGATGGTAGGCAGGTCACGCACCATCTGCTTTGCTTGAAGCTGCTGCAAGGCGCGCATGCCGATGTGGCCGTAGCGCGCATGCCAGATCTCACCATCTGTCGCCTGCACCACTGCTGCAAGACTCTGCTCACGCGGGATCTTGGTCGCCCCCAGCAGGCGGTACATTTCGCCCTCCTTCACCGACTTGGCCAACTCCTCTCCTGTTTCCTTGTTGAGGATGTAGCCATAATCATTGTAAAAAACAACGCGTAGTCCTGTGTTGGTGAGAGAGGACACTGAGAGAAGGTTGAACGCAGCATCAGGTACATACAGCACACCATGGAAAACTCCCACTTCAATGCCACGCGGGATCTCCAACCACATCTCCACAATCCCAATCCCCTCAGCATACACCACCTGATCATCACCCAAAGCGATCGGACGGGGGGGAATGGAGAGCAGCTGCGTGAACCACTCCTTGTGGTGCGTCAGACTCTTGGTACACCCCGAGTCCTTGTACCACGCTAGATCCGCCTTTTCCTTCTGCGACATGTCAGACTTCGCCATGAAGAGGCGGTCGCACACCTCCTTGGCAACGTTCATGTTGCCAAAATGGCGCACGCCTGTCTGGTTCTGCTGCTGCTGATGCTGCTGGCGTTGTTGTGACTGCTGCTGCTGTTGCTGTGGAGATTGCTGCTTTTGCTGCTACTGCTGTTGCTGCTCCTTCTGGTCCCTCTTGAACTTGAAGCACTCTTTCTTGTAGTGCCCCTCTTTCTCGTAATAGTGGCACTTGCCCTTCTTCTTGCCTCTCTGTTGCCCGGACTGCTGCTGCTACTGGTTGCGTGAGCCCATGGCCATGAAAGCTGCTTCACTGCTGCTGCCGCCATTGCGCTTTGCTGCATTGCAACGGAATTCCCCCTGCACCAGATGTGTGCAGATGAAGTCGAGGTCGAAAGTTGGTTGGCACTCCAGCGTCTCTCGCACCGTGTCGTAGCTGGTTGGGTGTCCCCTCAGTAAGAGGAGGATGAAGCGCGTCTCTTCCACAGGATTGCCGGCCGCTCTCAGCTGCTTTGCGAGCTCCTTTGCCCTGTCCAGATACGCCTCCATCCCTTCACCACCCTGCTTTTTCAGCGCCATCATCTTTTCCTCTTAAAGCATGAGGAATGCAGGATCCTTGCTCTCATACTTCTTGCACAACGTGTCCCACCCCTCCTTTGCAGTAGCCTTGTCCCTCACGTATTGAAGATGCGGGTTGGAGATGGTGTTGACAAGCAACGTGTAGGCCTACCTGTCCTTCTTCTTCCACTCCTCATACGCCGTAGGTACAGCTGCAGAAGAACCCGCATCAGCTGCATTCTTTTGCGGCGTCTTCCCCGCCACCACCTGCGCTACGGTGATGCCTTTTGCCTGTGGAACTGGAGCCGGCTCGTCGCCGCTTACCACCTCCCCCAAGCCCCTCTCCTCCAAAAGGAGACGGGTATGGATCTTCCAAAACGTGAAGTTGGCTCGTCCCTCCAGCCTCTCCAAAGGCTGAGCTGCTGTCGCAACGCCAGCTACTGCCATTTTGACCCTTGGTGATGCTTTGCGCTGCCCTTGGATGGCGGCGCTACCCCTCCTTCTGCTGCTGCTTTTGCCAGAAATCTATCTGACAGAAAATTGACTGTAGATACCAGCAGACTGGGAATTTTGAAAAACTGAGCCCACCACTGGAAACTTCAGCTCAAAACCTTTTAGATCGACCCATAAAACAGGGTCATCAACAGGGGATTTCAAAAGATATGCCCTCTTGAAAACAGGGTTTGCTTCTGCTCCTACTCCAACTCAGACCAGCCAGCTTGTAAACGGTGTTTCTCCCAAACGAATCGATTGAATGCAAGTATTTTTGCAACAATAGAAAGCTTAGGAAAAAAAATACAATTCCCATGTGCCACTTTTTAAATTTGACAAAGAAACGAGAGAGTTATGGTCTTCACAAGGCGACAAACTTACTCATAGAGAAGAGTGTAGTCCTGGCCGACCTCGTTTTGAGCATAACTCTCGATCCGACCGTTGGATCTTTGGGATATTGGGCTCGTTGCAAAGATTGTCTTTTGAACTTGAAGATCCAGTGGTCGATTGTCAAGTTTTGTGAAGGTTTCACTCCAACCCGTCACTCTCAAAGTGACGGCCTGAGCTGGCTGGAAGTCGCAGAACTTGGCTCTGATACCAAATGTTGGAACTTCAGGAGAGAGGGAGCCTTGGAGCAGCGAGCATGTGTGATTGGAAGGGCATCACTTGTGCTGAAGAATGGTTGTTCACTCACTCAAAATGATGGAGTACATATAGTGCTAGAGCTTGGGCAAGTCAGCCCGCTCACAAGCCACACCACTTAGCCATTGAGGCTAAGGCTCACACACTAGAGTCCATAATCTCACACAAGGGAGGAAATCAGCCTAGCAATCAGGCTGACCACTCACACACGACCTAGAGAGCTAGAGAATGCTCAAATGGCACACTCCTAGTGGTCACATAACCCACAAACCCATGGAGAATCGCCATGTGTCCATGGCTAGCACACAAGGATCTCACCTCACCTAAAAAGAAAGGAGAGCTACCTTTATCCTAGTCAGCACACTCTGACAAGGCAATCCTAAGACCAAGGACCTTTTTGGATATTTCTCCCATCAGGTCTTGACCCTGGACCTCTTGCGTTTTTCTTTTCTCAGGCTAAGGCATGGAGCCATCGCCCATGGTCACCTGGATATCGACGGTCGATGACCCCGGAAACTACGAAAATTCATATCTCCCAATCCGACCGTTGGATCGGTCTCAAACTTGGATCGTAGACATTTTGCCACCTGATCTTTCCAATGAAGAAGTCAGATCGACGATCGGAGCAGGCATCTGGTACTTTCCTGGAACTTGCTCCTCTGGACCTTAAACTGAGCCGGATGACTCCTTTCCCAACATTGATGACCCTGTTTTATGAGTTGATCTGAAATGTTTTTAGCTGAATTTTCCAGTGGTGGGCTCCATTTTTCCACATTCTTAGTCTGCTGGCATATACAGTTGATCTTCTGTCAGACAGATTTTTTGGCAGAAGCAGTAGCAGAAGCAGGGGTAGCGCCGCCATCCAAGGGCATTGCTGAGCATCACCAAGGCTCAAAATGGCAGCAGCTGGCGTTGTGACAGCAGCCCAGCCTTTGGAGAGGCTGGAGGGACGCGCAAACTTCACGTTTTGGAAGATCCGTACCCGCCTCCTTTTGGAGGAGAGGGGCTTGTGGGAGGTGGTGAGCGGCGACGAGCCGGCTCCAGTTCCACAGGCAAAAGGCATCACCGCAGCGCAGGTGGTGGCGAGGAAGACGCCGTAAAAGGGTGCACCTGATGTGGGTTCTTCTATTGCTGTACCAGTGGTGATGAGGAATGGAAGAAGAAGGAGAGGCAGGCCTATAGGTTGCTTATCAACAGCATCTCCAACCCGCATCTTCAGTACGTGAGTTACAAGGCTACTGCAAAGGAGGGATGGGACACGTTGTGCAAGAAGTATGAGAGCAAGGATCCTGTGTTCCTCATGCTTTTGGAGGAAAAGATGATGGCGCTAAAAATGCAGGGTGGTAAAGGTATGGAGGTGTATTTGGACATGGCAAAGGAGCTTGCAAAGCAGCTGAGAGCAGGCGGCAACCCTGTGGAAGAGACGTGCTTCATCCTCCTCTTGCTGAGGGGACTCCTAACCAACTACGACACAGTGGGAGAGACGTTGGAGTGCCAGCCAACTCTCGACCTCGACTTCATATGCACACACCTGGTGCAGGTGGAATTGCGTCGCAATGCAGCAAAGCGCAATGGCGGCGGCAGTAGTGAAGTAGCTCTTGTAGCCACGAGCTCACGTAACCAGC
Source organism: Penium margaritaceum (assembly GCA_023375785.1). Lineage (NCBI taxonomy): Eukaryota > Viridiplantae > Streptophyta > Zygnematophyceae > Desmidiales > Peniaceae > Penium > Penium margaritaceum. The sequence continues at coordinate 269,143 of SZWC01000624.1, read as the reverse complement.
AGCAGCAACATCAATCTGGGCAGTAGAAGGACAAAAAGAAAGGCAAATGCCACTATTGCCAGAAAGAGCGACACTACAAAAAGGAGTGTTTCAAGCTCAAGAGAGACCAGAAGGAGCAGTAGCAGCAGCAGTCATCGCAGCAGCAGCAAAAGCAGCAGCAAAAGCAGTAGCAAAAGCAGCAGCAGCAGCAGTCACAGTGGCGTCAGCAGCAGCAGCAGCAGCAAAACGAGGCTGGTGTGCGCCACTTTGGCAACATTAATGTGGCGAAGGAGGTGCGCGACCGTCTCTTCATGGCGAAGTCTGACATGTCGCAGATGGAGAAGGCGGATCTCGCATGGTACAAGGACTCAGGATGTACCAAGAGCCTCACACATCACGAGGAGTGGTTTACACAACTGCTGTTCATCCCTCCTCGTCCTATCGCTATGGGTGATAATCGGGTGGTGTATGCTGAGGGGATTGGGATTGTGAAGATGTGGTTGGAGATCCTACGTGGCATTGAAGTGGGAGTGTTCCATGGCGTGTTGTATGTATTTGATGCTGCATTCAACCTCCTCTCACTCCTTTCTTACAGAAAAAGGACTGCACGTCATCTTCGATGATGATTATGGCTACATCCTCAACAAGGATAGAGGAAAGGAGTTGGCCAGGTCGGTGATAGAGGGCGACATGTACCGCCTGCTTGGGGCGACCAAGATCCCGCGTGAGCAAAGTCTAACAGTAGTGGTGCAGGCAACAGATGGGAAGATCTGGCATGCGCGCTACAGCCACATCGGCATGCGCGCCTTACAGCAGATTCAAGCAAAGCAGATGGTGGGTAACCTTCCTACCATCTCTAACTTTGAGCAGCACTTATGCATCGGTTGTTTGGAGGGGAAGCAGCACCCAGAGGCGTTCTCAAGAGGAGGGGAGCGTGCGAAGGAGGTGTTGGATTTGGTCCACACGGACTTCTGCAGACCGATGCAGACATAGAGCTTTGGAGGCTCTAGGTACTTCCTGACCTTCATTGATGATTTCAGCCGTTACACTGCTCTGTACTTCCTTCCTTCCAAGGACCAGTGCTTTGACAGGTTTAAGGAGTTCAAGGCCATGGTGGAGAATAAGACTGGCAAAAAGATCAAGTCGCTACGTAGCGATCGCGGTGGAGAGTACCTAAGCAAGGAGTTCCAGGACTACCTCGCAGCAGCTGGCATCAAGGCGTAGCGTACCGTGCCGTACTCACCGCAGCAGAACGGTATAGTAGAACGCGCCAACCGTACTATTGTGCAGTCGGCACACTCCATGCTGCACGCGGTTCGGCTGACCTACGACTTCCGGGCTGAAGCCTTGAGCACTACGGTCTACATCAAGAACCGTAGTCCAAGTAAGGCGCTGGAGCAGATGGCGCCGTACGAGGCGTGGTTCGTTAAGAAACCGAGCGTGGGTCATTTCTGAGCATTTGGCAGCCTGGCGCACATGCACGTGCCCAAGGAGAAGCGGCAGAAATGGGACATAAAGAGTGCATAGATGCTGATGATTGGCTACGACGTGGCAAGCAAGGCCTATCGCCTCTACGAGAAGGATACACGCCAAGTCATCATCTGCAGGGATGTCGTCTTCAACGAGAGCAAGGAATGGCACCAACATTGTCTGTAAAGAGGCAGCAAAACTAGCAGCTGACGAGACAGTGGGAGCAGAGATCCTTCCTGACCCAGTCTCTCCCGATCCTTCCTCTTCTGTAACAATGGGAGAATCACTCTACTCTCCCATGTCTCATGCAGTAGATACAACAGCCTCATCGACAGAAACAGAGGAGGGAGATGTAGCACCACTAGCAGCAGCAGTTGTGCCAGCAGCACCGCGCCAGCCGCCCGCTAACACTCCAGCACCAGGTCGTTGGTACCCTCTTAGGGTGCGTTACAAGCCTGGTGAACGCGGCCATTTTTGGACGCTAAAGAAACCAGAACAGATGAACGTCGCAGTTGTAGCAGATTGAGATGAGCGAACGTCATAGAAGGAGGCCATGGTTGTAGCGGATGCAGCAGATTGGGCACAAGCCATGCAGCAGGAGATACAGTCGCAGCTGGACAACGGCACATGGGAGCTGACTGAGCATCCACCTGGACGTAAGGTGATCAAGTGCAAGTGGGTGTTCAAGAAGAAGCGGGGAGCAGATGGTAACCTGGAAAAGTACAAGGCGAGGTTGGTCGCCAAGGGCTACTCCCAGCAGGAGGGCATCGACTACACAGAAACTTTTGCCCTTGTTGCAAAGTTTGCCTCTGTGCATATGCTCCTCTCTTATGCAGCAGCTGAGGACTTCGAGGTTCACCACATGGATGTCAAGACGGCATTCTTGAATGGTGGCTTGGAGGAGGAGATGTACATGGAGCAGCCGGAGGGATTCGTCATGGATGGCCAGGAGCACCTGGTTTGCAAGCTGCAAAAGTCGTTGTACGGCCTCAAGCAAGCGTCGCGTGCTTGGAATCAGAAATTGGATGCGGCGTTCTAGTGCATGGGGTTTGAGCGCAACGAGTGTGACTACAGCGTGTATCGCTGGCAGCATGAGCATGAGATCCTCATCATCATTGTCTATGTGGATGACATGCTCCTCCTTTCCAACAGCATGTCTACACTATAGGAAATCAAGGAAGCCATGCAGGAGCGATTCCAGATGTCTGATTTCAAGGAGGCATCATACTTCCTCGGTATCCAGATCACGCGTGAGCGCAAGTCACGCTCTCTCTCGCTGCAATAGAGTCGCTACATCAAGGATGTTTTGCAACGGTTCGCCATGGTTAAGGCAAAACTCATCGGCACGCCGCTGGAGACGCGGTACTACCTCGTGAACTTCAATGGAGAAGCAAATTCAGCTGAGCGACAGAAGTACTAGAGTGCCATCGGTAGCCTCATGTACCTGATGGTGGCAACCAGGCCAGACCTCGCACAGGCTGTTAGCGTTGTAAGCCAGCACATGGCAAACCCCGGACCTGAGCACCAGAAGGCTCTAAAGCGGATCTTCCGCTACCTTACTGGAAATATCAACATTCGCATCACCTACAACGGCAATGACAACAGCATCATCGGCTACACAGATGCAGATTGGGCTTCAAACCCTGAGGACAATACGTCCATCTGTGGACATGTGTTCCTCATGAATCGTGGGGCCATCAGCTGGTGCTGCAAGCGGCAGGTGGTCGTGGCCAGCTCAAGCACGGAAGCTGAGTACGTCTCTCTCAGCTTTGGAGCCAAGGAAGCCGTTTGGCTTCAACGTCTCATGGCAGAGATGAGTGGGAGTACAGCGGTTCCAGTTCCTGTGCGCGTCGACAACCAGAGCGCAATCACACTCACTGAGAATCCTGAGCACCATGCACGTACCAAGCACATTGACATCGCATATCACTTCATCAGGCACATGGTGCAAGAGGGTGCTATCAAGCTGGAGTTTACTCCAACCAGCAAGCAGGTCGCTGATTTCTGTACCAAGCCAGTTACCCGTGAGAAGCAACAGTTTTGCATGAACGCATGTGCACTCAGCCAACTGTGACTGCGGCAAAGTGGGAGATTTTTCGGAAAGGAGCCATCCGGCTCAGTTTCAGGTCCATAGGAGCAAGTTCCAGGAAAGTACTAGATGCCTGCTCCGATTGTCGATCCAAATTCACTATTGGAAAGATGAGGTGGCAAAATGTCTACGGTCCAAGTTTGAGGCCGATCCAATGGTCGGATTGGGAGATATGAATTTTTGAAGTTTCGGAGGTCATGGACCATAGATGTGTGGGTGGCCATGGGTGATGGCTCCATGCCTTAGCTTGAGAAAAGAAAAAGGCAAGAGGTCCAGGGTCAAGACCTGATGGTAGAAATATCCAAAAGGGTCCTTGGTTTTAGGATTGCCTTGTCAGAGTGTGCTGACTAGGATAAAGGTACCTCTCCTTACTTTTTAGGTGAGGTGAGATCCTTGTGTGCTAGCCATGGATACATGGCGATTCTCCATGGGTTTGTGGGTTATGTAACCACTAGGAGTTTGCCATGAGAGTANGTGATGGCTCCATGCCTTAGCTTGAGAAAAGAAAAAGGCAAGAGGTCCAGGGTCAAGACCTGATGGTAGAAATATCCAAAAGGGTCCTTGGTTTTAGGATTGCCTTGTCAGAGTGTGCTGACTAGGATAAAGGTACCTCTCCTTACTTTTTAGGTGAGGTGAGATCCTTGTGTGCTAGCCATGGATACATGGCGATTCTCCATGGGTTTGTGGGTTATGTAACCACTAGGAGTTTGCCATGAGAGTATTCTCTAGCTCTCTAGGTCGTGTGTGAGTGGTCAACCTGATTGCTAGGCTGATTTCCTCCCTAGTGTGAGATTATGAACTCTAGTGTGTGAGCCTTAGCCTCCATGGCTAAGTGGTATGGCTTGTGAGAGGGCTGACTTGCCCAAGCTCTAGCTCTATATGTACTCCATCATTTTGAGTGATTCAAAAACCATTCTTCAGCACAAGTGATGCCTTTTCAATCACACATGCTCGCTGCTCCAAGGCTCCCTCTCTCCTCCAGATCCAACAGGCCTTATGCGATCATCGGCGAAAAGGGTATGTAATGGAATAAATTGTACCTTTTGACAGTGGTCGTAGTGAGCAGCCTCATGGGCATCAACAAAGCACACTAGCAACAAAGGAGAGAAGACTAGCAACTGCAAAAAATGGCAGATCCGAGTCAAGTCCGCCTTGAGGCGGGTGTGTCCAAATTCTTGAGGACAGGTTTTCCCTTGTGGAAATGGTAATTTGAGATTGTCATGAACGTGCGTGGCTACCTCAACATCCAAAAAGGGATCGAGACAGCACCTGCCAATGCGACCGTGAAGACGCATGCGGTGACCTTGTAGCATGGACAATGAAGAACATGGCTTTAGCCATTCTTGTGACATCCATCAACAAGTCTCAACACTCCCACATCACAGGATGCACGTTGGCTACTGGGTCCTACGCAAAATTTGCACGTGTGCATCAATCAAACGCCCTAGAAAACTGACCTTTCATCTTTCACAGGTTGATATCGATGAGGGTGAGCGATGGAGAATCGATACCCAAATTTTTGCTGTGATTCAAAAACGTGCTTCAAGAGGTCCAGCAAATGGATTGGAATCTCGACTCCAACATGCGTGCCATGATCCTTCTAATGGTGCTACCGGAAATCTTGGGATCCTTGATCACCGTACTTGGTGGTTGGAAGGAGGCAGATCTGATGTACGAGGGTGTCGTCGAACACGTCCGCAATGAGTCCATGCGACGTAGTGGCAGTGAGGCAACCATCTCATCCTATGCCTCTCACTTCGGTGGACAAGGTATAAGTTCTCGCTCCAATCAAGGCAACAGCGGAAGCGGTAGTGGTGAAGGGAAAGATGATGGTGGCGAAAGTGTTCCAAGAATCTCGGCAACTGTCACAAGTGTGGCAAGGCTGGGCGCTGGGCTAGGGATTGCTATAGTCTCAAAAAAGAAGGTGGGAATAAAGGTGGGAAAGAAGTGTTGGAAACAGAGGAGAGACAAGGCCTTGGAGCAGCGAGCATATGGGACTATAAAGGCATCACTTGTGCTTAAGAATGGTTGTTGAATCCCAAAAAATGATGGAGTACATAAAAGAGTTCAAGCTTGGGCCGTCAGCATACCTAAGGCGACGGTCTAAAAAACGGGTTCCAACACAATGGTTCCCGCCGACCGTTCTTGGTATTACAACCAAAAGATGATATCACCCTCAGAGTCAAGGTTCCACACTGAGCAGTTCATAAGAATCACTTCCTTACATTATGTCCTTAGCACCTTGTCACTTTTGTACGAGGAGTAAACTCCTAGGGCTTAGACCAACCAATGCTTCTTTAGTCTCTACCTCTGGTGGATAACTCTGTGAGGAGTCTCAAAGGTAAGAACTGTAGTCAATGATAGTCAATTGACAGATTCTTATAGTCCTAGAGCCAGCCTCTAGCCTAGGCGCGCAGTGGCTCCTTTGATAAGCCATTTTGGGGGCAATCTGGATTGCGTTATCCCCCTTGCCTACATGGCGCTCCCTGTGACTACCATGTGGCGCCAGCCAGCAGGAAGGACCTTGGAATGTTCTAAGATGTCTCTTAGAACCTTCTTGTCCCCCTTTCAATCACAAAGAAAATTAGTCTCCGGACTGGGATTTGACCCAGTAACCTCTCGCTCCACAGACTAACTCTGGAACGTCTAAGCCACGAGGAGTTGTCTTAGGTAGTCTTTGCTGGCCATACTATCCAGATTAGACCAAGGGAACTTGCTCCAAAGGAGCAGTGCATGCCTTGTCTATCTAGACCAGACTTAGGGGACTTAGTCCAGGGGAGCAGTGCATGCCCAGTCCATCGTGTGCCTGTCCAAATATCAGTCATGCTTAAGGAGCATCTCAGGTCAACAAACTCTCCCTTGCTCCTCTGTCCATTAGTTGTGAGATCTCTCCTCTCTCCAGCTGTCTTGGCCTGAGTCTTCATCCTATGCGTTGACCGTACCGATGCCTCGAGTACTTGCAGAGTCCAATTCGATGTCGAGCGCCTTTGTCATGCAATCTGCGAGCATCTTCCTCATCTCCACGTATTCCGGGTCCACGACCTCCTTTGCGACCAGTTTGCGTGAGTAGTGGTACCCGATGTCGATGTGCTTGGTTTGCCGGGAGATGACATCATCCTGTGCCATTTTCATGGCCCTCTTATTGTCGATGCAGACCTCTGTTGCCTCAATTTGTGGCAATTTCATCTCGATAAGGAAATTGCGTAGCCACTATGTCTCCTTACATACTGCTCACAGAGCGATGTACTCTGCTTTAGCGGTAGAGAGGGAGAGAGAGTCTTACTTTCTGCTTGTCCAAGAGATTGCACCACCGTTCAAGAGGTATACAAAGCCCGAAGTGAACTTTTTGTCATCGATTCTTCCGCCCCAGTTGGCGTCTGTGTAGCACACCTGCCGCAACGGGTCAGATCCTTCTTGGCCTCGAAACTAGAGTCCCATGTGTCGAGTCTTCTGTAGATAGCGCATGACGTGCTTGACTACTTGCTACAACTATGGTCCTGGATTGGTCGCAAACCTGCTCACTTGTCTCACAGCATAGCAAATATCAGGGTGTGTTCCTACCATGGCATACATGAGGCTGCCAACAGCAATCATTTAGGGAATGCTCTCCATCTCACGCCGTTCTGCTTCCGTACTAGGGTTCATGGAAGAGGAGAGCTTGGCACCTTATGTCATGGGTGTGCTGATGGGCTTGCAGTCCTCCATGTTGTAGCGCTTGAGGACCTCCATGATGTACTTGATCTAGTTGAGCTCGATGGTGCCTACTGCTCGAGTGCGGTGGACAACTATCTCGAGGTAGAACTCGAATGGACCCATGTCCTTCATCTTGAACCTGTTGCTAAGATCTGTCTTCAGCTTGTTTAAGAGCTTGACCGATGACATGCAGATGATCAGGTCATCCTCGTACAATGCAACCAGCATCAAGCCTTGCTCATCCTCCCGCACATACACACTAGTGTCATTCGGGCAGTGCATGAAGGTGAGCCCGGCCATGAAGCCGTTGGTCTCCTTATACCACATCCTTGGGGCCTGTATCAGCCCGTAGAGTGATTAGACCAGTTTGCAAACCTTGCCTTCTAGAGCTTTCACTCTCTCAGGCACTTCCATCAGCACTTTTTTGTCTAGCTTCCCGTCGAGGAAAGCTGTCTTGACATCCATCTGGTGGACCTCTAGATCTTTTGCAGCAGCGATGTCCAACATGGATGTGATGGAGGCAAAGGTGACCACAGGCGTAAAGGTCTCCTCAACCTCTGAGCCTGCATGCTGGAAAAAACCCCTTCGCCATAACTCTTGCCTTGTACTTGTCGATAGTACCATCCTACTTGATTCTTTTCCGGAGTACCCACTTTTACCCCACCACATACACGTTTTGGGGCCTGTTCACCAGAATCCATGTTTCGTTCTCTTCAATGGATGTGAGTTTGCTATCAAATACCTCCTTCCACTTAGCCGCATCTGGCATGTTCATAGCCTCTGTTACTGTCATAGGCTCTTCCTGAGCCAAGCATGACCAGCTGATTCCGGTCCATTCTGCACTTTCGGCATTGTACTTGGGCGGAGGTTTCTTGTGGCGCGTAGTATGCCGGAGTGTTGCTGGCGGTGCTTCAAGGCTTTGTTGCTTCTGCTGCTCTTATGCTGCCAGTGATCCGTTGTTTAAGGAAGAGCCACCAGCCTCAGAGTTTCACTCAGAGGCCTCGGACAACTCAGACTTAGTGTCAGAATCCGTCGCTTTGTCAGCCTGCACAGCCACCCTCCGTACAGCAGTATTCTTCACTGGCACCATCTACCAGTTTTCTCGTGCTTGATCACCTGACTCAAGCAATACAACCCACTCTCTTCATTTGGGAGCATGGACAAGGTCCAGCGACTCTCCCTTGCTGAGGGTCCTTTCATCAAATTCGACATCTTCGCTCCTGATGAGCTTTCCAGCCGCTTGGTCGGACAGCCAGTACGTCTTGTGTGCGGTGTCGTTTCCGACCATTGTTGGAACTTGAGCAGAGAGGGAGCCTTGGAGCAGCGAGCATGTGTGATTGGAAGGGCATCACTTGTGCTGAAGAATGGTTGTTCAATCACTCAAAATGATGGAGTACATATAGAGCTAGAGCTTGGGCAAGTCAGCCCTCTCACAAGCCACGCCACTTAGCCATGGAGGCTAAGGCTCACACACTAGAGTCCATAATCTCACACAAGGGAGGAAATCAGCCTAGCAATCAGGCTGACCACTCACACACGACCTAGAGAGCTAGAGNTGACTCTGATACCAAATGTTGGAACTTGAGGAGAGAGGGAGCCTTGGAGCAGCGAGCATGTGTGATTGGAAGGGCATCACTTGTGCTGAAGAATGGTTGTTCAATCACTCAAAATGATGGAGTACATATAGAGCTAGAGCTTGGGCAAGTCAGCCCTCTCACAAGCCACGCCACTTAGCCATGGAGGCTAAGGCTCACACACTAGAGTCCATAATCTCACACAAGGGAGGAAATCAGCCTAGCAATCAGGCTGACCACTCACACACGACCTAGAGAGCTAGAGAATGCTCTCATGGCACACTCCTAGTGGTCACATAACCCAGTAACCCATGGAGAATTGCCATGTGTCCATGGCTAGCACACAATGATCTCACCTCACCTAAAAAGTAAGGAGAGGTGCCTTTATCCTAGTGAGCACACTCTGACAAGGCAATCCTAAGACCAAGGACCTTTTTGGATATTTCTCCCATCAGGTCTTGACCCTGGACCTCTTGCCTTTTTTCTTTCTCAGGCTAAGGCATGGAGCCATCACCCATGCCCACCCAGACATCGACGGTCCATGACCCCCGAAACGTCGAAAATTCATATCTCCCAATCCAACCGTTGGATCGGCCTCAAACTTGGACCGTAGACATTTTGCCACCTGATCTTTACAGTGGTGAAGTTGGATCGGCAATCGGAGCAGGCATGTGGTACTTTCCTGGAACTTGCTCCTGTGGACCTGAAACTGAGCTGGATGGCTCCTTTCCCAACAACCATTACATACTTATGGGCACCTACATCCAGCTTTCCACTTCCTTCTCCTGCTTGGACCTTTACCCAGGCAGTACAACCAAAGACCCTCAAGTGTGAGGCATCTGGCTTCTTTCCTGACCAAGCCTCCTGTGGCGTCTCGAGCTGCTTCTCTTGCTGCTTCTTACCGCACCTTCCAAGCGTGGCTGCCAGAGTGAGATTCACAAGATAGCAAGCAGTTCTTGCAGCTTCAGCCTAGAAGCAAGGTGGGTGTTTGGCGTCTGAGAGCATGCTTCGTGTCATGCCGAGGATAGTCTGGTTCATCCGCTCGGCAACGCCACTGCTCTAGGGGGTGTGAGGAGTGGTCGTCTGGTAGTTGATGCCGTGTTGGCTCAACCAGCATTTACACGCCTCCTACCCATCACTGTTGTCCGTACAGAATGCCTTGATCTTCTTGCTTGTCTGCCGCTCTACCATCGCGACAAACTCTTGCAGCTTGTCCTTGACTACTCCCTTCATCTTGAGGAATTAGATCCACATCTTACGACTGTGGTCATCGATGAAGGTCAAGAAAAACTTGCTGCCACCGTTCGAAGGGGTGCAAAATGGTCCACACACATGAGAGTGAATCAGGTCCAAGATTGCTGCCGCACGTTGTCCATTATATTCAAAGGTATTTCTCTTTGCCTTGTCTTGGAGGCATGACTCACACAGGTTTTTGTACTTTCCCTCATTCTTGGCCTTGCATCCCTCCATCCCATGAACCACTTCGTGTTGTTGCATAGCTTGCAGTGTACGGTTGGCCACATGGCCAAAGCGCCTATGCCATAACTCAGCATCTGTGTTAGTGGGATTGGTCGCCATGTTGACAGCTTGTGGTGCAACATCAGGCTTTGGAGACTTGGGCTCTTCAACTGCCGCATATCCCTCATTTCCACTCTGGAGGGATTTTGTCCTGATTACGTAGAGCCCATCAACTNGTCTTGGAGGCATGACTCACACAGGTTTTTGTACTTTCCCTCATTCTTGGCCTTGCATCCCTCCATCCCATGAACCACTTCGTGTTGTTGCATAGCTTGCAGTGTACGGTTGGCCACATGGCCAAAGCGCCTATGCCATAACTCAGCATCTGTGTTAGTGGGATTGGTCGCCATGTTGACAGCTTGTGGTGCAACATCAGGCTTTGGAGACTTGGGCTCTTCAACTGCCGCATATCCCTCATTTCCACTCTGGAGGGATTTTGTCCTGATTACGTAGAGCCCATCAACTCTTAGGACTTGTGCGACAAGACTCTCCTTGGGATAGGAGATCTTGATGTCCTTGTTCTTGACAATCACGGCCTCCTCCTCCATGAAGACGACCGTCATGTCGTGGTCCGTAATTTTGGACGCTGACAAGAGGTTTGTCACAAAAAAAGGCATGTAGACGACGTTCTCTAGCTTCAAGTCTTTATCAGCACCGTTCACGTTGATGCTGATCAACTTATCTCCCTTGCCTTGCGCATGGACAAGGCTGCCATTGGTACACCTAAAGCGACGTTCAGTGTCCCAAATGGAGATGAACCCATCCTTCTCCCTTGAAGATTGGTGGTTCATTCCAGAGTCGAGACCGCATGCTCCACGCTTGAGCAATGCCGCTCCCTTGGTTGAAGGCACGCTCTCAGCCATCATGTTCGTCAACTCCTTCTTACCCTTTCCTTTGTCCTCATATCTACCACCATGATCTCTGTCTTCCTTCTTGGGAGCCTTGTACTCTCGTGCCCAATGCCAAGGCTTGCCATAGTTATGGCACTTCCCAAAACGCTTTGGTCTCTTTCAACCGCCATCGTTGCCATTTCCTCCACCGACACCGCTTCTACAACTCCTCTGACCAGAAGAGGAGTTGCCACGACCACCGTACTGTGCAGCATAGGCTGAAATGTTCGCCTCACTACCGCTATGACTCATGGCCTCGTTGCGCACGTACTCGAACACTGCTTCATACGTCAAATCCTCCTCCTTCCAACTGCCAAAGATGGTGATCAGTGGACCCCAGCTTTCAGGTAGCACCATGAGGAGGATCATGGCTGTATGTTGGTATCGATTTCCTAGTTCATTAAGGCCACTTTCTGCAGTAGTCCTTGAAACTGCAAGAGGAAGTTCAGAATCCACTCTCCCTCGCTCATCCTCATCGAAATCAGCTTTTGAAAGATGAAGAGGCAATTTGCAAGAGCCGTTCATTGGTGTACACGTGCAAGCTTCTTATAAGCCTTTGATGCATGTGTGATACCTTGGAGGTGGACATGCTGTTACTCATGCACTGATGTGACAAGAATCGCAATCGCCATGTCATCTTTGACACTCCACGCTTCATATCCAGGATCTGCTTTTGGAGGTTTAACATCCTCTCCAAGGAACATCTTCAAGTAGCCACGCATCCTCATGACAATGTCAAATTGCCATCTCCACAAGGTAAACCCAATCCCTATGAACATTGATATCCCACCATTGACGTGCTCGAGAGTGAACGTTGCGGGTGTCGTCATACTACTTTTCTACTTCTCTACTTCTCTGCTTTGCTTAGGCCGATGTAGGCTGATGTAGGCTATTGTTTGCTACCGGTCTATAAGGTGCACATCCATGACTTACCCCTTAGTTGTTGATCACCTGCAAATAGAGAAGAAGGCACACTAGTGAACCCAGGGTCGTGTCTCCAAGGACAGAGCTTATCCTGGTTAGGACCAAAGCGTTCTACCTCCAAGGGAAGAGCTTATCCTTGGTCCTTGTTCGCTAAGTGCCAGCACCCACCGTTGGATCTGATGGACAGATGGAGCAGATGGAGCTGATGGAATCGATGAGGGCTGCAAGACAGAGAGGGGGATTGAGTGCGCAGAAGCGTGCCTTACAACTAGTCAATCTTGCCCCATAACCCTTTGTCAACCTGTCTGAGGCGATGGTCTAGTAAATGGGTTTCGACACAATGGTTCCTGTCGACCGCTCTTGGCATTACAATGAAGAGATGATATCACCCTCAGAGCCAAGGTTCCACACTAAGCAGTTCATAAGAATCACTTCCTTGTAGTGTGTCCTTAGCGCCTGGTCACTTTCGCGCGAGGAGCAAACTCTGGGACTTAGACCAACCAATGCTTCTTTAGTGTCTGCCTCTAATGTTCAACTCTGTGAGGAGTCCCCAAGGTCAGATTTGCAGTCAATGAGAGGCAACTGACAGGTTCTTTTAGTCCTAGACCCAGCCTCTAGCCTAGGCACGTAGTGGCTCCTTCGATGAGCCACTTTGGAGGCAATCTCGATAACGTCATCCCCCTTGCCTACATGGCACTCCCTGTGACCGCCAAGTGGCGCTAGCCAGTACGAAGGACCTTGGAATGTCCTAAGATGTCTCTTAGAACCTTCCGGTCCCCCTTTTGGTGACAAAGAAAATTAGTTACCAGGTTGAGATTTGACCCACTGACCTCTCGCTCCAAAGACTAACTCTAGAACGTCTAAGCCACAAGGAGTTGTCCTAGGTAGTGTTTGCTGGGCATACTATCCAGATTAGACCAAAGGGACTTGCTCCAAAGGAGTAGTGCATGCCTTGTCTATCTGGACCAGACTTAAGGGACTTATTCCAAGGGAGCAGTGCATGCCTAGTCCGTCCTGTGCCTGTCCAAATATCAGCCATGGACAATGAGCATATCAGGTCAACATGGGCAAGTCAGCCCTCTCACAAGCAACACCACTTAGCCATGGACGCTAAGACTCATACACTAGAGTCCATAATCTCACACAAGAGAGGAAATCAGCCTAGCATTCACGCTGACCACTCATACACGACCTAGAGAGCTAGAAAATGCTCTCATGGCATACTCCTAGTGGTCACATAACCCACAATGCCATGGAGAATTGCCATGTATCCATGGCTAGAACACAAGGATCTCACCTCACCTAAAAGGTAAGGAGAGGTACCTTTATCTTAGTAAGCAAACCGTGATTAGACAGCCCAAGAATCTAAGACCTTTTTGGATATTTCTTCCATCAGGTCTTGACATTGTACCTGGTGTCTTCTTCGTTTCTCAGGCTAAGGCATGGAGTCATCCCCCATGGTCACCTCGACACCGGTTGTGGTTGACTCAAGATATTTCAAAAATTCATCTCTCAAACCGGCTGTTCGATCGTCATGAAACTAGGACCGTGTACATTTTACCACCTGATCTTTCCAATGGTGAGTTCAGATTGACTATCGGAGCACGTATCTGTTAGTATCCTAGAATTTTCTCTTGTGGACCTGAAACTGAGCGGATAGCTCCTTTCCTAACAATCTCCCACTTTGCCGCAGTCACAGTGGGTTAAGTCGGCATGCCTTCATGCAGAATTGCTGTTTCTCAGGGGTCAACAGCTTGGAGCAGAAATCAGCAACTTGCTTGTGGTTGGAGTAAAAATCCTAGCTTGATAGCACCTTGTTGCACAATGTGCATGATTAAGTGGTATGCAATGTCAATGTGCTTGGTGTGTGCATGGTACTTAGGATTCTTGGCCAGTGCAATTTTGTTGTGGTTGTTGACGCGCATGGGTAGTGTAACTGGTGCACTCCCACCCATCTTTGCCATGAGACGCTAATGCCAAACTGTCTGTCTGTCTGTCTATCTGTGTGTCTGTGTGTCTGTGTGTCTGTCTGTCTGTCTGTCTATTTGTCTGTTTTTCTATCTGTCTGCCTGTCTGTCTGTCTATCTGTCTGTCTGTCTGTCTGCCTGCCTGTCTGTTTGTCTGTCTGTCTGTCTGTCTGTCTGTCTATCTGTCTCCCTTGGCTCCCAAACTAAACTGCTTCCTTGGCTTCAAAGCTAAGAAAGACGTACTCAGCTTACGTGCTTGAGGTGGCCACAACCACCTACCGCTTGTTGCACCAACTCATGGCCATGCCATTCATGAAGAACACATTTTTAGTGATGGACTTGCGATCCTCAAGGTTTGAAGCTCAATCTGCATGTGTGTAGCCGATGATGCTGCTGTCATTGCCGTTGTAGATGATGCCGTTGTTGATGGTTCTAGCAAGGTAGCGGAAGATCCGCTTCACTGCCATCTTGTGCTCAGGTCCAGGATTAGCCATATGCCGGCTTACAACACTCACAACCTGTGCGAGGTCAGCCTGGTTACCACCATCAGGTATATTAGACTGCTGACGGTGCTCTTGTACTCTATCACTCAACTAAATGTCCTTCTCCACTGAAGCTTACGAGGTACTGATGCGTCTCAAGCGGCGTGGTGATGGGTTTTTCCTCTGCCATGCCAAACTATTGTAAGACATCCTTGACATAAGAACTTAGCTGCACCGAAAGAGAGCGTGATTTGTGGTAACGCGTGATCTGGATTCCGAGGAAGTATGACGCCTCCCCAAGGTCAGACATCTAGAAGCGCTCCTGCATGGCCTCGTTGAACTCCTGTAGTGTAAACATGCTTTTGGAAAGGAGGATTATGTAATCCACATAGACGATGATGATGAGCACCTCATGACCATGCTGCGAGCGATAGATGCTGTAGCCATACTTGCTACTCTCAAATCCCATGCACTACAGTCTCGCATCTAAACTCTTGTTCCAAGCACGCGACACTTGCTTGAGGCCGTAGAACTATTTTTGTAGCTTGCAAACCAGGTACTCTTGGCAAGCCATGATGAATCCCTTTGGTTGCTCAATGAAGATCTCCTCCTCCAAGTCCTCGTTCAAGAATGCCATGTTAACATCCATGTGGTTGATCTCGAAGACCTCGGCTGCTACCTAAGAGGAAAGCATGCACACAAAGGAAAACTTTATAATACGAGCAAAGGTTTCAATAAAGTTGATGCCTTCCTGTAGCAAGTCATCCTTGGCAACAAGCCTTGCCTCGTACTCTTGGAGGCTGCCATTTGCGCCTCCTCTTCTTGAACACCCACTGGCACTTGATTACCTTGTATCTAGGTGGACGCTTGGTCAGCTCCCACGTACTGTTGTCAAGATGCAAATGCATCTCCTGTTGCATAGCTTGTGCCCAACCTGTTGCATCTGGTACAACCATGGCCTCCTTGCAGAATGCTGGCTCATCAGAGTCTAGTGAAATTACGACATTCACCTAGTTCACTTTTTGTAGCATCCAGAAATGGCCACGCTCATTGGCCTTATAGCGCATCCTTATACGGTACCTACGACCTGAACTCGAGTACTGGCCGGCGGCTAGTGCGGTGCTGTTGGCACAACTGCTGTTGCTGATGGTGGTGCATCTTCGTCTTGTGCTTTTGGCGATGAGGTTGTTGTATCTGGTGCATCGGTCATGGAAGAGTAGAGTGGTTCTCCCATTGTCAAAGTGGAGGAAGGGTCAAAAGAGTGTGAGTGAGGGAGAATATCTCCTCCGATTGTCTTGTCAGATGCTGGGTTTGCTGCCTCTTTAGTAATAATGTTGGCGCCGATGACGTTACTCTCGTTGCAGATGACATCCGTGGAGATGATGACATGGCATGTGTCTCTCTTGTACAGGTGAAAAGCCTTGTCATGTCACAACCGATAATCAGTATCTACGCGCTCTTCATGTCCCATTTCTACCGCCTCTCCTGGGGTACGTGCATGTGCGTCAAACTGCCAAACACAAGGAGGTGTCCCACGCCTGGATTCTTACCGAACCATGCCTCATACGTCGTCATTTTCTCCAACACCTTTGTTGGAATGTGGTTCTTGATGTATACAGCAGTGCTCACTGCTTCGGCCAGAAGTCCTAGGTGAGCTAAGTCGTGTGTAGCATGGAGCGCACCGACTCAACGATGGTGCGATTGGCATATTCTGCAACTCCGTTCTACTTCGTCGAGTATGGCATACTACGCTGCGCCTTGATGCCAGCTGCTGCAAGGTAGTCGTGGAAGTCTTTGCTCCGGAATTTGCCATCGCAATCGATGCGTAATGCCTTGCTTTCCTTGCCCGTCTGGTTCTCCACCATGGCCTTGAACTCATTGAACCTGTCGGAATACTGGTCCTTGGAGGAAAGGAAATACATAGCAGTGTAACGGCTGAAATCATCAATGAAGGTGATAAAAAACCTAGAGCCTCCAAAGCTTTGGGTCTGTATCGGGCCATACAAGTCTGTGTGGACAACGTCTAGCACCTCCTTCGCACGCTCCCCTACTCAAAGAAATGCCTTGCGATGCTGCTTCTCCTCTAAAGAGCCGATGCAAAACTCCTGCTCAAAGTTGGAGATAGTGGGTAAGTCACGCACCATCTGCTTTGTTTGAAGCTACTACAAGGCGAACATGCTGATACGGCTGTAGCACGCATGCCAGATTTTGCCTTCTGTTATGTACACCATGTTGACTCGATATGCTCCTTGTCCATGGCAGATATTTGGACAGGCGCAGGACGGACTAGGCATGCACTACTCCCTGAGAGTAAGTCCCCTAAGTTTGATCCAGATAGACAAGGCATGCACCGCTCCTTTGGAGCAAGTCTCCTTAGTCTAATTGGGATAGTATAGCTAGCAAACACTACCTAGGAGAACTCCTTGTGGCTTAGAAGTTCCAAAGTTAGTCTTTGGAGCGGGAGGTCATCGGGTCAAATCCTAGCCTGGTGACTAATTTTCTTTGCAACCAAAAGGGGGACATGAAGGTTCTAAGAGACATCTTAGAACATTCCAAGGTCCTTCCTGGTGGCTCGCACCACTTGGCGGTCACGGGGAGCGCCATGTAGGCACCAGGGATGACGCAATCTAGATAATCCCCAAAGTCCCTCATTGAAGCAGCCACTTCATACCTAGGCTAGAGGCTGGCTGTAGGACTATTAGAACCTGTCTCTTGCCTATCATTGTGTACAGTTCTTACAGTTGCCCACCAGAAGCACACACTAAAGAAGTATTGGTAGGTCTAAGCTCCAGGAGTTTGCTCCTCGCGCGAAAAGTCACCAGGTGCTCAGGACAGAGTGTAAGGAAGTGATTCCTAGGAACTACTGAGTATGGAACGTTTGCTCTGAGGGTGATATCATCTCTTGGTTGCAATACCAAGAGCGGTCGACAAGAACAATTGTGTTGGAACCCGTTTTCTAGACCGTCGCCTCAGGCAGGTTGGCAAAGGCCTTTGGTCCCACACTGTAAGGCTTGCATCTGCGCACTCTTCCACCCTCTCTCTCTTACAGCACTCATCAGCTCCATCAGCTCCATCTGCTCCATCTGCTCCATCAGGTCCAGCGGCGGGTGCTGGCACGTAGCGAACAAGGACCAAGGATAAGCTTTGCCCTTGGACATACGCCCCTTGGGTCCTAACCAAGATAAGCTTTGTCGTTGGAGGCACGACCCAGGATTCGCTAGTCTACATTTTTCTTTTTTTGCAAATGATCAACGGCTAAAGGGTAAGCGACGGATCTGCACCTTAGAAACCGGTAGCACACAACAGCCTGCATGAGCCTAGATCGGCCTCAGCGAACCAGAGAAGCAGAGAAGTAGAGAAGTAGAGAAGTAGAGAAGCAGTATGACAATACTTGCAACGCTCACTCTCGAGCAAGTCAATGGTGGGATGTCAAAGTTCACAGGGTTTGGTTTTCACTTGTGGAGATGGCAATTTGAGATTGTCATGTGGCTGCCTAGCTACTTAGAGATGTTCCTTGGAGAAGAGGTTGACCCTCCAAAAACAGATCATGGATATGAAGCGTCGAGTGTCAAAAATGACATGGTGCTTCCGATTCTCCTGACATGAGAACATGAATCACAACATGTCCACATCCAAGGTATCACACGTACATCAAAGGCTTATGAGAAGCTTGCACGTGTACATCAATCAACGACTCTTGCAAATGGCCTCTTCATCCCTCAAAAGCTGATTTCAATGAGGGTGAGAGAAGGCGAGTTGATTCCGGACTTCCTGTAGTAGTTTGAAGGATTACTGCAGCAAGTGACCCAAATGAACTGGGAAATTGACACCAACATGCAGGCCATGATCCTCCTCCGCTCTACCTGAAAGCTTGGGTCCTCTGATCACCTACTTTGGAGGTTGGAAGGAGGAGGCTTTGATGTATGAGGCAGTGTCCGAGTACGTGCGCAATGAGGCCATGCGTTGCAACGTTAGAGGCTAACATTTCAGCTTATGCTGTACAGTATGGTGGTCGTGGGAACAATTCTTCTTCTGGTTAGAGTAGCAGCGGAAATGGTGGCGGTGGAAGAAAAGGCAATGGTGGTGGTGGAAAGAGTTCAAAGCGTCGTGGGAAGTGCCATAACTGTGGCAAGCCTGGTAATTGGGCACAGGAGTGTAGGGCTCCCTAGAAGGAAGACGGAGATCATGGTGGTAGATATGAGGACAAAAGAAAGGGTAAAAGGAGTTGACAAACATGATGGCTCAGAGTTTGCCGGCAACCAAGGCAGCAGCACTGCTCAAGCGTAGAGCCTACAAGCTAGGCTCTGGCACGAACCACCACTGTTCAAGTATGAAAGATGGGTTCATCTCCACTAGGGACACTAAACGTCGCTTCAGCTGTCCCAACAGCAGCCTTGTCCATGCGCAAGACGAGGAAGATAAGTTGATCTGCATCAACGTGAATAGTGCTGAAAAAGACTTGAAGCTAGAGAACGTCATTTACATGCCATCTTTTGCGGCAAACCTCTTGTACCACGACATGACGATCGTCTTCACGGAGGAGGAGGCCGTGATCGTCAACAAGAAAGACATGAAGATCTCCTATCCCAAGGAGAGTCTTGTCGCACATGTCCCAAGAGTTGATGGGCTCTATGTGTTGAGGACAAAACCCCTGGAGAGTACAAATGAGGGATGTACGGCGGTTAAAGAGCCCAAGTCTCCAAAGCCTAATGTTGCACCACAAGCCGTCACCATGGCGGCCAACTCCACTTACATAGATGCTGAGCTGTGGCATAGGCGGTTTGGCCATATGGCCAAGAGCACACTATAAGTCATACAATAATACGAAGTGGTTCATGGGATGGAGGGATGCAAGGCCAAAGATGAGGGAAAGTGCAAAAAACTATGTGATCCATGCCTCCAAGGCAAGGCAAAGATAAAGCCCTTTGAGCGTAATGGAAAACGTGCTACAGGATTCTTGGACCTGATTCACTCTGATGTATTAGGACCGTTCAGCATCCCTTCCAACGGCGGCAACAAGTATTTCTTGAGCTTGATCGATGACCCGAGTCGCAAGATGTAGATCTATTTCCTCAAGACAAAGGGAGAGGTCAAGGAGAAGCTAGAAGAGTTTCTCGCGATGGTAAAGCGGCAGACAAGGAAGAAATTCAAGGCACTACGCACGGACAACGGTGATGAATAAGAGGCGTACAAACGCTGGTTGAGCCAATATGATATTAACCACCAGACCACCACGCCTTACACCTCCCAAAGTAATGGTATTGCCGAGCGGATGAACTAGACTATCGTCGGCATGACACAAAGCATGCTCTTAGATGCCAAACTCCCACCTTGTTTCTGGGCTGAATCTGCAAGAACTGCTTACTACCTTGTGAATTTCACTACGAGAGCCGCGCTTGGAAGGCGTGGTAAGAAGCACCAAGACAAGCAGCTCAGGACGCCACATGAGGCTTGGTCAAAGAAGAAGCCAAATGCCTCACACTTGAGGGTCTTTGACTGTACTGCGTGGGTAAAGGTCCAAGCAAGAGAAGGAAGTGGCACGGTAGATGCACGCGCTCATAACTGTATAATGGTCGGATACGACTCCGCACACAAAACGTAGAGGCTCTGGGACCAAGAGGCTGGAAAGCTCATTATGAGCCGAGATGTCGAGTTTGATGAAAGGACGCTCCACAAGAGAGAGTCACTGGACCCTCTCCATGCTCCCAAATAAAGAGTGTGGGTCGGGTTGCTTGAGTCAAGTGATCAGGCACCAAAAAACTGGCAGATGGTGCCAGTTAAGGATGATGCTGTAGGGAGAGTGGCTGTGCATGCTGACACAGCGATGGACTCTGACACCAAGTCTGAGTCGTCCAAGGCCTCTGAGTCAAACCTTGAGGCCAATGGCTCTTTCTCAAACAGCGGATCTTTGGCAACGCAAGAGCAACAGATGCAACTAAGCCTTGAATCACCACAAGCAACACTCTGGCTTTGTACGCGCCAGAAGAAACCTCCGTCCAAGTACGATGCTAAGAGTACGGAATGGACCGGACTTAACGGATCATGCTTTGCTCAGGGAGAGCCTCTGACCGTTACGAAGGCTATCAACATGCCAGATACGGCTAAGTGGAAGGAGATAGTGGATAGCAAACTCACATCCATTGAAGAGAATGGAACATGTGCTGGGAAAGGAGCCATCCGGCTCAGTTTCAGGTCCACAGGAGCAAGTTCCAGGAAAGTACCAGATGCCTACTCCGATCGTCAATCTGATTTCACCAATGGAAAGATCAGGTGGCAAAATGTCTATGGTCCAAGTTTGAGGCCGATCCAACGGTCGGATTGTGAGATATGAATTTTCGTAGTTTCCGGGATGATCGACCGTCGATTTCCGGGTGACCATCGGCGATGGCTCCATGCCTTAGCCTGAGAAAAGAAAAAGGCAAGAGGTCCAGGGTCAAGACCGGATGGGACAAATATCCAAAAAGGTCCTTGGTCTTAGGATTACCTTGTCAGAGTGTGTTGACTAGGATAAAGATAGCTCTCCTTACTTTTTAGGTGAGGTGAGATTCTTGTGTGCTAGCCATGGACACATGGCGATTCTCCATGGGTTTGTGGGTTATGTGATCACTAGGAGTGTGCCATGAGAGCATTCTCTAGCTCTCTAGGTCGTGTGTGAGTGGTCAGCCTGACTGCTAGGCTGATTTCCTCCCTTGTGTGAGATTATGGACTCTAGTGTGTGAGCCTTAGCCTCCATGGCTAAGTGGTGTGGCTTGTGAGAGGGCTGACTTGCCCAAGCTCTAGCTCTATATGTACTCCATTATTTTGAGTGATTGAACAACCATTCTTCAGCACAAGTGATGTCCTTCCAATCACACATGCTCGCTGCTCCAAGGCTCCCTCTCTCCTCAAGTTTCAACATTTGGTATCAGAGCCAAGTTCTGCCACTTCAAGCAAGCACAGGCCGTAACTTTGAGAGTGACGGGTTGGGGTCAAACCTTCACCAGATTTGACAATCGACCACTTTATATTCAAGTTCAAGAGACAAGCTTTGCAACGAGCCCAAGATCACGAAGATCCAACAGTTGGATTCAGAGTTATGCTCAAAAGGAGGTCGGCCAGGGCTACACTCTTCTCTATGAGTAAGACTGTCGCCTTGTGATGACCATAACTCTCTCGTTTCTTTGTCAAATTTAAGAAATGGCACATGCGAATTGTATTATTTTTCCTAAGGTTTCTATTGTTGCAAAAATATTTGCATTCCATTGATTCGTTTGGGAGAAACGCCGTTTACAAGCTGGCTGGTCTGAGTTGGAGTAGGAGCAGAAGCATACCCTGTTTTCAAAAGGGCATATCTTTTGAAATCGCCTGTAGATGACCCTGTTTTATGGGTCAATCTGAAAGGTTTTGAGCTGAATTTTTCAGTGGTGGGGTCAGTTTTTCAAAATTCCCATTCTGCTGGCATCTACAGTCCAATTTCCGTAAGACAGATTTCTGGCAGAAGCAGCAGCAGAAGCAGGGGTAGCGCCGCCATCCAAGGGCAGCGCTGAGCATCACCAAGGCTCAAAATGGCAGCAGCTGGCGTTGTAACAGCAGCTCAGCCTTTGGAGAGGCTGGAGGGACACGCCAACTTCACGTTTTGGAAGATTCGTACCCGCCTCCTTTTGGAGGAGAGGGGCTTGTGGGAGGTGGTGAGCGGCGACGAGCCGGCTCAAGTTCCACAGGCAAAAGGCATCACCGTAGCGCAGGTGGTGACGGGGAAGACGCCGCAAAAGGGTGCAGCTGATGCGGGTTCTTCTGCAGCTGTACCAGTGATGTACGAAGAGTGGAAGAAGAAGGACAGGCAGGCCTACACGTTGCTTGTCAATACCATCTCGAACTCGCATCTTCAGTACGTGAGTGACAAGGCTACTGCAAAGGAGGGATGGGACACGTTGTGCAAGAAGTATGAGAGCAAGGATCCTGCATTCCTCATGTTTTTGGAGGAAAAGATGATGGCGCTGAAAATGCAGGGTGGTGAAGGGATGGAGGCGTATCTGGACAGGGCAAAGGAGCTGGGGAAGCAGCCGAGAGCGGCCGGCAACGTTGTGGAAGAGACGAGCTCCATCCTCCTCTTGTTGAGGGGACTCCCAACCAGCTACGACACGGTGCGAGAGACGCTGGAGTGCCAGCCAACACTCGACCTCGACTTCATCTGCACACACCTGGTGCAGGTGGAATTGCGTCGCAATGCAGCAAAGCGCAATGGCGGTAGCAGTAATGAAGCAGCTTTCATGGCCATGGGCTCACGCAACCAGCAGCAGTTGTAGTCCGGGCAGCAGAGAGGTAAGAAGAAGGGCAAGTGGCACTATTGCCTGAGAGAGGGGCACTACAAGAAAGAGTGCTTCAGGTTCAAGAGGGACCAGAAGGAGTAGCAGCAACAGCAGCAGCTAAAACAGCAATCTCCATAGCAACAGCAGCAGCAGTCACAGCAACGCCAGCAACAGTAGCAACAGCAGAACCAGACTGGCGTGCGCCATTTTGGCAACATGAACGTTGCCAAGGAGGTGCGCGACCGCCTCTTCATGACGGATCTGGCGTGGTACAAGGACTCGGGGTGTACGAAGAGTCTGACGCACCACAAGGAGTGGTTCACGCAGCTGCTCTCCATTCCCCCCCCGTCCGATTGCTTTAGGTGATGATCGGGTGGTGTATGCTGAGGGGATTGGGATTGTGGAGATGTGGTTGAAGACCCCGCGTGGCATTGAAGTGGGAATTTTCCATGGCCTGTTGTATGTACCTGATGCTACGTTCAACCTTGTCTCAGTGTCCTCTCTCACCAACACAAGACTACGCGTTGTTTTTGACGATGATTATGGCTACATCCTCAACAAGGAAACAGGAGAGGAGTTGGCCAAGTTGGTGAAGGAGGGCGACATGTACCACCTGCTGGGGGCGACCAAGATCCCGCGTGAGCAGAGTCTTGCAGCAAAGGTGCAGGCGACAGATGGCGAGATCTGGCATGCACGCTACGGCCACATCGGCATGTGCGCCTTGTAGCAGCTTCAAGCAAAGCACATGGTGCGTGACCTACCTACCATCTCTCACTTTGAGCAGCAGTTATGCATCGGTTGTTTGGAGGGGAAGCAGCACCGTGAGGCGTTCTCTGGAGCACGGGAGCGTGCAAAAAAGGTGTTGGAGCTGGTCCACACGAACTTGTGCGGACCGAGGCAGACCCAGAGCTATGGAGGCTCTAGGTATTTTCTCACCTTCATTGATGATTTCAGCCGTTACACTGCTGTCTACTTCCTTTCCTCCAAGGACCAGTGCTTTGACAGGTTCAAGGAGTTCAAGGCCATGGTGGAGGACCAGACTGGCAAGAAGATGAAGGCGCTGCGCAGCGATCGCGGTGGAGAATACCCAAGCAAGGAGTTCTAGGACTACATCGCAGCAGCTGGCATCAAGGCGCAGCGTATCGCGCCGTACTCGCCGCAGCAGAAAAGGGTAGCAGAACGCGCAAACCGTATCATTGTGGAGTCGGCAGGCTCAATGCTACACGCGGCCCGGCTCACCTACGACTTGTGGGCTGAAGTCGTGAGCACTGCGGTCTACATCAAGAACCGCAGTCCAACCAAGGCCTTGGAGCAGATGACGCCGTACGAGGCATGGTTCGGTAAGAAGCCGACCGTGGGTCATCCTCGCGCGTTTGGCAACTTGGCGCACATGCACGTGCCAAAGGAGAAGCGGCAAAAGTGCGACGCGAAGAGTGCGCAGATGCTGATGATTGGCTACGACGTTCTAAGCAAGGCGTATCGCTTCTACGAGAGGGATACAGGCCACGTCATCATCTCCACGGATGTCATCTTCAACGAGAGCAACGTCATTGGCACGAACATCGAGTTTGAAGAGGCAGCAGAACCAGCAGCTGACGAGATAGTGGGAGCAGAAATTCTTCCTGACCCAGTTTCTCCCGATCCTTCCTCTACTGTGACAATGGGAGAAATACTCTACTCTCCCATGTCTGATGTTGCAGATACAGTAGCCTCATTTGCAGAAGCAGAGGAGGGAAATGTAGCACCACTAGTAGCAGCAGTTGTGCTAGCAGCACCGCGCTAGCCGCCCGCTAACGCTCCAGTACCAGGTCGCAGGTACCCTCTTAGGGTGCGTTACAAGCCTGGTGAGCGTGGCCATTTCTGGATGCTGCAGAAACCAGAACAGATGAACGTTGCAGTTGTAGCAGATTGAGATGAGCCAACATCATACAAGGAGGCCATGGCTGCACCGGATGCAGCAGATTGAGCACAAGCCGTGCAGCAGGAGAATTGTCGCAGCTGGACAACGGCATGTGGGAGCTGACTGAGCGTCCACCAGGACGTAAGGTGATCAAGTGCAAGTGGGTCTTCAAGAAGAAGCAGGGAGCAGATGGTAACCTGGAAAAGTACAAGGCGAGGCTGGTCGCCAAGGGCTACTCGCAGCAGGAGGGCATCGACTACACAGAAACGTTTACCCCTGTTGCAAAGTTTGCCTCTGTGCGAACGCTCCTCTCTTATGTAGCAGCTAAGGACTTCGAGGTTCACCACATGGATGTCAAGACGGCATTCTTGAATGGTGACTTGGAGGAGGCGATCTACATGGAGCAGCCGGAGGGGTTCGTCATGGATGGGCAGGAGCACCTGGTCTGCAAGCTGCAAAAGTCGCTGTACGGCCTCAAGCAAGCGTCGCATGCTTGGAAGCAGAAGTTGGATGCGGTCTTGCAGTGCATGGGGTTTGAGCACAGCGACTGTGACTACAGTGTGTATTGCTGGCAACATGAGCATGAGATCCTCATCATCATTGTCTATGTGGATGACATGCTCCTCCTTTACAATAGCATGTCTGCACTGCAGGAGTTCAAGGAAACCATGCAGGAGCGCTTCCAGATGTCTGATCTCGGGGAGGCATCATACTTCCTCGGTATCCAGATCACGCGTGACCGCAAGTCACGCTCTCTCTCGCTGCAACAGAGCCGCTACATCAAGGATGTTTTGCAGTGGTTTGGCATGGCACAGGCAAAACCCATCGG
>SZWC01000624.1:217122-243330 GCA_023375785.1 Penium margaritaceum | reverse complement strand
GGCAACATGAGCATGAGATCCTCATCATCATTGTCTATGTGGATGACATGCTCCTCCTTTACAATAGCATGTCTGCACTGCAGGAGTTCAAGGAAACCATGCAGGAGCGCTTCCAGATGTCTGATCTCGGGGAGGCATCATACTTCCTCGGTATCCAGATCACGCGTGACCGCAAGTCACGCTCTCTCTCGCTGCAACAGAGCCGCTACATCAAGGATGTTTTGCAGTGGTTTGGCATGGCACAGGCAAAACCCATCGGCACGCTGCTAAAGACGTGTCAATACCTCGTGAGCTTTAATGGAGAAGCGAATGCAGCTGAGCGGCAGAAGTACCAGAGCGCTGCGGCAGTCTCATGTACCTGATGGTGGCAACCAGGCCGGACCTCGCACAGGCTGTGAGCGTAGTGAGCCAGCACATGGCTAATCCCCGACTGGAGCACCAGAAGGCAGTGAAGCGGATCTTCCGCTACCTTGCTGGAACCATCAACATCGGCATCACCTCCAACAGCAACGACAACAGTATCATAGGCTATACAGACGCAGATTGGGCTTCAAACCCTAAGGACCGTAAGTCCATCTCTAGACATGTGTTCCTCATGAATGGTGGAGCCATGAGCTGGTACAGCAAGCGGCAGGTGGTCGTGGCCACTTCAAGCACGGAAGCTGAGTACGTCTCTCTCAGCTTTGGAGCCAAGGAAGCAATTTGGCTTCAGTGTCTTATGGCAGAGATGAGTGGGAATGCAGCAGTTCCAGTTCTTGTGCGCGTCGACAACCAAAGTGCAATCGCACTCGCCAAGAATCCTGAGCACCATGCATGCACCAAGCACATTGACATCGCATATCATTTCATCAGGCACATGGTGCAGGAGGGTGCTATCAAGCTAGAGTTTACTCCAACATGCAAGCAAGTCGCTGATTTCTGCACCAAGCCAGTGACCCGTGAGAAGCAGCAGTTCTGCATGAAGGCATGTGGACTCAGTCCACTCTGACTGCGGCAAAGTGGGAGATTGTTGGGAAAGGAGCCATCCGGCTCAGTTTCAGGTCCACAGGAGCAAGTTCCAGGAAAGTACTAGATGCCTGCTCCGATCATCAATTTGACTTCACCAATGGAAAGATCAGGTGGAAAGTTTCCTACGATCCAAGTTTGAGGCGGATCCAACGGTCGGGTTGGGAGATTTGAATTTTCGTAGTTTCCGGGATCATCGACCGTCGATATCCGGGTGACCATCGGCGATGGCTCCATGCCTTAGCCTGAGAATAGAAAAAGGCAAGAGGTCCAGGGTCAAGACCGGATGGGACAAATATCCAAAAAGGTCCTTGGTCTTAGGATTGCCTTGTCAGAGTGTGCTGACGAGGATAAAGATACCTCTCCTTACTTTTTAGGTGAGGTGAGATCCTTGTGTGCTAGCCATGGACACATGGCGATTCTCCATGGGTTTGTGGGTTATGTGACCACTAGGAGTATGCCATGAGAGTATTCTCTAGCTCTCTAGGTCGTGTGTGAGTGGTCAGCCTGATTGCTAGGCTGATTTCCTCCCTTCTGTGAGATTATGGACTCTAGTGTGTGAGCCTTAGCCTCCATGGCTAAGTGGTGTGGCTTGTGAGAGGGCTGACTTGCCCAAGCTCTAGCTCTATATGTACTCCATCATTTTGAGTGATTGAACAACCATTCTTCAGCACAAGTGATGCCCTTCTAATCACAGATGCTCGCTACTCCAAGGCTCTTTCTCTCCTCAAGTTTCAACAACATGGAATCTGGTGGACAGGCTCCTAAACGCGCAGTTGGTCGGCTCAAAGTGGGTACTCAGGAAAACGTTCAAGCAAGATGGTATTTTCGACAAGTAAAAGGCAATAGTTGTGGCAAAAGGGTTTTTCCAGCGTGCAAGCTCAGAATACGAGGAGACCTTTACGCCTAAGGGTGCACAGCAAATGACAGGAACCGTGCTTTCGAATCGCAGTTTTGGTTCCTGTACTGGAACTGTTGTTCCACTCTGAGGTGTGGAACCGAGCTGGAACCATGGTTCCATCCATCGGTAGCGGGAGGGGGAGGGGAATGGCAAGGAATCCGCATTGGACCCCTGACGTCGCACTATCTCCCACTATCTAAACTCTGCCATTTATTCGACGTACATGTTGGTTAAATCGTGCACCGCACATTGTGCGTGCTTAATGTACACACTTTGCGTGCATTATGCACGCACAGAAGGCATGTTCACATGCACTAGTAGTGCCAACGCATGCTTGACGTGGGCTGTAATAGCCATCCATGGCGAATCGAACCTCTGGCATGGCGCTGCCAGCGCATTACCTCGGATGCCATCTGAGGTAATGCACTAGCATCACAATTTTGCGTCAGATTGCCATTTGACGGACTGATAGGAATTTGACAAACTACCTTCGTGATCGATTGACCCATGCTTGCACTGCCAGGCAATTGTCAGGGCAGGCGATTGGCCTGCCCTGTCCACCCTCGATTCGGCAGCCTCATCGTCAGCGATGATAAGGCTACCGAATCAACGGTGACTATTTGTTGGCGTTAATCTGGCATACAGTATCGTTGCCGACGTTGGACAGGAGGAGTCCGAGTAGCCACAGACCTGTTTCTGACTTCCTCCGTGCAATCCAAATTACTGTCGGATCCGAAGTGGCAGTGCGGCACTGCGAGTCCGAGTTTGCCGAACCCGCAAGCCTGGCAGAGCCCCACAGAGGACTCACTATGTGATCGAACCTACGCGTTGAGCTCTCTAAGCTCAATGTTTAGCGGGATTCCCTCGCGGGGATCTGACTGCATCAAAGATGTTATGTCAAGGATGTCTTATAACGGTTTGGCATGGCAGAGGCAAAACCCATGAGCACGCCGCTTGGGATGCATCAGTACCTCGTAAGTCTCATTGGAGAAGGACATGTAGCTGAGCGTCAGAAGTACAAGAGCACCGTCGGGAGTCTCATGTACCTAATGGTGGTAACCAGGCTGATCTTGCACAGGTTGTGAGTGTTGTAAGCCCCAGGTCCACGATTATGGCTAATCCTGGACCTGAGCACAAGATGGCAGAGAAGCGGATCTTCCGCTACTTTGCTAGAAGCATCAACATCGGCATGACCTACAATGGCAATGACAACAGCATCATTGGCTACACACATGCAGATTGAGCTTCAAACCTTGAGGATTGCAAGTCCATCACTAAAAATGTGTTCTTCATGAATGGCATGACCATCAGTTGGTGCAACAAGCAGTAGGTGGTTGTGGCCACCTCAAGCACGCAAGCTGAGTACGTCTCTCTTAGCTTTGAAGCCAAGGAAGTAGTTTAGCTTTGGAGCCAAGGGAGCAATTTTGCATTAGCGTCTTATGGCACAGATGAGTGGGAGTGCATCAGTTTCACTTCCCATGCGCGTCAACAACCACAGCAAAATTGCACTCGCCAAGAATCTTGAGCACCATGCACGCACCAAGCACATTGACATCGCATACCTCTTAATTAGGCACATTGTGCAAGAGGGTACTATCAAGCTGGAACGTTTACTCCAACCACAAGCAAATCACTGATTTCTTCTCCAAGCCGCTGACCCTTGAGCAGCAGCAATTCTGCATGAAGGCATGTCGACTTAACCCACTATGACTACAGCAAAGTGGGAGATTGTTAGGAAAGGAGCTATTCGCTCAGTTTCAGGTCTACAAGAGAAAGTTCTAGGATGCTAACAGATGCGTGCTCCGATCGTCAATCTGAACTCACCATTGGAAAGATCAGGTTGTAAAATGTGCACAATCCTAGTTTCATGCCGATCAAATAGCCGGTTTGAGAGATGAATTTTTGAAATATCTTGAGTCAACCACCACCGGTGTCTGGGTGACCATGGAGGATGACTCCATGCCTTAGCCTGAGACACGAAGAAGACACGAGGTGCAATATCAAGACCGGATGGGAAACATATCCAAAAAATCCTTGATTCTTGGGCTGCCTTGTCACAGTTTGCTTACTAAGATAAAGGTACCTCTTCTTACTTTTTAGGTGAGATGAGATCCTTGTGTGCTAGCCATGGATACATGGCGATTCTCCATGGAATTATGGGTTATGTGACTACTAGGAGTATGCCATGAGAGCATTTTCTAGCTTTGTAGGTCGTGTGTGAGTGGTCAGCCTAATTGCTAGGCTGATTTTCCCCCTTGTGTGAGATTATGGACCGTAGTGTATGAGTCTTAGCCTCCATGGCTAAGTGGTGTTGCTTGTGAGAGGGCTGACTTGCCCATGTTGACTTGATATGCTCCTTGTCCATGGCTGATATTTGGACAGGCACAGGACGGGCTAGGCATGCACTACTCCCTTGGAGTAAGTCCCCTAAGTCTGGTCCAGATAGACAAGGCATGTACTGCTCCTTTGGAGCAAGTCCCCTTGGTCTAATTGGGATAGTATAGCTAGCAAACACTACCTAGGAGAACTCCTTGTGACTTAGAAGTTCCTGAGTTAGTCTCTGGAGCGAGAGGTCATTTGGTCAAATCCTTGCCTGGTGACTAATTTTCTTTGTAATCAAAAGGGGGACACGAAGATTCTAAGAGACATCTTAGAATACTCCAAGGTCCTTCCTGGTGGCTCGCGCCACTTAGCGGTCACAGGGAGCGCCATGTAGGCACCGGGGATGATGCAATCTAGATAATCCCCAAAGTGCCTCATCAAAGGGGCCAGTGTACACCTAGGCTAGAGGCTGGCTGTAGGACTATTAGAACCTGTCTCTTGCCTATCATTGTGTATTATTTTTATAGTTGTTTACAAGATGTAGACATTAAATATGCATTGGTTGGTCTAAGCCCTAGGAGTTTCTTCCTCGTGCGAAAAGTGACCAGGTGCTAAGGACAGAGTATAAGGAAGTGATTCCTATGAAATACTGAGTTCGGAATCTTTGCTCTGAGGGTGATATCATCTCTTTGTTGCCAAAAGCAGTTGACAGGAACAATTATGTTGGAACCCGTTTTCTAGACCGTCGCCTCAGGCAGGTTGGCAAAGGGCTATTGTCCCACACTGACTAGTTGTAAGGCTTGCATCTGCACACTCTTGTACCCTCTCCGTCTTGCAGCACGCATCAGCTCCATAAGCTTCATCTGCTCCATCATGTCCAACGGCAAGTGCTGGCACGTAGCAAACAAGGGCCAAGGATAAGCTTTGCCCTTGGAGGTACGACCCTTGGGCCCCAACCAAGATATGCTTTGCCGTTGGAGGTATGACCTTGGGTTCGCTAGTCTGCATTCTTCTTTGTTTGCAGGTGATCAACGGCTAAGGGGTAAGCAAAGGATTTGCACCTTATAAACCGGTAGCAGACAACAGCATACATTAGCCTAGATCGGCCTCAGTGAAGCAGAGAAGCAGAGAAGCAGAGAAGTAGAGAAGCAGAGAAGCAGTATGACGACACTTGTAATGCTCACTCTCGAGGAAGTCAATGGTGGGATGTCTAAGTTCACAGGGTTTGGTTTTCACTTGTGGAGATGGCAATTTGAGATTGTCATGAGGGTGCCTCGCTACTTGAAGATGTTCCTTGGAGAAGAGGTTGAACCTCAAAAAACAGATCATGGATATGAAGAGTGGAGTGTCAAAAATGACATGGCGCTTCCGATTCTTGTGACATCACAACATGAGTCACAACATGTCCACATCCAAGGTATCACACATACATCAAAGGCTTATGCGAAGCTTGCACGTATACACCAATCAACAGCTTTTGCAAATGGCCTCTTCATCCTTCAAAAGCTGATTTGATAAGGGTGAGAGAAGGCGAGTTGATTCCGGACTTCCTGTTGCAGTTTGAAGGATTACTGCAACAAGTGACCCAAATGAAGTGGAAAATTGACACCAACATGTACGCCATGATCCTCCTCCGCTCTACCCGAAAGCTGAGATCCTCTGATCACCCACTTTGGCGGTTGGAAGGAGGACGATTTGGCGTATGAGGCAATCTCCGAGTACATGCACGACGAGGCCATGCGTTGTAACGTTAGAGGCTAATATTTCAGCTTATGCTGCACAGTACGGTGATCGTGGGAACGATTATTCTTCTGGTTAGAGCAGCAGCGCAAGCGGTGGTGGTGGTGGAGGAAAAAGCAATGGTGGTGGTAGAAAGAGTTCAAAGCGTCGTGGGAAGTACCATAACTGTGGCAAGCGTGGGCATTGGGCACAGGAGTGCAGGACTCCCAAGAAGGACGACGGAGATCATGGTGGTAGATATGAGGGCAAAAGAAAGGATAAAAGGAGTTGACAAACATGATGGCTCAAAGCTTGACGGCAACCAAGGCAACGGCAGTGCTCAAGCGTGGAGCCTACGAGCTGGACTCTGGCACAAACCACCACTCTTCAAGTATGAAAGATGTGTTCATCTCCACTTGGGACACTAAATGTCGCTTCAGCTATCCCAACGGCAGCCTTGTCCATGCGCAAGGCGAGGAAGATACGTTGATCTGCATCAACGTGAAAAGTGCTGAAAAAGACTTGAAGCTAGAGAACGTCATCTACATGCTGTCTTTTGCGGCAAACCTCTTGTACCATGACATGACGGTCGTCTTCACGGAGGAGGAGGCCGTGATCGTCAAGAAGAAAGACATGAAGATCTCCTATCCCAAGGAGAGTCTTGTCGTACAGGTCCCAAGAGTTGATGGGCTCTACGTGCTCAGGACAAAACCCCTCGAGAGTACAAATGAGGGATATGCGGCGGTTGAAGAGTCCAAGTCTCCAAAGCCTAATGTTGCACCACAAGCCGTCACCATGGCGGCCAACTCCACTTACATGGATGCTGAGCTGTGGCATAGGCGGTTTGGCCAGATGGCCAACAACACATTGCAAGTCATAAAGCAGCACGACGTGGTTCATGGGATGGAGGGATGCAAGGCCAAAGATGAGGGAAAGTGCAAAAAGCTATGTGATCCATGCCTCCAAGGCAAGGCAAAGATAAAGCCCTTTGAGCATAATGGGCAACGTGCTATAGGATTCTTGGACCTGATTCAATCTGATGTATTTGGACCGTTCTGCATCCCTTCCAATGGCGACAACAAGTATTCCTTGATCTTGATCGATGACGAGAGGCGCAAGATGTAGATCTATTTCTCAAGACAAAAGGAGAGGTCAAGGAGAAGGTACAAGAGTTTATGGGGATGGTAAAGCGACAGACAAGCAAGAAGTTCAAGGCACTACACACGGACAACGGTGGTGAATAGGAGGCGTCCAAACGCTGGTTGAGCCAACACGACATCAACCACTTGACCACGACGCCTTACACCTCCCAAAGTAATGGCATTGTCGAGCGGATGAACCAGACTATCCTCGGCATGACACGAAACATGCTCTTAGACGCCAAACTCCCACCTCGCTTCCGGGCTGAATCTGCAAGAACTGCTTGCTACCTTGTGAATCTCACTACGGGAGCCGCGCTTGGAAGGCGTGGTAAGAAGCACCAAGAGAAGCAGCTTAGGACGCCACATGAGGCTTGGTCAAGGAAGAAGCCAAATACCTCACACTTGAGGGTCTTTGGCTGTACTGCGTGGGTAAAGGTCCAAGCAAGAGAAGGAAGTGGCAAGGTAGATACACGCGCTCATAACTGTATAATGGTCGGATACGACACCGCACACAAAACGTAGAGACTCTGGGACCAAGAGGCTGGAAACCTCATCATGAGCCGAGATGTCGAGTTTGATAAAAGGACGCTCGGCAACAGAGAGTCGCTGGACCCTCTCCATGCTCCCAAATCAAGAGTGTGGGTCGTGTTGCTTGAGTCAAGTGATCAGGTACCATAAGACTGGCACATGGTGCAAGTTGAGGATGGTGTTGCAGGGAGAGTGGCTGTGCAGGCTGACATAGTGACGGACTCCGACACTAAGTCTGAGTCATGCGAGGCCTCTGAGTCAAACCTTGAGGCCAAGTGCTCTTTCTCAAACAGCGGATCTCGAGCAACGTAGGAGGAACAAATGCAACTAAGCCTTGAATCACCACCAGCAACACTCGCGCGTAGTACGCGCCAGAAGAAACTTCCGCCCAAGTACGATGCTGAAAGTGCGGAATGGACCGGACTTAGTTGATCATGCTTTGCTCAGGGAGAGCCTGTGATCGTAACGAAGGCTATCATCATGCCAGATGCGGCCAAGTTGAAGGAGACAGTGGATAGCGAACTTGCACCCATTGAAGAGAACGAAACATGGGTTCTGGTGGAAAGGCCCGAAAACGCGCAGTTGGTTTGCTAAAAGTGGGTACTCAGGAAAACGTTCAAGTAGGATGGTATTTTCGAAAAGTACAAGGCAATAGTTATGGCAAAGGGGTTTTACCAGTGTGCAGGCTAGAAGTACGAGGAGACCTTTGCGCCTAAGGGTACATAGTAAATGACAGGGACCGTGGTCTCGAATCGCGGTTTTGGTTCCCGTACTGGAACTGTAGTTCCACTCTGAGGTGTGGAACCGAGCTGGAACCATGGTTCCATCCATCGATAGCGAGGGAGGGGGAGGGGAAATGGCGAGGGATCCGGGTTGAACCCCTGACGTCGCACTATCTCCCACTATCTAAACTCTGCCATTTGTCCGACATACATGTCGGCCAAATTCGTGCATGGCACATTGTGCGTGCTTAACACACACACTTCGCGTGCATTATGCACGCACAGAAAGGATGTTCACATGTACTGGCAATGCCAACGCATGCTTGACGTGGGTTGTATCAGCCATCCATGGCGAATCGAACCCTGGCATGGCGCTGCGAGCGCATTACCTCGGATATCATTTGAGGTAATGCACTAGCATCGCAGTTTTGCGTCAGATTGCCATTTGACGCACTGATGGGAATCCGACGAACTGCCTTTGTGATCGATTGCCTGCCATGCTGGCACTGCCAGGCAATTGGCAGGACAGGCAATTGGCCTGCCCTACCCACCCTTGATTCGGCAGCCTCATCGTCAGCGATGATGAGGCTGCCGAATCAACATTGACTATCTGTTTGCGTTAGTCTTGCATACAGTATCGTCCCCGAAATTGGACAGGAGTCCGAGCAGCTAGAGAGTTGTACCAGATTTCCTCCGTGCAATCCAAATTGTCATCGGATCCGTAGTGGCAGTGCGGCACTGTGGGTCCCAGTTCCCCGAACGAGCAAGCCTGGCAGAGCCCCCACACAGGGTTCACTATGTGATTGAACCTACGCGTTGAGCTCTCTGAGCTCAATACTTAGCAGGATTCCCTTCCGGGGATCTGACTCTGCCAAAAGTAGAGGCGGTTGCCTCTGAGAGAGAGGCATACACCTCTCGCCCAAGATATCTCTCCAACGTTCTTTGTACGCCGCTCTTGGCACCCCACAAACAACCGACTCTTTCCCTGCAACCCGTGCCATTGGAGGAGGAAACGATGCCACTAAGCCTGGCGATGTGGAGGATGCTCGCAAGCGGCCGAGTTTAGTGTGGCTGGTTTTTTAGTATGTTGTCATCAATGGGGAGCCACGAGCGGCATGCACACCGTACCCACGGAAGAAAAACAGTCTGCAGGGACATACACCATGAACCACAGTGCTACCAGCGGTATGTGGAAGTACTTGAGGCTATCACACAATTACAGGTGGAAGGACTTGAAGATGCAAGAAGCGACACAGAAGTTGACGAGCGCACACGCCGCCGCCATGACGACGTCAAACCTCGTGGACTGCTCCAACTTCGTCCTTGCCCGGTCTTGTGCTGGCGTCGGTATTGTTTTCGGCAGGAAGTATTTCCTCCATTGTGTGTGGAAGCATGTCGTAGACAAAATGTGTCTTTCTTGTCCATGGAGTCCCGATGGTTGAAGTGTTCTTTCTTGCACTGCAACCCGCTTGCTGCTTTGCTTGCCTGGATGACGCTTGCACGCCTCATCAAGCTTGGTGCTGCCGCATTTTGCAAGCGTCTCATGACCAGGCTTGCGGCTCTATAGATTGGCATCTCATTCATAACAGATGGTTCGCAGTCGGATGCAAACGTGAAGTTTTTGGGAGTGACTACCCATTGGATCTCAAACTGGGAGATGGAGAGCATCGCCATTACTTTTCCATCTCTCAGTGAAAGCCCCATTGCTGAGAACGTGTTCAAGTTCTTTTTTGAGGCATTGCGGGAGTTGGAGTTGTGGGACAAATTGTAGCCCTCAGTGTCAAAAATGACTGTGTCAATGATTCGATGGTGGACAACTTCCTTGTGCTACAAAACGAGATGTTTGATAAGGCAGGCCATATTTGGTGCATGGGCCATTCAATGAACCTTGCTGTTCAAGATTTGCTTGACAAGAGCTCCCTACAGGACCACTTGCGGACAGCACGTGATATTTGCACCTTCGTGACGTGCAGCGTGAAACGAGAGTCGTCGCTTGAGGCCGCGTGCAAGGTCGCCAACGTGCAGTACCTGGCGCTACATGTGGACATCCCAATAAGGTGGAACAACACCATTGACATGTGCACTAGGGTGGTATATATCAAGGGTGTACTAGAACCATGGCTGACAATGAAAGCCCCGCAACTGAAGTCGACTGGGAACGGATGGGAGCTTCTTGCCCTAGTTACCAACATCCTAAAGCCATTCAAAGGCTTCATGGATGACATCAGCGGCCAACAGCACCCAATGCTGTCACTCGTCATCCCATTCTTCACGGTGATTCTCGGCAAGATGCACCAGTGGCAAGTGAAAGTGGGGTTCGCCAAGAAGAAGGTGCAGCTGAAGAAGGTTCCCAACGCAACAGAGCAATTTCTCATGGAGCTTGAGCCCGGCTTGAAGGCGGTGCTCGACAAGGTGCGTTAGTGTATTGGAACAATGGTGTAATGGTACAATGGTGCAATGGTGCAAGGGTGTAATGGTGCAATGGTGTAATGGTACAATGGTGTAATGGTGCAATAGTGTAATGCAAGTGCAGGTGCGGGTGTAGGTGCAGGTGCAGGTGCAGGTACAGGTGCAGGTGCAGGTGTAGGTGTAGGTGTAGGTGCAATACAGGTGTGCAGGTGCAGGTATAATGTAGGTGTGTAGGTGCAGGTGCAAGTGCAGGTGCAGGTACAGGTGCAGGTGCAGGTGCAGGTGCAAGTGTAGGTGTAGGTGCAAGTGCAGGTGCAGGTGGAGGTGCAGGTGCAGGTGGAGGTGCAGGTGCAGGTGCAGGTGCAAAACAAGTGCAATGCAGGTGTAGGTGTAGGTGTAGATGCAGGTACAAGTGCAGGTGCATGTGCAGGTGCATGTACAGGTGCAATGCAAGTGTAGGTGCAGGAGCAATACAGGTGCAAATGCAGGTGCAGGTGCAGGTGTAAGTGCAGGTGCAGGTGCAGGTGTAGGTACAATGTAGGTGCAGATACAGGTGTAGGTACAATGCAGGTGCAAGTACAGGTACAGGTACAGGTGTAGGTGCAGGTGCAGGTACATGTGAAGGTACAGGTGCAATGCTGGTGCAAGTTCAGGTACGAGTGCAGGTGCAAGTGCAGGTGAAATGCAGGTGTAGGTGCAGGTGCAATGCAGGTGCAAGTGGAGGTATAGGTACACGGTCAAGTGTAGGTGCTGGAGCAGGTGCAATGCAGGTGCAGGTACAAGTGCAGGTGTAATGAAGGTGCAGGTGCAGGTGCAATGCAGGTGTAAGTACAGGAGTAGGTGTAGGTCCAAGTGTAGTGCAGGTACAGGTGCAAGTGCAGGTGCAATGTAGGTGCGGGTGCAGGTGCAATGTAGGTGCAAGTGCAATGCAGGTGTAATATAGGTGCAGGTGCACGTGTAATGCAGGTGCAAGTGTAGGTGCAAGTACAGGTGCAGGTACAAGTGCAGGTGTAGGTATAGGTGCAGATGTAGGTACAATGCAGGTACAAGTGCAGGTACAGGTGTAGGTGCAAGTGCAGGTGCAGGTGCATGTGCACGTGTAGGTGGAATGCAAGTGCAATACAGGTGCAGGTGTAGGTGCAACGTAGGTGCAAGTGCAGGTGCAGGTGCAAGTGCAGGTATACGTGTAATGCACGTGCAATGTAGGTACGGTTGTAAGTGCAATGCAGGTACATGTGTAGGTGCAGGTACAGGTACAGGTGAGGGTGCAGTTACAAGTGCAGGTGCAGGTGGAGCTGTAGGTGCAGGTGCGGGGCAAGTGGAATGCATGTGTGCATGTGCAATGACATGTTGTTATGTGCATGCATGCTGGTGGAGAAGTACATTTGGAAGCTGACTATCCGACACGTTGTGACAATGGTAGTGGACTCCCAGTTCTGCTTTTGCTTCTAGGAGAGGTTCCACAAACTACTAGGCATTCACAGCTCAATGGAGCTAGAGAAGAAAATCGTGGAGTTGAAGCCATACAACAGGTGAGTATTGGAGCATCGTGTTGTAGAAGAGGACGCTGCGGTAGCAGCAAAAAAAGCAGCTCTGGTGGTGGCTGCGACTGCTGCAATGACCATGGACAATGAAGGTGGAAGTGTAGTGCCTGACAGTGTCGTGAGTGCACCCGCCACCTCTGCTATAATCACATTGAACCTTTTGGGCCCGGCTGTTGTCGCGAAGAAGAGCAGGCAGACACGCTCAAAGAAGTCGATGGTTGAAGTAGCACTCAAACATGCTATGGAGGAGCTTTTTGAAGAGCCTGAGCCGACCCCATCTCAGAGGCTGCCAGAGTCCCTTGAGCTTGAGGTTGAAGACTCGAAGAAGGAAAGCCGTCTGGGCCGTCGAGATAATATCCTCCACTATCTTTGCAAAAATGTTGTCAGATTCCCGACATTCTCAAGCGCTACAATATGGAGGACTGCAAGCCCATCAGCACACCCATGACAATAATCATCAAGCTCTCCTCATCCATGAGCTCCAGCACGGAAGCAGAATGGCGTGAGATGGAGACCATTCCCTGTCTACTGTTGGCAACGTCATGTATGCCATGATAGGAACACACCCTGATATTTGCTATGCTGTGGGACAAGTAAGCAGGTCTGTCGCCAATCGAGGGCCACAGCACTTGCAAGCAGTCAAGCGCATCATGCGCTATGTATGGAAGACCCGACAAATGGGACTCCTGTTTGGAGACCAAGAACGATCTGACCCGCTGCACCTTGTGCACTACACAGACGCGGACTGGGTAAGAAGAATCGATGACAGAAAGTCCACCTCGGGCTTTCTGTACCTCTTGAACGGTGGTGCAGTCTCTTGGACAAGTAGAAAGCAAACCCGTGTCTCCCCCTATACCGCTGAGGCAGAGTACATTGCTTTATCACAAGCAAGCAACGAGATGCAGTGGCTACGGAGTTTGCTTGCCGAGATAAAAGTGCCACAAACAAAGGTAACATAAGTCCGCATTAACAACAAGAGCATCATGAAAATGGCACACGATGATGTCATCTCCCGGCGGACCAAGCACATCAAAACCAGGTACCACTACTCACGCGACCTGGTCGGACAGGAGAACGTGGACCTGGAATACGTCGAGACCAGGAAGATGCTCGCAGATTGCATGACAAAGGTGCTGGACAGCAAATTTCAATCTACAGGTACTCGAGGCATCGGTATGGTCAATATAGTGGACAAAGACAGAGGCCAAGACTGCTGGAGAGAGGAGAGATCTCATAACTAATGGATAGAGGTGCAACGGAGAGTTTGTTGACCTGATATGCTCCTTGTCCATGGCTGATATTTCGACAGGCACAGGACGGACTAGGCATGCATTGCTCCCTTTGAGTAAGTCCCCTAAGTCTGGTCCAGATAGACAAGGCATGCACTACTCCCTTGGAGCAAGTCCCCTTGGTCTAATCTGGATAGCATAGCCAGCAAACACTACCTAGCATAACTCCTTGTGGCTTAGACGTTCTAGAGTTAATCTCTCGAGCAAGAGGTCATTGGGTCAAATCCTAGCCCGGTGACTTGTTTATTTTGTGACTAAAAGGGGGACACAGAGGTTCTAAGGGACATCTTAGAACATTCCAAGGTCCTTCCTAGTGGGTGGCACCACTTGGCGGTCACAGGGAGCACCATGTAGGCAAGGGGGATCACGCAATCCAGATTGCCTCCAAAGTGGCTCATCGAAGGAGCCACTATACGCCTAGGCTAGAGGCTAGCTCTAGGACCATAAGAACCTGTCAGTTGCCTGTCATTCAGTACAGTTCTTACCTTTGCAACTGCTCACAAATTTTTCCACCAAAAGCAGGCACTAAAGAAGCATTGCTTGGTCCAAGCCCCAGTAGTTTGTTCCTTGCGCGAAAGTGACCAGGTACTAAGGACACAGTACAAGTGATTCCTATGAACTGCTCAGTGTGGAACCTTGGCTCTGAGGATGATATCATCTCTTGGTTAGAATACCAAGAGATGTCGAAGGGAACCATTGTGTCATGACTCGTTTTCTAAACCATTGCCCTAGGCAGGTTGACACACCACTACTACAAGACTTTGCACACGCGGGATCTTGATTGTCCAAAATCGGCAGTACATGTCGCCTTCTTTCACTCTTCTGGCCAACTTCTCTCCCATCTCCTTGTTGAGGATGTAGCCATAGTCGTCGTCAAAGACAACTTGCGCTCATATTTTGATGAGAGAGGATACCTAGAGAAGGTTGAATGGAGCATCAGGTACATACTGCACGCCATGGAACACTCCCACTTTAATGCCACGCGGGGTCTCCAACCACATCTCCGCAATGTTGGAAAAAGAGCCATCCGGCTCAGTTTCAGGTCCACAAGAGTAAATTCCAGGAAAGTACCAGATGCCTACTCCGATCGTCAATCCGACTTCACTATTGGAAAGATCAGGTAGCAAAATGTCTACGGTCCAAGTTTGAGGCCGATCCAACAGTCAGATTGGGAGATATGAATTTTCAAAGTTTCGGGGGTCATGGACCGTAGATGTCTGGGTGGCCATGGGTGATGTCTCCATGCCTTCGCCTGAGAAAAGAAAAAGGCAAGTGGTCCAGGGTCAAGACCTGATGGGAGAAATATCCAAAAGGGTCCTTGGTCTTAGGATTGACTTTTCAAAGTGTACTGACTAGGATAAAGGTACCTCTCCTTACTTTTTAGGTAAGGTGAGATCCTTGTGTTCTAGCCATGCACACATGGCGATTCTCCATGGGTTTGTGGGTTATGTGACCACTAGGAGTGTGCCATGAGAGCATTTTCTAGCTCTCTAGGTCGTGTGTGAGTGGTCAGACTGATTGCTAGGCTAGTTTCTACTCTTGTGTGAGATTATGGACTCTAGTCTGTGAGCCTTAGCCTCCATGGCTAAGTGGTGTGGCTTGTGAGAGGGCTGACTTGCCCAAGCTCTAGCTCTATATGTACTCCATCATTTTGAGTGATTCAACAACCATTCTTCAGCACAAGTGATGCCCTTCCAATCACACATATTCACTGCTCCAAGGCTCCCTCTCTCTTGCAGATCTAACATGCAATCCGAGTTCCTGAGCTTATACCATCCGATTATCACGCAAAGCAATCGGGAGGGGGGAATGGAGAGTTGCTGCGTAAACTACTCCTTGTGATTCGTCAGGCTCTTAGTACACCTAGAATCCTTGTACCATGCGAGATCCGTGTTCTCCACTTGCGATACATCAGACTTCGCCATGAAGAGGCGATCCCGCACCTCTTGTACGACGTTCATGTTACCAAAATGGCGTACTCAAACCTGGTTCTAGTATTGCTACTGTTGCTTTTGACGCTGCTATGATTACTGGTGCTACTGCTGCTTTGGAGATTGTTGTTTTTACTACTACTGCTGTTACTCCTTTTGGTCCCTCTTGAGCTTCAAATACTCGTTCTTGTAGTGTCCCTCCTTCTGGAAGTAGTGGCATTTGCCTCTCTTCTTGCCTTTCTACTGTCCAAATTGTTGCTATTGTTAGTCACGTGAGCTTGTTGCCACAAATGGTACTTCAGTGTTGTTTCCATCATTGCACTTTGCGGTTTATGACGCAATTCTACGTGCACCAGGTGCGTGCAGATGAAGTCCAGGTCGAGAGTCAGCTGGCACTCAATCGTCTCTCGTACTGTGTCCTAGCTCATTGGGAGTCCCCTAAGCAAGAGAAGGATGAGGCGCGTCTCTTCCACAGGGTTGCCGGCCGCTTGCAGCTGTTTTGCTAGCTCTTTTGCCCATTTCAAGTATACCTCTATCCCTTTGATATCCTGCATTTTCAACGCCATCATCTTCACCTCCAAAAGCTTAAGGTATGCTAGATCCTTGCTCTCATGCTTCTTGCACAATGCGTCCGACCCCTCTTTTGTAGTAGCCTTGTCACTCACGTATTGAAGATGCGGATTGGAGATGGTGTTGACAAGCTACTTGTGGACCTGTCTTTCCTCCTTCTTCCACTCCTTATATGCCTTTTTTACAGTTATAGATGAACTTGGATCTGCAGTACATTTCAGTGGCGTCTCGCCTGCTACCACCTTTGCTATGGTGATGCCTTTTGCCTGTGGAGGCGGAGCGCGCTCGTCGCCTCTCATCCATCCTGGAAGCCCATCTCCTCCAAAAGGAGACGGGTGTGGATCTCCTAAAATGTGAATATGGCGTGTCTTACCCGCCTCTCAAAGGATTGGGCTGCTATTACCACACCTACTGCTGCCATTTTGAGCTTTGGTGATGCTTAATGTTGCCCTTGAGTTGCGGTCTTCCTATGCTTCTGCTACTGCTTTTACCAAAAATCCGTCTGAGAGAAAATGGACTATAGAGGCCAACAAACTGGGAATTTGGAGGAACAAAGTGCACCACTGGAAACATCTGCTCAAAATCTTTCAGGTCAAACCATGAAACAAGGTCATCAACACGGGATTGTAATAGATGTGCCCTTTTGAAAATAGGGTATGCTGCTCCTACTCCAGCTTACACCAGCCAGCTTGTAAACGGCGTTTTTCCCAAACATACCAACAGAATGCAAATAGTTTTGCACCAATGGAATGCTTAGGAAAAATAACTCAATTCACATGTCCTAAGTTTGAAATTTCACAAGGAAATGAGAGAGTTATGGTCATCACAAGGCGACAGTCTTACTCAGAGAGAGGAGTGTAGCCTGGGCCGACCTCGTTTTGAGCATAACACACAAACGGACTTTTGGATCTTCATGATTTTGGACTCATTGAAAAGCTTATCTTGTGAATTTGAAGATCCAATGGTTGATTGTCAAATTTGGCCAAGGTTTGAATCTAATCCATCACACTCAAATTGATTGCCTGTGCTAGCTAAAACTGGCAAACTTGGCTCTGATACCAAGAGTTGGAACTGGAGGAGAGATGGAAGTGAATGGGCATCACTTTTGCTGAAGAATGGTTGTTGAATCACTCAAAATAATGGAGTACATATAGAGCTAGAGCTTGGGCAAGTCAGCCCTCTCACAATCCACACCACTTAGCCATGGAGGCTAAGGGTCATACACTAGAGTCCATAATCTCCTACAAGAGAGGAAATCAGCCTAGCAATCAGGCTGACCACTAACACACAATCTAGAGAGCTAGAAAATGCTCTCATGGCACACTTCTAGTGGTCATGCAACCCACAATCCCATGGAGAATCGCCATGTATCCATGGCTAGCACACAAGGATCTCATCTCACCTAAAAAGTAAAGAGAGGTACCTTTTTCCTAGTCTGCACACTCTGACAATGCAACCCAAGAATTTACGAAATTTTTGGATATTTTTCCCACCAGTTCTGGACCCTGGACGTCCTTTCTTTTTTGTTCTCTCAGGCTGAGGCATGGAGCCATCGCCCATGGTCACCTACACCTCGGCGGTCGATGACCTCGAATATATTGAAAATTCATATCTCAATCCGACCGTTGGATCGGCCTGAAACTTTGACCGTATGTATGTTGCCACTTGATCTTTTCAATGGTGAAATGAGATTGAGGATCGGACAAGGAATCAGGTAGTTTCCCAGAACTTGCTCCTATGGACCCAAAATTGAGCCCGATGGCTCTTTTTTTAACAAGAAGTAGCTCACCAACATGATGGGTAGTGGACTGTCCATGAAGGTGGCAGCGATCCTTAGGTCCAAGGCATTCACCCTTGACTCGGGCACCAACCACGACTCATGAAAAGAGAAGGGTGGATTTGTCTCCATGGCTGAATCCGTCATGCGTATCAAGTGTGCAAATGGTGGCATCGTCGAAGCCATGGGCAAAGTGGACAAGGTGATCATGTTCAACGTGAACGGTGTAGAGAAGGCGGTCAATCTTTGAAAAGTAGTATACATACCCTCTTTTGCAGCCAACTTGTTGTTTGCCTCACAAATCATCGACAACAACATGACAGTGGTGTTCATGAAAAAGGAAGTAGTGGCCCTAAGAAACGAGGACATCAAGATTTTGTACATCAAAGACGACCTCATGCTTCAAGTTCCAAGAGTCGACGGCCTCTACGTGCTTCAAACCAAAGTCACTAAGGCCTCGGATGAGGGAATTGCATGTCCCACCAAGACAGTGGCACAGAAGCCAAAAGATGCACCAGCGGCGGCCA
The DNA here is from genome assembly GCA_023375785.1 of Penium margaritaceum. Classification (NCBI taxonomy): domain Eukaryota; kingdom Viridiplantae; phylum Streptophyta; class Zygnematophyceae; order Desmidiales; family Peniaceae; genus Penium; species Penium margaritaceum. Next base: position 224,944 of record SZWC01000624.1, on the reverse strand, counting down.
TTGCGGCCGCCACATCAACAAAGAAACAGATGCTAAACAATGGTGCCGACCATTTGGTAACGTGGCCAACAGCATGCTAGAGAAGATGTAGAAGGAAGAGGTAGTCCGCATAATGGAGGGGTTCACCATGAAACATGGCAAAGGATGTACATTGTGTGAACCATTCCTCCAAAGCGAAGGCAAAGAAGAAGTTGTTTGGGATAGGAGGTCAACGAGTAGGGCATGTCTTGGAAGTGATACACAGTGACGTGTATAGATCCTACCGCACACCGTCTAACAGAGGGAGTAAGTTCTTCCTGACCTTAATTGATGACCACAGCCGCAAGTTATCGATCTACTTCCTCAAAACAAAGGGAGAGGTCAAGAAGAAGCTCCTTGAGTTTGTCGCCATGGTAGAGCGGTAAATGTCCAAGAAAATAAGGACGCTTCAAAGTGACAACAGGAGTGAGTGCGAGGCATGCAAGCCTTGGCTCAAGCATCATGGCATCGCCCACAAGTAAACCACCCTTTACAACCTCCAAAGCAATGGCGTGGCGGAGAGGATGAACAAGACCCAGCTCGGTACGGTGCGAAGCATGCTCTTCAATGCCAAACCCCCACCTCGCTTTTGGACTAAAGCAATGACAACGTCCTACTACCTCTTAAACCTCACACGAGCAATCGCCTTGCGGAAGCGAGAAAAGGAAGTGGACAAGCAGATGAAGACCCCACAAGAAGCATGGTCGGGAAACACACTCAACGCATCTCATCTAAAGGTGTTTGTGTCAACTGCATGGGTGAAGATCAAGTTGGGAGAAGGTGGAGGCAACCTCAACTCACGCTCCAAGAAGTGCGTCATGGTTGGATACGACAGGTCACACAAAGCCTATCGGCTTTGGGACGAGGTATTAGGCAAGCTCATGAGGAGCCGAGACATCGTGTTCAATGGACAAACCTTTGGAAAGGGAGAGCTACTAGACCCAATTATCGCTCCCAAAGCGGGAGAGGAGATAGTGTTGCTTGAGACTTGAGATCAAGCACCCGACAACTGGCTCGCTTTGCAAGTAGGTGATGGAAATAGGAGAGTAGCTATGGCAGATGACGCAATATCTGACATGGATGCAGATACCAAGGCATCCGTTACTTCCAATTCTGACTTGGAGTGTGACGACTCTTCTGACGACGCTCATGACGACGACAAACCACCACCTGTCGAAACACCAGCACCAAAGCAAGAAGCCGCACCAGCATCCCTGCGCAGTTTCGGACCAAGGTGCTGGATGTACATGGCTTAGGGAGAGCCATCCACAATGGTGGAGGCGATGAATGGCCCACATGTGGCCAAGTGGAAGGAGGCAGTGGACAGCAAGCTTGCATCTATTGCCGAGAATAGCACGTGGATGCAAGTGGATAGACCCTATAAGGCCCACGTGGTGGGATCCAAGTAGGTCCTCCGAGTGAAGAAGAAGCAAGACGGCAGTATCGACAACTTCAAAGCAAGGGTAGTGGCTAAGGGGTCTCAATGTCCAGGCTCCAAGTACGATGAGACGTTCGCGCCCGTCGTGACCTTTATCTCCATTTGCTCTCTCCTTGGTATTGCAACGGCAAAGAACCTGGAGATAGACCAGATGGACGTCGAGACAGCTTTCCTTCATGGGAAGCTTGATAAGGAAGTGCTGATGGAGGTACCCAAAGGAGTCAAAGCTCCCAAGGCCAAGGCTTGGAAGTTGGTGAAAGCGTTCTATGGGCTAAAACAGGCCCTCAAGATGTGGTACAAAGAGATGGAAGGTTCCATGACTGGTACTTTCTTTCCTCATTACGACAATAATCCGAGCATCTATGTGCGCAATTATGGGAGAGGTCTGATGCTGGTTGTGTTATACGTGGATGATCTGATCATCTGCTCGCCTTTCGTCAAACTGCTTGATCAGCTAAATTCTGACCTATACAAAAGGTTCACAATGAAGGACATGGGTCATCTCGAGCACTACCTTGAGATTGCCATCCACCGCAGCTAAGTAGTAGGCACCATCAAACTCAACCAAACCAAAGACATCGGCAAGGTACTAAAGCGTAACCAAATGGAAGACTGCAAACCTGTCTGCATCCCAATGACGACCAATACAAAGCTGAAGGCCTCCATATTGCCAAGCAACAAAGTAGAACAAATCTAGATGCAAGACATCCCCTACCAGTCCGCCGTGGATAGCATCATGTACACCATGGTAGGGACTTGTCCACTATGCTGAGGGAGAACTGAGCAAATGTGTGGCCAACACTAGGCCACAACATAGGCATGCAATCAAGTGCATCTTGTGCTACCCGCAAAAGACCCGTCACATGGGCCTCATCCTTGGAGACCAAGAAGGTATGGACCCCCTTCGCCTAAAGTGCTACACTAACGCTGACCCGGGAGGAAATCTTGATGACCAAAAATCCACCTTGGGATACGTGTGCATCTTGAATGGCACTGCCATCTCATGGACCAGCAGGATGCAGGATTAAATTTCTGTGTCCACAGCCGAGGCAGAATACGTTGCTCTCTCTGAATTGTTTAAGGAGATTCACTAGCTGTAGAGCCTCCTTGGCAAAATGACAGTGTCACAGAAGGATGCCACGGTCGTACACGTGGACAACATGAGCGCCATCTCAATGGGTGAAAACGAGATCATCTCCCGCCAAATGAAGCACATGAATATACGTTACCACTACTCACGTGACATGGTCATGAAGAACGTAGTGGACCTCTAGCATTATGGAACCAAAAGCATGCTTGCTGACTACATGACCAAGTCGCTGGAGAGGGACTTGCACCAAGGATTAGCCCCAAGGTGTTGATGGAGCCCAACGAACAACAGATGGATAAAGGCGCAAGGGGGAGATTTGTTGAAATAGTATGTACCTTGTCCATTACCTAGCTAGCTAGTTCAACATACAAACAAGACATGCAATCCTCTATTGAGTACGTCCCTTTTGTTTGTTCCAAGATGGACCAAGAATGCACAATCCATAATGGGTATGTCCCATATGGATCATCATATGAATAATACTTTTGTTGCGTAGTTGAATAGGCATCGGAGTCCCAAACAAGAAGTCGAAGGTTCAAACCCCGCAACGGCCTGTTGGATCTGGAGGAGAGAGGAAACCTTGGAGAAGCAAGCATGTAGGACTGGAAGGGCATCACTTGTGCTGAAAAATGGTTATTGAATCACTCAAAATGATGGACTACATATAGTGCTAGAGCTTGGGCAAGTCAGCCCTCTCACAAGCCACACCACTTAGCCATGGAGGCTAACGCTCACACACTAGAGTCCATAATCTCAAACAAGGGAGGAAATCAGCCTAGCAATCAGGCTGACCACTCACACACGACCTAGAGAGCTAGAGAATGCTCTCATGGCACATTCCTAGTGGTCACATAACCCAAAACCCATGGAGAATCGCCATGTGTCTATGGCTAGAACACAAGGATCTCACCTCACCTAAAAAGTGTTGGAACTTGAGGAGAGAGGGAGCCTTGGAGCAGCGAGCATGTGTGATTGGAAGGGCATCACTTGTGCTGAAGAATGGTTGTTCAATCACTCAAAATGATGGAGTACATATAGAGCTAGAGCTTGGGCAAGTCAGCCCTCTCACAAGCCACACCACTTAGCCATGGAGGCTAACGCTCACACACTAGAGTCCATAATCTCAAACAAGGGAGGAAATCAGCCTAGCAATNAACCCACAAACCCATGGAGAATCGCCATGTGTCCATGGCTAGCACACAAGGATCTCACCTCACCTAAAAAGTAAGGAGAGGTACCTTTATCCTAGTCAGCACACTCTGACAAGGCAATCCTAAGACCAAGGACCTTTTTGGATATTTCTCCCATCAGGTCTTGACCCTGGACCTCTTGCCTTTTTCTTTTCTCAGGCTAAGGCATGGAGCCATCACCCATGCCCACCCAGACATCGACGGTCCATGACCCCCGAAACTTCGAAAATTCATATCTCCCAATCCGACCGTTGGATCGGCCTCAAACTTGGACCGTAGACATTTTGCCACCTGATCTTTCCAATGGTGAAGTCCGATTGGCGATCGGAGCAGGCATCTGGTACTTTCCTGGAACTTGCTCCTGTGGACCTGAAACTGAGCCAGATGGCTCCTTTCCCAACAATCTCCCACTTTGCCGCAGTCAGAGTGGGCTGACTCCACATGCCTTCATGCAGAACTGCTGCTTCTCACGGGTCACTGGCTTGGTGCAGAAATCAGCGACCTGCTTGTTGGTTGGAGTAAACTCCAGCTTGATAGCACCCTCCTGCACCATGTGCCTGATGAAATGATATGCGATGTCAATGTGCTTGGTGCGTGCATGGTGCTCAGGATTCTTGGCGAGTGCGATTGCGCTCTGGTTGTCGACGCGCACTGGAACTGGAACTGCTGCACTCCCACTCATCTCTGCCATGAGACGTTGAAGCCAAACTGCTTCCTTGGCTTCAAAGCTGAGAGATACGTACTCAGCTTCTGTACTCGAGGTCGCCACGACCACCTGCCGTTTGCTGCACCAGCTGATGGCTCCACCATTCATGAGGAACACATGTCCAGAGATGGACTTGCGGTCCTCAGGGTTTGAAGCCCAATCTGCGTCTGTGTAGCCGATGATGCTGTTGTCATTGCCGTTGTAGGTGATGCCGATGTTGATGGTTCCAGCAAGATAGCGGAAGATCCGCTTCACTGCCTTCTGGTGCTCCGGTCCGGGATTAGCCATGTGCTGGCTCACAGCGCTCACAGCCTGTGCGAGGTCCGGCCTGGTTGCCACCATCAGGTACATGAGACTGCCGACGGCGCTCTGGTACTTCTGCCGCTCAGCTGCATTTGCTTCTCCATTGAAGCTCACGAGGTACTGCCGCGTCTCCAGCGGCGTGCCGATGGGTTTTGCCTCTGCCATGCCGAACCGCTGCAAAACATCCTTAATGTAGCGGCTCTGCTGCAGCGAGAGAGAGCGTGACTTGCGGTCACGCGTGATCTGGATACCGAGGAAGTATGATGCNCTGTTGGAAAGGAGGAGCATGTCATCCACATAGACAATGATGATGAGGATCTCATGCTCATGCTGCCAGCGATACACGCTGTAGTCACACTCGCTGCGCTCAAACCCCATGCACTGCAACGCCGCATCCAACTTCTGGTTCCAAGCACGCGACGCTTGCTTGAGGCCGTACAGCGACTTCTGCAGCTTGCAGACCAGGTGCTCCTGGCCATCCATGACGAACCCCTCCGGCTGCTCCATGTAGATCTCTTCCTCCAAGTCACCATTCAAGAATGCCGTCTTGACATCCATGTGGTGAACCTCGAAGTCCTCAGCTGCTGCATAAGAGAGGAGCGTGCGCACAGAGGCAAACTTTGCGACGGGGGCAAAAGTTTCTGTGTAGTCGATGCCCTCCTGCTGCGAGTAGCCCTTGGCGACCAGCCTCGCCTTGTATTTTTCCAGGTTACCATCTGCTCCCCGCTTCTTCTTGAACACCCACTTGCACTTGATCACCTTACGTCCTGGTGGACGTTCAGTCAGCTCCCACGTGCCGTTCTCCAGCTGCGACTGTATCTCCTGCTGCACGGCTTGCGCCCAATCTGCTGCATCCGGTGCAGCCATGGCCTCCTTGTATGACGTTGGCTCATCTGAATCTGCTGCAACTGCGACGTTCATCTGTTCTGGTTTCTGCAGCATCCAGAAATGGCCGCGCTCACCAGGCTTGTAACGCACCCTAAGAGGGTACCTGCGACCTGGTGCTGGAGCGTTAGCGGGTGGCTGGCGCGGTGCTGCTGGCACAACTGCTGCTGCTGGTGGTGCTACATCTCCCTCCTCTGCTTCTGCCGATGAGGCTGCTGTGTCTGCAACATCAGACATGGGAGAGTAGAGTGATTCTCCCACTGTCACAGTAGAGGAAGGATCGGGAGAAACTGGGTCAGGAAGAATTTCTGCTCCAACCGTCTCGTCAGCTGCTGGTTCTGCTGCCTCTTCACACACGATGTTGGTGCCGATGACGTTGCTCTCATTGAAGACGACATCCCTGGAGATGATGACGTGGCCTGTATCCCTCTCGTAGAGGCGATACGCCTTGCTTGCCACGTCGTAGCCAATCATCAGCATCTGTGCACTCTTCGCGTCCCACTTTTGCCGCTTCTCCTTTGGCACGTGCATGTGCGCCAAGCTGCCAAACGCGCGAAGATGACCCACGCTCGGCTTCTTGCCGAACCACGCCTCGTACGGCGTCATCTGCTCCAGGGCCTTGGTTGGACTGCGGTTCTTGATGTAAACTGCAGTGCTCACGGCTTCAGCCCAGAAGTCGTAGGTCAGCCGAGCCGCGTGCAGCATGGAGCGCGCCGACTCCACAATGGTACGGTTGGCGCGTTCTGCTACACCGTTCTGCTGCGGCGAGTACGGCGCGGTACGCTGCGCCTTGATGCCAGCTGCTGCGAGGTAGTCTTGGAATTCCTTGCTTAGATATTCTCCACCGCGATCGCTGCGCAGCGCCTTGATCTTCTTGCCAGTCTGGTTCTCCACCATGGCCTTGAACTCCTTGAACCTGTCAAAGCACTGGTCCTTGGAGGAAACGAAGTATACAGCAGTGTAACGGCTGAAATCATCAATGAAGGTGAGAAAATACCTAGAGCCTCCAAAGCTCTGGGTCTGCATTGGTCCGCACAAGTCCGTGTGAACCAGCTCCAACACCTCTTTTGTATGCTCCCCTGCTCCAGAGAACGCCTCGCGGTGCTGCTTCCCCTCCAAACAGCCGATGCACAACTGCTGCTCAAAGTTAGATATGGTTGGCAGGTCATGCACCATCTGCTTTGCTTGAAGCTGCTGCAAGGCGCGCATGCCAATGTGCCCGTAGCGCGCATGCCAGATCTCGCCATCTGTCGCCTGCACCACTGCTGCAAGACTCTGTTCACGCGGGATCTTGGTCGCCCCCAGCAGGCGGTACATGTCGCCCTCCTTCACCGACTTGGCCAACTCCTCTCCTGTTTCCTTGTTGAGGATGTAGCCATAGTCATCATCGAAGACAACGCGCAGTCCTGTGTTTGTGAGAGAGGACACTGAGAGAAGGTTGAACGCAGCATCAGGCACATACAGCACGCCATGGAAAACTCCCACTTCAATGCCACGCGGGGTCTCCAACCACATCTCCACAATCCCAATCCCCTCAGCATACACCACCCGATCATCACCTAAAGCAATCGGCCGAGGAGGAATGGAGAGCAGCTGTGTGAACCACTCCTTGTGGTGCGTCAGACTCTTGGTACACCCCGAGTCCTTGTACCACGCCAGATCCGCCTTTTCCTTCTGCGACATGTCAGACTTCGCCATGAAGAGGCGGTCGCGCACCTCCTTGGCGACGTTCATGTTGCCAAAATGGCGCACGCTAGTCTGGTTCTGCTGCTGCTGCTGCTNATCCCCTCAGCATACACCACCCGATCATCACCTAAAGCAATCGGCCGAGGAGGAATGGAGAGCAGCTGTGTGAACCACTCCTTGTGGTGCGTCAGACTCTTGGTACACCCCGAGTCCTTGTACCACGCCAGATCCGCCTTTTCCTTCTGCGACATGTCAGACTTCGCCATGAAGAGGCGGTCGCGCACCTCCTTGGCGACGTTCATGTTGCCAAAATGGCGCACGCTAGTCTGGTTCTGCTGCTGCTGCTGCTGTTGCTGTGGAGATTGCTGCTTTTGCTGCTGCTGCTGCTGCTCCTTCTGGTCCCTCTTAAACTTGAAGCACTCTTTCTTGTAGTGCCCCTCTTTCTGGCAATAGTGGCACTTGCCCTTCTTCTTGCCTCTCTGCTGCCCGGACTGCTGCTGCTGCTG
>SZWC01000624.1:183344-216006 GCA_023375785.1 Penium margaritaceum | reverse complement strand
TGAGCCCACCACTGGAAAATTCAGCTCAAAACCTTTCAGATCGACCCATAAAACAGGGTCATCAACAGGGGATTTTGAAAGATATGCCCTCTTGAAAACAGGGTATGCTTCTGCTCCTACTCCAACTCAGACCAGCCAGTTTGTAAACGGCGTTTCTCCCAAACGAATCGATGGAATGCAAATATTTTTGCACCAATGGAAAGCTTAGGAAAAATACTACAATTCGCATGTGCCACTTTTTAAATTTGACAAAGAAATGAGAGAGTTATGGTCATCACAAGGCGACAGTCTTACTCATAGAGAAGAGTGTAGCCCTGGCCGACCTCGTTTTGAGCATAACTCTCAATCCGACCGTTGGATCTTCGCGATCTTGGGCTCCTTGGAAAGCTTGTCTCTTGAACTTGAAGATCCCGTGGTCGATCGTCAAATCTGGTGAAGGTTTCACCCCAACCCGTCACTCTCAAAGTGACGGCCTGTGCTGGCTGGAAGTGGCAGAACTTGGCTCTGATACCAAATGTTGGAACTTGAGGAGAGAGGGAGCCTTGGAGCAGCGAGCATGTGTGATTGGAAGGGCATCACTTGTGCTGAAGAATGGTTGTTCAATCACTCAAAATGATGGAGTACATATAGAGCTAGAGCTTGGGCAAGTCAGCCCTCTCACAAGCCACACCACTTAGCCATGGAGGCTAAGGCTCACACACTAGAGTCCATAATCTCACACAAGGAAGGAAATCAGCCTAGCAATCAGGCTGACCACTCACACACGACCTAGAGAGCTAGAGAATGCTCTCATGGCACACTCCTAGTGGTCACATAACCCACAAACCCATGGAGAATCGCCATGTGTCCATGGCTAGCACACAAGGATCTCACCTCACCTAAAAAGTAAGGAGAGGTACCTTTATCCTAGTCAGCACACTCTGACAAGGCAATCCTAAGACCAAGGACCTTTTTGGATATTTCTCCCATCAGGTGTTGACCCTGGACCTCTTGCCCTTTTTCTTTTCTCAGGCTAAGGCATGGAGCCATCACCCATGCCCACCCAGACATCGACGGTCCATGACCCCCGATACTTCGAAAATTCATATCTCCCAATCCGACCGTTGGATCGGCCTCAAACTTGGACCGTAGACATTTTGCCACCTGATCTTTCCAATGGTGAAGTCTGATTGGCGATCGGAGCAGGCATCTGGTACTTTCCTGGAACTTGCTCCTGTGGACCTGAAACTGAGCCAGATGGCTCCTTTCCCAACAAAAAGTGAGGAGAGGTACCTTTATCCTAGTCAGCACACTCTCACAAGGCAATCCTAAGACCAAGGACCTTTTTTGGATATTTCTCCCATCAGGTCTTGACCCTAGACCTCTTGCCTTTTTCTTTTCTCAGGCTAAGGCATGGAGCCATCACCCATGGCCACCAAGACATCGACGGTCCATGACCCCCGAAAGTTTGAAATTTCATATCTCCTAATCCGACCATTGGATCGGCCTCAAACTTGGACCGTAGACATTTTGCCACCTGATCTATCCAATAGAGAAGTCAGATTGACGATCAGAGCAAGCATCTAGTACTTTCCCCGAACTTGTTCCTGTGGACCTGAAACTGAGCCAGATGGCTCTTTTTCCAACAATCTCCCACTTTGCCGTAGTCAGAGAGGGCTGAGTCCACATGCCTTCATGCAGAACTGCTGCAACTCAGGGGACACTAGCTTGGTACGGAAATTAGCGACCTGCTTGCTGGTTGGAGTAAAATTCAACGGGATAGTACCCTCCTGCACAATATGCCTGATGAAGTGATATGCGATGTCAATGTGCTTGGTACGTGCATGGTGCTCAGGATTTCTGGCGAGCATGATTGCGCTCTAGTTGTCGACGCGCACAGGAACTGGAACTGCTACACTCCCACTTATCTCTGCCATGAGACGCTGAAGCCAAACTGCTTCCTTGGCTCCAGAACCGAGAGAGACGTACTCAGCTTCTGTGCTCGAGGTGGCCACGACCACCTGCCGCTTGCTGCACAAGCTGATGGCACCTCCATTCATGAGAAATACATGTCCAAAGATGGACTTGCGGGTCTCTGGATTTGAAGTCCAATCTACATCTGTGTAGCCGATGATGCTGTTATTTTTGCCGTTATAGGTGATTTTGACGTTAATGGGTTCAGCAAGGTAGCGGAAGATCCGCTTCACTGCCTTCTAGTACTCCGGTTCAGGATTAGCCATGTGCTGGCTCACAACACTCAGAGCCTGTGCGAGATGTAGCCTGGTTGCCACCATCAGGTACATGAGACTGCCGACGGCGCTCTGGTACTTCTGCCGCTCAGTTGCATGTGCTCCTCCACTAAAGCTCGCGAGGTACTGCCTGGTCTCCAGCGGCGTGCCGATGGGTTTGGCCTCTGCCATGCCAAACCGCTGCAGGACGTCCTTGATGTAGGGACTCTGCTGTAGCGAAAGAGAGCGACATTTATGGTCACGCTCAATCTGGATACCGAGGAAGTATGATGCCTCCCTGAGATCAGACATGTGGAAGTGCTCCTGCATGGCCGCCTTGAACTCCTGTAGTGCATACATGCTGTTGGAAGGGAGGAGCATGTCATCCACATAGAGAATGATGATGAGGATCTCATGCTCATGCTGCCAGGGATTGACGATGTAGTCACACTCACTGCACTCAAATCCCATGCACTTCAACGCCGCATCCAACTTCTGGCTCCAAGCACGCGACGCTTGCTTGAGGCCGTACAGAGACTTCTGCAGCTTATAAACCAGGTACTCCTGGCCATCCATGACGAACCCCTCCGGCTGCTCCATGTAGATCTCCTCTAAGTCCCCATTCAAGAATGTCATCTTGATATCCATGTAGTGAACCTCGAAGTCCTCAACTACAACATAAGAGAGGAGCATGTGCACGAAGGCAAACTTTGCAACAGGAGCAAAAGTTTCTGTGTGGTCAATGCCCTTTCGCTGTGAGTAGCCCTTGGCGACCAGCCTCGCCTTGTACATTTCCAGGTTACCATCTGCTCCCCGCTTCTTCTTGAACAAAAACTTGCACTTGATCACCTTAAATCCAGGTGGACGCTCAGTCAGCTCCCATGTGCCGTTGTCCAGCTGTGACTGTATCTCCTGCTGCACGAGTTGCGCCGAATCTGCTGCATCCGGTGCTGCCATGGCCTCCTTGTATGACGTAGGCTCATCTGAATCTGTTGCGACTGCGACGTTCATCTGTTCTGGTTTCTGCTGCATCTAGAAATGGCCGCGCTCACCAGGCTTATAATGCACCCTAAGAGGGTACTTGTGACCTGGTGGTGGAGCGTTAGCGGGCGGCTGGCGCGATACTACTGGCACAATGCTGCTGCTGGAGGTGCTCCATCTCCCTCCTCTGTTTCTGTCGATGAGGCTGTTGTATCTGCTGCATCAGACATGGAAGAGTAGAGTGATTCTTCCACTGTCACAGTAGAGGAAGGATCCGGAGAGATTGGGTCAGGAAGGATTTCTGCTCCCACTGTTTTGTCAGCTGCTCGTTCTGTTGCCTCTTCACACACAATGTTGGTGCCCATGACGTTGCTCTTGTTGAAGACGACATCCCTGGAGATGATGACATGGCTTGTATCCCTCTCGTAGAGGCAATACGCCTTGCTTGCCACGTCGTAGCCAATTATCAGCATCCGCGTGCTCTTCGCGTCCCACTTTTGCCGCTTCTCCTTTGGCACGTGCATGTGCGCCAAGCTGGCAAACGTGCAAAGATGACCCAAGCTCGGCTTCTTGCCGAATCATGCCTTGTACGGCGTCATCTGCTCAAGGCTCTTGGTTGGACTGCGGTTCTTGATGTACATCGTAGTGGTTACTACTTCCGCCAAAAAGTTGTAGGTGAGCCAAGCTGCATGTAACATGGAGCGCGCCGACTCAACGATGGTGCAGTTGGCGCGTTCTGCTATGCCGTTCTGCTACGGCGAGTATGGTGCGGTACACTGCGCCTTGATGCCTACTACTGCGAGGTAGTCCTGGAACTTGTTGCTCAGGTACTCTCCACCGCGGTCGCTACGCAATGCCTTGATTTTCTTGCCAGTTTGGTTCTCTACCATGGCCTTGAACTCCTTGAACCTTTTAAACCACTGGTCTTGGAGGAAAGGAAGTACACAGCAGTGTAATGGCTGAAATAATCAATGAAGGTGAGAAAATACCTAGAGCCTCCAAGGCTCTGGGTCCACACAAGTCTGTGTGGATTAGCTCCAGCACCTCCTTTGCGCGCTCCCCTGCTCAAGAGAACGCCTCCCGGTGCTGCTTCCCCTCCAAACAACTGATGCACAACTGCTGCTCAAAGTTAGAGATGGTAGGCAGGTCACATACCATCTGCTGTGCTTGAAGTTACTACAAGGCGCGCATGCCGATGTGGCGGTAGCACGCATGCCAGATCTCGCCATCTGTCGCCTACACCACTGTTGCAAGACTCTGCTCACGCGGGATCTTGGTCGCCCCCAGCAGGCGGTACATGTCGCCCTCCTTCACTGACCTGGCCAACTTCTCTCCTGTATCCTTGTTGAGGATGTAGCCATAGTCATCATCGAAGACAACGCGCAGTCCTGTGTTTGTAAGATCGGAGAGTGAGAGGAGGTTGAATGCAGCATCAGGTACATACAGCATGCCATGGAAAACTCCCACTTCAATACCACGCGGGGTCTCCAACCACATCTCCACAATCCCAATCCCCTCAGCATACACCGCCCAATCATCACCCAAAGCAATCAGACGGGGGAAAATGGAGAGGAGCTACGTGAACTACTTCCTGTGGTGCGTCAGACTCGTGGTACTCGCCGAGTCCTTGTACCATGCCAGATCCGCTTTTTCCTTCTGCGACATGTCAGATTTCACCATGAAGAGGCGGTCGCACACCTTCTTGGTGATGTTCATGTTGCCAAAATGGCGCACGCTAGTCTGGTTCTGCTGCTGTTGCTGACGTTGTTGTGACTGCTGCTGCTGTTGCTGTGGAGATTGCTGCTTTTGCTGCTACTGCTGTTGTGACTCTTTCTGGTCCCTCTTGAACTTGAAGCACTGTTTCTTGTAGTGCCCCTCTTTCTGGCAAGGGTGGCATTTGTCCTTCTTCTTGCATCTCTGCTGCCCGGACAGCTGCTGCTGCTCGTTGCGTGAGCCCATGGCCATGAAAGCTGCTTCATTACTGCTGCTTCCGCCATTACACTTTGCTGCATTGCGACATAGTTCGACCTGCTCCAGGTGCGTGCAAATGAAGTCGAGGTCGAGAGTCGGCTGGCACTCCAACGTCTCTCGCACCGTATCATAGCTCATTAAAGATCCCCTTAGCAAGAGGAAGACGAAGTGCGTGTCTTCTACAGGGTTGCCAGCCGCTTTCAGCTGCTTCGCCAGCTGCTTCGCCAGCTGTCTAAGTACGCCTCCATCCTTTCGCCACCCTGCAGTTTCAATGCCATCATCTTCTCCTCCAAAAGCATGAGGAATGCAGGATCCTTGCTCTCATACTTCTTGCACAAAGTGTCCCACTCCTCTTTTGCAGTAGCCTTGTCACTCATGTACTGAAGATGCGGGTTGGAGATGGTGTTGACAAGGAGCCTGTAGAAGTGCCTGTCCTTCTTCTTCCACTCCTCATATGCCGCTGTTGCAGTTGTAGATGAACTTGCATCTGTTGCACCTTTTTGCGGTGTCTTCCACGCCACCACCTCTGTTGCGGTGATGCCTTTTACCTGTGGAGGCGGAGCCGCTCGTCGCCACTCACCACCTCCCACAAGCCCCTCTCCTCCAAAAGGAGGCGGGTATGGATCTTCCAAAACGTGAGATTGGGGCATCCTTCCAGCCTCTCCAAAGACTGGGCTGCTGTTACCAGGCTTACTGCTGCCATTTTGAGCCTTGGTGATGCTCAGCACTGCCCTTGAGTGGCGGCGCTATCCCTGCTTCTACTACTGCTTCAGCCAGAAATCTGTCTGACATAAAATGGATTGTAGAGGCCAAACTGGGAATTTTTTAAAACTAAGCCCACCACTGGAAACTTTAGCTGAAAACCTTTTAGATAGACCCATAAGAGAGGGTCAACAAAAGGAGATTATCAAAGATATGCCCTTTTGAAAACAAGGTATGCTTCTGCTCCTACTCCTGCTCACACCAACCAGCTTGTAAACATCGTTTCTCCCAAACGTACCAATGGAATGCAAATATTTTTGCTCCAATAAGAAGTTTAGGAAACATACTTTAATTTGTATGTGCTAATTTTGAAATTTGACAAAGAAATCAGAGAGTTATGGTCATCACAAGGTGACAGCCTTACTCATAGAGAAGAATGTAGTCCTGGCCGACGTTGTTTTGAGCATAACTTTCAATCCGATCGTTGGATGTTCCCAATCTTGGGCTCATTGAAAAGCTTGTCTCTTGAAATTGAAGATAGTGTGGTTGATTTTCAAATCTGGCGAAGGTTTGACCCCAACCCGTCAGTCTCAAAGTGACGGCCTGTGTTGGCTGAAAGTGACAGAACTTGGCTCTGATACCAAATATTGGATCTGGAGGAGAGAGGGAGCCTTGGAGCAGGGAGCATGTGGGACTGGAAGGGCATCACTTGTGCTGAAGAATGGTTGAATCACTTAAACGATGGAGTACATATAGAGCTAGAGCTTGGGTAAATCAGCCCTTTCACAAGCCACACCACTTAGCCATGGAGGCTAAGGCTCACACACTAGAGTCCATAATCTCACACAAGGGAGGAAATCAGCCTAGCAATCAGGCTGACCACTCACACACGACCTACAGAGCTAGATAATACTCTCATGGCACACTCCTAGTGGTCACATAACCCAAAAATCCATGGAGAATCGCCATGTGTCCATGGCTAGCACACAAGGATCTCACCTCACCTAAAAAGTGAGGAGAGGTACCTTTATCCTAGTCAGCACACTCAGACAAGGCAATCCTAAGACCAAGGACCTTTTCTGGATATTTCTCCCATCAGGTCTTGACCCTGGACCTCTTGCCTACTTGTTTTCTCAGGCTAAGGCATGGAGCCATCACCCATGCCCACTCAGACATCAACGATCCATGACCCCCGAAACTTTGAAAATTCATCTCCCAATCCGATTGTTGGATCGGCCTCAAAATTGGATCGTAGATATCTTGCCACCTGATCTTTCGAATGGTGAAGTCAGATTGACGATCGGAGCAAGCATCCGGTACTTTCTTGCAACTTGCTCTTGTGGACCTCAAAATGAGCCAGATGGCTCCTTTTCCAATACGGCCGCAATTTTCTTAGTCGCCTTAATTTTGATAATAAGCTTTTGGGAGGCTTACTAGGGCCTGCCTTGAGGATGACACTTTGTGGTCTAAGGATGCGCCAAGTAGGACTGTAGGTTGAGATTAGCTCCAGTGGAGCCAGTACATGCAAAAGATTTAGCAAAGCTCGGCAAGTACAAAAGCCTGTACCTTGTACGTATCCATTTATAATTCTTGCCTTAGAGACTCCTTACGGGGTGTCCTATTCACCTGATATGCTCCTTATCCATGGCTGACATTTGGACAAGCACAGGACGGACTAGGCATGCACTGTTGGAAGGTTTTAAGAGACATCTTAGAATACTCCAAGATCCTTCCTGGTGGCTGGTGCCATTTGGCAGTCACAAGGAGCGCCATGTAGGAAAGGAGCATGACGCATTTTAGATAGCCCCCAAAGTGGCTCATCCAAGGAGCCACTGCGTGCCTAGGCTAGAGGCTGGCTCTAGGACTACAAAAACCTATTAGTTTCCTGTCATTGAGTATAGTTCTTACATTTGAGACTCCTCACAGAGTTTTCCACCAGAGGCAGACACTAGAGAAGCATTGGTTTGTCTAAGCCCCAAGAGTTCGCACGTCGCGCAAAAAGTGACCAGGTACTAAGGACACAGTGCAAGGAAGTGATTCCTATGAGCTGCTCAGTGTGGAACCTGGGCTCTGAGGGTGATATCATCTGTTGGTTGCAATACCAAGAGCGGTCGGCGGGAACCATTGTGTTGGAACACGTTTTCTAGACCGTAGCCTCAGGCGGATTGACAAGGGTTATGGGCCCATACTGACTACATGTAAGGCATCCTTCTGCGCACTCTCTTGTCCTCTCTGTCTTGCAGCATGCATCAGCTGCATCAGCTCTATCTGCTCTATCTGCTCCATCAGCTCCAATGACTAGTACTGGCACTTAGCAAACAAGGACGGCGGATAAGCTCTGGCCTTGGAGGTACGACCCTTGGGCCCTAACCAGGATAAGTTCTGCCTTTGGAGGCAGGACCCTGATTCTTCTTGTGTGCGTTCTTCTCACTTTGCAAGTGATCAACGGCTAAGGGGAAAGCGACGGATTTATACCTTATACACCAGTAGTAGTTGTAGTTGACAACAGCCTACATCAGCCTATATCAAATTCAGGGAAGCAGAGAAGCAAAGAAGCAGAGAAATAGTATGCAACACCCACGACACTCTCTTGAGTAGGTCAATGGTGGAATGTCAAAGTTCACAGGATTTGGTTTTCCCTTCTGGAGATGGCAATTTGAGATTGTCATGAGGGCCTTGGAGAAGAGGTTGAACCTCCAAAAACAGATCCAAGATATGAAGCGTGGAGTGTCAAAAATGACATGGCGCTTGCGATTCTTGCAACATCAATGCATGAATCACAGCATGTCCACCTCCAAGGTATCACACATGCATCAAAGGCTTATGAGAAGCTTGCACGCATACTCTAATCAACGGCTCTCGCAAATCACCTCTTTATCCTAGAAAAGCTGATTTTGAAGAGAGTGAGCAAAGGAGAGTTAATTCCGGACTTCCTATTGCAGTTTCAAGGATTATTCCAGCAAGTGACCTAAAAAATCTGGGAAATCGATAGCAATATGCAGGCCATGATCCTCCTCATGGCGCTACCTGAAAGCTAGGGTCCTCTGATCACTGTCTTTGGCGGCTGGAAGGAGGAAGATTTGACGTATCAGGCAGTGTTCAACTACGTGCGCAACGTGACGATGCGTCATAACGGTAGTGAGGCTAACATTTCAGCCTATGTTGTACTGTACGGTGGCCGTGGCAGCAACTCTTGTTCTTGTCAGAGTAGTAGCGTAAGCGGTGGCGGTGGAGGAAAAGGAAATGATGGCGGTGGAAAGAGTTTAAAGCGTCCCGGGAAGTGCCATAAGTGTGACAAACCTGGGCATTGGGCACGGGAGTGCAAGGCTCCCAAGAATAAAGACGTTGATCATGGTGGTAAATATGAGGGTAAAGGAAAGGGTAAAAAGGAGTTGACAAACATGATGGCTCAGAGCATGCTGGTAACCAAGGGAGCAGAAATCCTCAAGCGTGGAACCTACGGGCTTGACTCTAGCACGAACCACCATTCTTCAAAGAAGAAGGATGGGTTCATCTCCATTGGGACACTTAACGTCGCTTCAGGTGTGCCTAGAGCAGCCTTGTCCATGCGCAAGGCAAGGGAGATAACTTGATCAATATCAATATGAACGGTGCTGAAAAAGACTTGAAACTGGAGAATGTCGTCTACATGCCGTCTTTTGTGGCAAATCTCTTGTTAGTGTCCAAAATCACAGACCACGACATGACAGTCGTCTTCACGGAGGAGGAGGCCGTGATTGTCAAGAACAAGGACATCAAGATCTCCTATCCAAAGGAGAGTCTTGTTGCACAGGTCCCAAGAGTGGATGGGCTCTACGTGTTGCAGACCAAATCCCTTGAGAGTACAAATGAGGGATATTTGAATGTTGAAGAGTCTAAGTCTCCAAAGCCTGATGTAACACCACAAGCCGTCACCATGGCAGCCAGCTCCGCCAACACAGATAATGAGCTGTGGCATAGGCGGTTGGGCCATGTGGCCAATAACATACTACAAGCTATGCAATAGCATGAAGTGGTTCATGGGATGGAGGGATGCAAGGCCAAGGATGAGGGAAAGTACAAAAAACTCTGCGAGCCATGCCTCCAAGGCAAGGCAAAGAGAAAGCCCTTTGAGCGTATGGACAACGTACGGCAGTAATATTGGACCTAATTCACTCTCATGTATGCTGATTATTCCGCATCCCTTCGAACGGCGGGAGCAAGTATTTCTTGACCTTTATCGATGACCATGTACATCCACATCTTGTAACTATGGTCATCGAGGAGAAGTTGTAAGATGTAGAGATACTCTCATGGCATACTCTTAGTGGTCACATAACCTACAATCCCATGGAGAATCGCCATGTGTCCATGACTAGCATACAAGGATCTCACCTCACCTAAAAAGTAAGGAGAGGTACCTTTTTCCTAGTCAGCACACTCTGACAAGGCAACCCAAGAATCTAAGACCTTTTGTATATTTCTCCCATCACGTCTTGACCCTAGACTTCTTGCTTTTTTCTTTTCTCAGGCTAAGGCATGGAGCCATCGCCCATGGTCACCCGGATATTGGCGGTCGATGATCCTGAAAACTTTGAAAATTCATATATCCCAATCCGACCGTTGGATCACCCTCAAATTTGGATCGTACATGTTTTGCCACCTGATCTTTATAACGAAGAAGCTGGATTGACGATCGGAGCGAGCAAGTGGTAGTTTTCTGGAACTTGCTCCTGTAGACCTGAAACTGAGCTGGATGCCTCCTTTCCCAAGAATCTCCCACTTTGCCGTTGTCAGAGTGGACCGAGTCCACATGCCTTCATGCAGAACTGCTGCTTCTCACGGGTCACTAGCTTGGTGTAGAAATGAGCGACCTGCTTGCGGGTTGGAATAAACTCCATCTTGATAGCACCCTCTTGCATCATGTACTTGATGAAGTGATATGCGATGTCAAAGTGGTTGGTGCGTACATGGTGCTCAGGATTCTTGGCGAGTGCGATTGCGCTTTGGTTGTCGACGCGTATAGGAACTGGAACTACTGCACTCCCACTCATCTTTCCCATGAGACGCTAAAGCCAAACTGCTTCCTTGGCTCCAAAGCTGAGAGAGACGTACTCAGCTTCTGTGCTTGAGGAGGCCACGACCATGTGCCGCTTGCTGCACCAGCTGATTGCCCCACCGTTCATGAGGAACATATGTCCGGAGATGGACTTGCGATCCTCAGGATATGCAGTGCAATCTGCACTTGTATAGGCGATGACGTTATTGTCGTTGCCATTGTAGGTGATGCTGATGTTGATGGTTCCACCAAGGTAGCGAAAGATCTGCTTCACTGCCTTCGGGTACTCATGTGCGGGATAAGCCATATGCTGGCTCAAAGCACTAACAGCTTGTGCGAGGTCCCGCCTGGTTGTAACCATTACGTACATGTAGCTGCCGACAGCGCTTTGGTACTTCTGCCGCTCAGCTGCATCGCTTCTCCACTGAAGCTCATGAGGTACTGTCGCATCTCCAGTGGTGTCCTGATCGTCTTGGCCTTTGCCATGCCGAGCCGCTGCAAGACATCCTTGATGTAGCGACTGTGCTGGTGTGAGAGAGAGCGTGATTTGTGGTCACGCGTGATTTGAATACCGAGGAAATATGAT
This sequence comes from Penium margaritaceum, assembly GCA_023375785.1. NCBI lineage: Eukaryota > Viridiplantae > Streptophyta > Zygnematophyceae > Desmidiales > Peniaceae > Penium > Penium margaritaceum. The sequence continues at coordinate 204,521 of SZWC01000624.1, read as the reverse complement.
ACCTTCCCAAGATCAGACATCTGGATGCGCTCCTACATGGCCTTCTTGAACTACTGCAATGCAGACATGCTGTTTGAAAAGAGGAGCATGTCATCCACATACACGATGATGATGAGCACCTCATGACCATGTTGCCAGCGATAGACGTTGTAAGTGTACTCAGTATGCTCAAACCCCATGCAGTGTAATGCCGCGTCCAACTTTTGGTTCCAAGCACGCGACGCTTGCTTGAGGGCATACAGGAACTTCTGCAGCTTGCAAACCAGGTGCTCATGGCCATCCATGAAGAACCCCTCCGGCTGCTCCATGTAAATCTCCTCTTCCAAGTCAGCGTTCAAGAATGCCGTCTTGACGTATATGTGGTGGACCTCAAAGTCCTCTGCTGCTGCATACGAAAAGAGCGTACGCATAGAGGCAAACTTTACAACAGGGGTAAAGGTTTCTGTGTAGTCGATGCCTTCCTGCTGCGAGTAGCCCTTGGCGACCAGCCTTGCCTTGTACTTTTCCAGGTTTCCATCTGCTCCCCGCGTCTTCTTGAATACCCACATACACTTGATCACCTTACGTCGAGGTGGACGCTCAATCGGCTCCCAGGTACCATTGTTGAGCTGCGACTGTATCTCTTGCTGCAGAGTTTGTGTCCAATTTGTTACATCTGGTGCGGTCATGGCCTCCTTGTACCACATCGGCTCATCAGAGTTTGCTACAACTGCGACATTCATTTGGTCTGGTTTCTAGAGCATCTTGAAATGCCCACGCTCACTAGGCTTGTAGCGCACCCTGAGAGGGTACCTGCCACCTGGTGCTGGAGCATTAGCAGGCGCTTTGCGCGATGCTACCAGCACAAGTACTTCTGCTGATGGTGGTGCATCATCTTCCTATGCTCCTGCTGATGAGGCCGTTGTATCTACTACATCAAACACGGGAGAATAGAGGAATTCTCCTAATGTCAGAATAGAGGAAGGATCAAGAGAGACAGGGTCAGGGAGAATGTCTGCTCCCACTGCCTCGTCAATTGCTGCTTCTGTTGCCTCTTCACAGACAATGTTGGTGCCAATGATGTTGTTCTTGTTGAAGACAACATCCCTTGAGATGATGACATGGCTTGTATCCCCCTCGTACAGGCGATACACCTTGCTTGCCACGTCGTAGCCAATCATCAGCATCTACGGGCTCTTCACGTCCCAGTTTTGCCGCTTCTTCTTTGGAACGTACAAATGCGCCAAGCTGCCAAACATGCAAAGATGATCCACGTTTGGCTTCTTGCCAAATGATGCCTTGTGCGGCGTCATCAGCTCCAGGGCCTTGGTTGGACTGCGGTTCTTGATATACGCCACAGTACTCACTATTTCCGCCCAAAATTTGTAGGTGAGCTGAGCCGCGTGCAACATGGAGCGCGCCGACTCAACGATGGTGCGGTTGGTAAGTTTTGCTATGCCGTTTTGCTGCGGCGAGTATGGCGCGTTCCGTTGCGCCTTGATGTCTGCTATTGCGAGGTAGTCCTGGAACTCCTTGCTCAGGTACTCTCCACCGCGGTTGCTGCATAGCGCCTTGATTTTCTTACCAGTCTGGTTCTCCACCATGTCCTTGAACCTGTCAAAGAACTGGTCCTTGGAGGAAAGGAAGTACATAGCAGTGTAACGGCTGAAATCATCAATGAAGATGAGAAAATACCTAGAGCCTCCAAAGCTCTGGGTCTGCATCTGGCCACACAAGTTTGTGTGGACCAGCTCCAGCACCTCCTTCGCATGCTCCCTTGCTCCAGAGAATGCCTCGCGATGGTGATTCCCCTTCAAAGAGCCGATGTACAACTGCTGCTCAAAGTTAGAGATGGTGGGCAAATCACGCACCATCTGCTTTGTTTGAATTTGCTACAAGGCACGCATGTCGATGTGACCGTAGCGCGCATGCCAGATTTCGTAATCTGTGGCCTACACCACTGTTGCAAGACTCTGCTCGCGTGGGATCTTGGTCGCCCCCAGCAAGCGATACATGTCGCTTTCTTTCACCGACCTTGCTAACTCCTCTACTATTTCCTTGTCAAGTATGTAGCCATAGTCGTCGTCAAAGACGACTCAGAGTCCTGTGTTGGTGAGAGAGGACACTAAGAAAAGATTGTACGCAGCATTAGATACGTATAGCACGCCATGGAACACTCCCACTTCAATGCCACGCGGGGTCTCCAACCACATCTCCACAATCTTTATCCCCTCAGCATGCACCACCTGATCATCACGAGGGGGAATGGAGAGCAGTTACGTAAACCACTCCTTGTGGTGCGTCAAACTCTTGGTACACCCTAAGTCCTACCACGCTAGATCCGCCTTTTCCTTCTGCAACATGTCAGAGTTTGCCATGAAGAGGCGGTCGTGCACCTCCTTGGCAACGTTCATGTTGTCAAAATGGTGCACGCCGGTCTGGTTCTTCTTCTGCTGCTGTTGCTGACGTTGCCGTGACTACTACTGGTGTTGCTGTGGAGGTTGTTGCTTTTATTACTGGTGTTGCTATTCCTCGTCTCCCTTGAACTTGAAGTACTCTTTCTTGTAGTGACTTTCTTTCTGGCAATAGTGGCACTTGCCCTTCTTCTTACCTCTCTTCTCCCCGGACTACTATTGCTATTAGTTCCGTGAGCCCATGGCCATGAAAGCTGCTTCACTGTTGCTGCTGCCGCCATTGCGCTTTGCTGCATTGCGACGTAGTTCTACCTACACCAGGTGCGTGCAGATCAAGTCCAGGTCGAGAGTCGGCTGGCACTCCAATGTCTCTCGCACTGTGTCATAGCTCGTTGGGAGTTCCCTTGGCAAGAGGAGGACAAAGCGTGTGTCTTCCACAAGGTTGCCGGCTACTTTCTGTGGCTTCGCCAGCTCCTTTGCCCTGTCCAAGTACGCCCTCATCCCTTCGCCACCCTGCATTTTCAACGCCATCATCTTCCCCTCCAAAAGCATGAGGAATGCATGATCCTTACTCTCATACTTCTTGCACAACATGTCCCAACCCTCTTTTGCAGTAGCCTTGTCACTCACGTAGTGAAGAGGCACTCATGAGATGGCTTCTGCGGACCTGAAATTGAGCCGGATGGCTCCTTTCCCAACATTCTTACCTTTGAGACTCCTCACAGATGCCTTCCATTGGTACGTTAGGCAGAAACGCCATCTACAAGATGGCTGGTATGAGCTCGAATAGGAGCAGAAGCATATCCTGTTTTCAAAAACGCATATCTCTGAAAATCCCCTGTTGATGGAACTTGCTCTTGTGGACCTGAAACTGAGCCGGATGGCTCCTTTCTCAACATTCTTACCTTTGAGACTCCTCGCAGAGTTGTACACCGTAGGCAGATACTAAAGAAGCATTGGTTGGTCTAAGCCCCAGGAGTTCGCTCCTTGCGCAAAACGTAACCAGGTCCTAAGGACACAGTGCAAGGAAGTGATTCCTATGAACTGCTCAGTGTGGAACCTTGGCTCTGAGGGTTATATTATCTCTTGGTTGTAATACCAAGAGCGGTCGGTAGGAACCATTGTGTCGGAAGCGGTCTTTTGGACTGTCACCTCAGGTAGGTTGACAAAGGGTTATGGGACGACATTAACTAGTCGTACGGTACGCTTCCGCGCACTCCCTTGCCCTCTATATCTTCCACCACGCATCAGCTCCATCAGCTCCATCTACTCCATCTGCTCCATCAGCTCCAACGGCAAGTGTTGGTACTTAGCAAACGACAGCCAAGGATAAGCTCACTTGTTGGAGGTTAAACACTTGGGCCCTAACCAGGAAAAGCTCTGCCCTTGGAGACACCATCCTGGGTTCAATAGTGTGCGTTCTTCTCTATTTGCAGGTGATCAACAGCTAAGGGATACGTATCGGAACGGGAGGATTGAGGGAGCCTTGGAACAGCGAGCATATGGGCCTGGGAAGGCATCACTTGTGCTAAAGAATGGTTGTTAATGACTCAAAATGATGGAGTACATATAGAGCTAGAGCTTGCGTAAGTCAGCCCTCTCACAAGTCACACCACTTAGCCATGGAGGCTAAGGCCCACACACTAAAGTCCATAATTTCACAGAAGAGAGGAAACCAGCCTAGCAATAAGACTAACCACTCACACATGACTTAGAGAGTTAGGAAATGCTCTCATAGCACAATCCTGGTGACCACATAACCCAGAATCCCATGGAGAGTCGCCATGTGTCCATGGCTAGCATAGAAGGATCACACCTCACCTAAAAACTAGAAGAGGTACCTTTTTCCTAGTTAGTACACTCTGACAAAGCAATCCTAGAATCTAGGACCTTTTTGGATGTTTCTCCCATCAGGTCTTGAGCCTAGACATCTTGTCTTTTTCTTTTCTCAGGCAAAGGCATGGAGCGATCGCCCACGGTCACCCGGATATCAGCGGTCGATGACCCCGAAAACTTTGAAAATTCATATCTCCTTATCCGACTGTGGATTGGCCTGAAACGTGGACCGTAGACATTTTGTAACCTAATCTTTTCAATGGTGGAATTAGATCAACGATCAAAATAGGCATTTGGTATTTTCCTGGAACATGCTCCTGTGGACCTGAAACCGAGCCCAATGGCTCCTATTCCAGAAATCTCCCACTTTGCCATAGTCAGAGTGGACTGAGTCCAGATGCCTTCATGCAGAATCATTGTTCACGGGTCAATGATTTCGTATAGAAATCACTAACCTGCTTACTGGTTGGCGTAAACTCCAGTTTGATCGTATCTTCTTGCACCATGTGCTTGATGAAGTGATATGCGATGTCAATGTTCTATGTGCGTGCATGGTACTCAGGATTCTTGGCGAGTGCGATTGCGCTCTGGTTGTCGATGCGCACAGGAACTAAGATTGTTGCACTTGTACTCATCTGTGCCATGAGACGCTGAAGTCAAGCTTCTCCCTTGGCTCCAAAGTTATGAGTGACGTACTCTGCTTACGTGCTTGAGGTGGCCACGACCACCTGCCACTTCCCTCACCAGCTGATGGCTCCACCATTCATGAGGAACACATGTCCAGAGATGGACTTGATGCCTCAGGGTTTGAAGCCCAATCTGTGTCTGTATAGCTGATGATGTTGTTGTTGCCTTTGTAGGTGATGCCAATGTTGATGGTTCCACCAAGGTAGCAGAAGATCCGCTTCTCTGCCTTCTAGTGCTCAAGTCCGGGATTAGCCATGTGCTGGCTCACAAGCTAACAGCATGTGTGAGGTCCAGCTTGGTTACAACCATCGGGTAGATGAGGCTGCTGACGGCGCTCTGGAACTGCTGCCGCTCAGCTGCATCTGCTTCTCCATTGAAGCTCACGAGGTACTGCGGCGTCTCCAGCAATGTGCCGATCGGTTTGGCCTCTATCATGCCAAACTAGTGCAAGAAATCCTTGATGTAGTGGCTTTGCTACAACAAAATGAGAGCGTGATTTGCGGTCACGTGTGATCTGAATACCGAGGAGGTATGATGCCTCCCAAGGTCAGACATCTGGAAGCTCTCCTGCATGACCTCCTTAAACTCGTGCAGTACATACATGTTGTTTGAAAGGAGGAGCATGTCATCCACATAGACAACGATGATGAGCACCTCATGACCATGCTTCCTGCGATACACGTTGTAGTCACACTCACTATGCTTAAACCCCATGCAATGTAGCGCCACATCTAGCTTTTGGTTCCACGTACACATAGCTTGCTTGAGGCCGTACAGTGATTCCTGCAGGTTACAAACCGTATGCTCCTAGCTATCCATGATGAACCTCTTCGGCTGTTCCATATAAATATCCTCCTCCAGGTCACCTTTGAGGAATGCCGTCTTGACGTCCTCTGCTACTACATAGGAAAGGAGCGTACGCATAGAGGCAAACTTGGCAACACGGGCAAAGGTTTCTGTGTCGTTGATGTCTTCGTGCTCCGAGTAGCCCTTGCCGACCAGCCTCGCCTTGTACTTTTCTAGGTTGCCATCTGCTCCCCAATTCTTCTTGAACAGCCACTTGCACTTGATTACCTTGCGTCAAGGTGGATGCTCAGTTAGCTCCCATGAACCTTTGTTCAGTTGCGATTGTATCTCCATCAATAGAACTTGCACCCAATTTGCTGCATCTAGTGCAGTCATGGCCTACTTATACAACGTGGGCTCATGAGAGTCCGCTGCAATTGCGACGTTCATCTGGTCTGGTTTCTGGGGCATCCAGAAATAACCGCATTCACCGCGCTTGTAGCGCACCTTGAGAGGGTACCTTCGACCTGGTGCTGGAGCGTTAGCAGGCGGTTGGGGTGATGCTACTAGCACAAATACTCCTACTGATGATGGTACATCTTCCTCCTCTGCTTCTCCCGATGAGGCCACTATATCTGCTGCATTAGACATGGGAGAGTAGAGTGGTTCTCCTGTAGTAATTGTGGAGGAAGGATCAGGAGAGACTGGGTCAGAAAGGATATCCGCTCCCAATGCCTCGTGAACTGCTGCTTTTGCTACCTCTTCACATACAATGTTGGTGTCGATGACGTTGTCCTCATTGAAGACAACATCCCTAGAGATGATGACGTGGCTTGTATCGCTCTCGTATTGGATCTGGAGGAGAGAGGGAGCCTTGGAGCAGCGAGCATGTGTGATTGGAAGGACATCACTTGTGGTGAAGAATGGTTCTTCAATCAGTCAAAATGAGGGAGTACATATAGAGCTAGAGCTCGGACATTTGTCAAAGAAATAAGAGAGTTATAGTCATCACAAGGCGACAGTATTACTCATAGAGAAGAGTGTAGCCCTGGCCGACCTTGTTTTGAGCATAACTCTCAATCCGATTGTTTGATGTTTGTGATTTTCCGCTCGTTGAAAAGCTTGTCTTGCAAACTTGAAGATCCCGTGGTTGATTGTCAAATTCAATTAAGGTTTGACCCCAACCAGTCACTCTCAAAGTGACGGCCTATGATGGCTGAATCTGGCAGAATCTGACTCTCATACCAAATGTTGGATCTGGAGGAGACAAGGAGTCCTAGAGCAGCGAGCATGTGGGACTGAAAGGGCCTCACTTGTGCTGAAGAATGGTTATAAAATCACTCAAAATAATGGAGTATATATAGAGCTAGAGGCTTGGGCAAGTAAGCCCTCTCACAAGCGACGCCACTTAGCCATGGACGTTAAGGCTCATACACTAGAGTCCACAACCTCACACAAGGGAGGAAATCAGCCTAGCAATCAGGCTGACCAATCATACACAATCTAGAGAGCTAGAGAATACTCTCATGGCACACTCCTAGTGGTCACATAACCCACAATCCCATGGAGAATCGCCATGTGTCTATGGCTAGCACACAAGGATCTCACCTCACCTAAAACGTAAAGAGAGGTACCTTTATCCTAGTCAGCACACTCTGACAAGGCAATCATAAGACCAAGGACCTTTTTGGATATTTCTCCCATCAGGTCTTGATCCTGGACCTCTTGCCTTTTTCTTTTTTCAGGCTAAGGCATGGAGCCATCACCCATGGCCACCCAGACATCGGCAGTCCATGACCCCCAAAACTTTGAAGATTCATATCTCCCAATCCGACCGTTGGATTGGCCTAAAACTTGGTTTGTATATAATTTGCCTCCTGATCTTTCTAATGGTGAACACCGATTGACTATTGGAGCAGGCATGTGGAAGTTTCTTGGAACTTTCTCCTGTGGACCTGAAACTGAGCCGGATGGCTCCTTTCCCAATATTTTTACGACATCTATAGCTATATCTTCGACAAGGAAACGGGTGAGGATTTGGCCAGATCGGTAAAGGAAGGCAACATATACCTCCTGTTTGGAGTAAGCAAGATGCTACGTGAGCAGAGTCTTAGAATAGTGGTGGAGGACTTTAGGGTTTCATCTCACATGCGAGCTATGGCCACATGGGCATGCGCGCCTTGCAAGAGTTTCAAACAAAGCAGATGGTGCGAGACTTGCCCACCATCTCTTCCTTTGAGCAGGAGTAATACATCCGTTGTTTGAAGGGGAAGCAGCATTTGGAGGCGTTCTCTGGAGCAAGAGAACACGCGAGGGAGGTGTTGGAGCTGGTCCACACAGACGTGTGGACAAGACCTAGAGCTAAGGAGGCTCTATGTATTTTCACACGTTCATTGATGATTTCAGCTGTTACACTATGGTATACTTCCTTTCTTCCAAGGATCAATGCTTTGACAGGTTCAATGATTTCTCGGCCATGGTAAAGAACCCAACGGGCAAGAAAATCAAGGCGTTGCATAGCGACTACGCTTAGGAATACCCGAGCAAAGACTTCCAAGACTACCTCGCAATAGCTAGCATCAAGACACAGTGTATTGCGCCATAAACGCTGTAGCAGAAGGGCATGGTAGAATATGCCAACCACACTATCCTTGAGTCCGTACGTTTAAAGCTATATGCAGCTCGGCTCTCATACGATTTCTTGGCCAAAGCAGTGAACACCACGGTATGCATCAAGAGCCGCTGTCCAACCAAGGAATTGTAGCAGATGACGCTGTACGAGGCATCGTTCGGCAAGAAGCGGAGCGTAAGCCACCACCGTAAGTTTTGCAGCTTGGCGCACATATACTTGTCCAAGGAGAAACGGCTGAAGAGCGCGTAGACATTGATGATCAGCTACGATATGGCAAGCTGTTGGGAAAGGAACCATCCGGCTCAGTTTCACATCCACAGGAGCAAGATCCAACAAATGGATTGGAAAGATCAGGTGGCAAAATATATATGGTCCAAGTTTGAGGCCGATCCAACAGTTGGATTGGAAGATATGAATTTTCAAAGTGTTCAGGGTCATCGACCGCCGATATCCGGGTGACCATGGGCGATGGCTCCATGCCTTAGCCAGAGAAAAGAAATAGGCAAGAGATCCAGGTTCAAGACCTGATGGGAGAAATATCCAAAAAGGTCCTAGATTCTTGGGTTGCCTTGTCAGAGTGTACTGATTAGGAAAAAAATACCTCTCACTTTTTACGTGAGGTGAGGTTATTCTCCATGGGATTCTGGGTTATGTGACCACTTTGAGTGTGCCATGAGAGCATTCTCTAGCTCTCTACGTCGTGTGTGAGTGGTCAGCCTGATCGCTAGGCTGATTTCCTCCCTTGAGTGAGATTATGCACACTAGTGTGTGAGCCTCAGTCTCGATGGCTAAGTTGTGTGGCTTGTGAGAGGGCTGACTTGTCTAAGATCTAGCTCTATATGTACTCTATCATTTTGAGTGATTTAACAACCATTCTTCTGCACAAGTGATGCCCTTCCAGTCCCACATGCTCGCTGCTCCAAGGCTCCCTCTCTCCTCCAGATCTAACATGCCTGTCCTTCTTCTTCCACTCCTCATATGCCGCGGCTGCAATTGTAGATGAACTTGCATCTCCTGTACGAGCCGTAGATCGGGAAGATCCAACCGTTGGATTGAGAGTTATGCTGAAAACGAGGTCGGCCAGGACACACTCTTCTCTATGAGCAAGACTGTCGCCTTGTGATGACCATAACTCTCTCGTTTTATGGTCAAATTTAAAAAGTGGCACATGCTAATTGTATTATTTTTCCTAAACTTTCCATTGGTGTAAAAATATTTGCATTCCATTCATTCTTATGGGAGAAATGCCGTTTACAAGCTGGCTGGTCTGAGTTGGAGTAGGAGCAGAAGCATACCCTGTTTTCAAGACATATTTTTTGAAATCCCCTGTTGATGACCCTGTTCTATGGATTGATCTGAAAGGTTTTGAGCTGAATTTTCTAGTGGTGGGCTCAGTTTTTCAAAATTTCCAGTCTGCTGGCATCTACAGTCCAGTTTTTGTCAGACACATTTCTGGTAGAAGTAGTAGTAGAAGTAGGGGTAGCGCCGCCATCCAAGTGTAGTGCTCAGCATCACCAAGGCTCAAAATGGCAGCAGCTAGCGTTGTAACTGCAGCCTCGCCAGTAGAGAGGCTACAGGGATGCGCCAACTTCACGTTTTGGAAGATCCGTACCCGCCTCCTTTTAGAGGAGAGGGGCTTGTGGGAGGTGGTGAGCGGCGACCAGCCGGCTCCAGTTCCACAGGCAAAAGGCATCACCGCGGCGCAGGTGGTGGCCGGAAAGACGCCGCAAAAGGGTGCAACTGATGCTGATTCTTCTGCAGCTGTACCAGCGATGTATGAGGAATGGAAGAAAAAGGACAGGCAGGCCTACAGGTTGCTTGTCAACACCATCTCCAACCCGCATCTCCAGTACGTGAGTGATGAGGCCACTGCAAAGGAGGGGTGGGACACGTTGTACAAGAAGTATGAGAGCAAGGATCCTGCATTTCTCATGCTTTTGGGAGAAAAGATGATGGCGCTAAAAATGCAGCGTGGTAAAGGGATGGAGGCGTATCTGGACAGGGCAAAGGAGCTGGTAAAGCAGCTGAGAGCGGCGTACAACCTTGTGGAAGAGACGCGCTTCATTCTCCTCTTGCTGAAGGGTCTCCCAACCAGCTACGACACGGTGCGAGAGACGCTGGAGTACCAGCCAACTCTCGACCTCGACTTCATCTTCACACACACGTGGTACAGATGGAATTGCGTTGCAATGCAGCAAAGCGTAATGGCGGCAACATAGGAAAGCAGCTTTTGTGGCCACGAGCTCACGCAACCAGCAGCAGCAGCAGCAGTCTGGGTAGCAGAAAGGCAGAAAGAAAGGTAAATGCCACTACTGCCAAGAAGATGGCACTACAAAAAGGACTGTTTCAAGCTCAAGAGGGACAAGAAGGAGTAGCAGCATCAGCAGTCATCGCAGCAACAGCAGCAAAAGCAGCAGCAGCAGTCACAGCAGCGTTAGCAGCAGCAGCAGCAGCAGCAGCAAAACCAGGCTTGTGTGCGCCACTTTGGTAACATGAATGTGGCCAAGGAGGTGCGCGACCGTCTCTTCATGGCGAAATCTGACATGTCGCAGGTGGAGAAGGCGGATCTTGCATGGTACAGGGACTCAGGATGTACCAAGAGTCTCACACATCCCAAGGAGTGGTTTACACAGCTGCTGTACATCCCTCCCCGTCCTATCGCTATGGGTGATGATTGGGTGGTGTATGCTGAGGGTATTGGGATTGTGGAGATGTGGTTGGAGACCCCACGTGGTATTGAAGAGGGAGTATTCCATGGCGTGCTGTATGTACCTGATGCTGCATTCAACCTCCTCTCAGTCTCCTCTCTTACAAACACAGGACTGCGCGTCGTCTTTGACGATGATTATGGCTACATCCTCAACAAGGATACAGGAGAGGAGTTGGCCAGGTCGGTGAAGGAGGGCGAGATGTACCGCCTGCAAGGGGAGACCAAGATCCCGCGTGAGCAAAATCTTGCAGCAGTGGTGCAGGCAACAGATGGCGAGATCTGACATGCACGCTACAGCCACATCGGCATGCGCGCCTTGCAGCAGCTTCAAGTAAAGCAGATGGTGCGTGACCTACCTACTATCTCTAACTTTGAGCAGCAGTTATGCATCGGCTGTTTGGAGGGGAAGCAGTACCGCAAGGCATCCTTTGGAGCAAGGGAGCGTGCGAAGAAGGTGTTGGAGCTAGTCCACACGGACTTGTGTGGACTGATGCAGACCCAGAGCTTTGGCGTTATACTGCTGTGTATAGCGTTATATTGCTGTGTACTTCCTTCCTTCCAAGGACCAGTGCTTTGACAGGTTCAACGAGTTCAAGGTCATGGTGGAGAACCAGACTGGCAAGAAAATCAAGGCACTCCGCAGCGACTGCGGTGGAGAGTACCTGAGCAAGGAGTTCCAGGATACCCTCGTAGTAGCTGGCATCAAGGCGGAGCATACCGCGCCGTACTCGCCGTAGCAGAATGGTGTAGCAGAACACGCCAACCGTACCATTGTGGGGTCGGCGCGCTCCATGCTGCACTCGGCTTGGCTGACTTACGACTTCAAGCCTGAAGCCGTGAGCACTGCGGTCTACATCAAGAACTGTAGTCCAACGAAGGCGCAAGAGCAGATGATGCCATACGAGGAATGGTTCAGCAAGAAAACGAGCGTGGGTAATCTCCGAGCATTTGGTAGCCAAGCGCACATGTACGTGCCTAAGGAAAAGCGGCAGAAATGGGAAGCAAAGAGTGCGTAGATGCTGATGATTGGCTACAACGTGGCAAGGAAGGCCTATCGCCTCTACGAGAGGGATACAAGCCACGTCATCATCTCCAGAGATGTCTTCAATGAGAGTAACGTCATCGACACCAGCATTGTCTGTGAAGAGGCAGCAGAACCAGCAGCTGACGAGACAGTGGGAGCAGAAATCCTTCTAGACCCAGTCTCTCCCGATCTTTCCTCTACTGTGACAGTGGGAGAATCACTCTTCTCTCCCATGTCTGATGTAGCAGATACAGCAGCCTCATCGGCAGAAGCAGAGGAGGGAGATGTAGCACCACCAACAGCAGCGGTTGTGCCAGCAGCACCGCGCCAGCCGCCCGCTAACGCTCCAGCACCAGGTCGCAGGTACCCTCTTAGGCTGCGTTACCAGCCTGGTGAGCGCGGCCATTTCTGGATGCTGCAGAAACAAGAACAGATGAACGTTGTAGTTGCAGCAGATTCAGATGAGCCAACGTCATACAAGGAGGTCATGGCTGCACTGGATGCAGCAGATTGGACGCAAGCCATGCAGCAGGAGATACAGTCGCAGGTGGACAACGGCACGTGGGAGCTGACTGAGCGTCCACCTGGACGTAAAGTGATCAAGTGCAAGTGGGTGTTCAAGAAGAAGCGGGGAGCATATGGTAACCTGGAAAAGTACAAGGAGAGACTGGTCGCCAAGGGCTACTCGCAGCAGGAGGGCATCAACTACACAGAAACGTTTGCCCCTGTTGCAAAGTTTACCTTTGTGCGTAAACTCCTCTCTTATGCAGCAGCTCACGACTTCGAGGTTCACCACATGGATGTCAAGACGGCATTCTTGAATGGTGACTTGGAGGAGGAGATCTACATGGAACAGCCAGAGGGGTTTGTCATGGATGGCCAGGAGCACCTGGTCTGCAAGCTGCAAAAGTCACTGTACGGCCTCAAGCAAGCGTCGCGTGCTTGGAATCAGAAGTTGGATGCGGCGTTGCAGTGCATGGGGTTTGAGCGCAGCGAGTGTGACTACAGTGTGTATCGCTGGCAGCATAAGCATAAGATCCTCATCATCATCGTCTATGTGGATGATATGCTCATCCTTTCCAACAGTATGTCTCTACTGTAGGAGTTCAAGGATGCCATGCAGGAGCGCTTCCAGATGTCTGATCTCGGGGAGGCATCATACTTCCTCGGTATCCAGATCACGCGTGATCGCAAGTCACGCTCTCTCCCTAAAGTAGAGCCGCTACATCAAGGATGTTTTGCAGCGGTTTGGCATGGCAGAGGCAAAACCCATCGGCACGCCGCCGGAGACGCGGAAGTACCTCGTGAGTTTCAATGGAGAAGTAGATGCAACCGAGCGGCAGAAGTACCAGAGTGCCGTCGGCACTCTCATGTACCTGATGGTGGCAACCAGGCCTGACTTCGCACAGGCTGTGAGCGCTGTCAGCCAGCACATGGCTAATCCCAGACCGGAGCACCAGAAGGCAGTGAAGCGGATCTTCCGCTACCTTGCTAGAACCATCAACGTCAGCATCACGTACAACGTCAACGACAACATCATCATCGGCTACACAGATGCAGATTGGGCTTCAAATCCTGAGACCCGCAAATCCATCTCTCGACATGTATTTCTCATGAATGGAGGTGCCATCAGCTGGTGCAGCAAGTGGCAGGTGGTCGTGGCCACCTCAAGCACAGAAGCTGAGTATGTCTCTCTGAGCTTTGGAGCCAAGGAAGCAGTTTGGTTTCAGCGTCTCATGGCAGAGATGAGTGGGAGTGGAGGGGTTCCAATTCCTGTGCGCGTCAACCAAAGCGCAATCGCACTCGCCAAGAATCCTGAGTACCATGCACGCACCAAGCACATTGACATCGCATATCATTTCATCAGGCACATGGAGCAGGAGGGTGCTATCAAGCTGGAGTTTACTCCAACCAGCAAGCAGGTTGCTAATTTTTGTACTTCGCCAGTGATCCATGAGAAGCAGCAGTTCTGCATGAAGGCATGTGGACTCAGCCCTCTTTGACTGCGGCAAAGTGGGAGAATGTTGGGAAAGGAGCCATCCGGCTCAGTTTCACGTCCACAAGAGCAAGTTCCAGGAAAGTAGCAGATGCCTGCTGCGATCGTCGACACGACTTCACCATTGCAAAGATCAGGTGGCAAAATGTCTACGGACGAAATTTCTGGCCAATCCAACGGTCGGATTGGGAGATATGAATTTTCGAAGTTTTGGGGGTCATGGAGCGTCGATGTCTGGGTGGGCATGGGTGATGGCTCCATGCCTTAGCCTGAGAAAAGAAAAAGGCAAGAGGTCCAAGGTCAAGACCTGATGGGAGAAATATCCAAAAAGGTCCTTGGTCTATCAGAGTGTGCTGACTAGGATGAAGGTACCTCTCCTTACTTTTTAGGTGAGGTGAGATCCTTGTGTGCTAGCCATGGACACATGGTGATTCTCCATGCGTTTGTGGGTTATGTGACCGCTAGGAGTGTGCCATGAGAGCATTCTCTAGCTCTCTAGGTCGTCTGTGAGTGGTCATCCTGATTGCTAGGCTGATTTTTCCCCCTTCTGTGAGATTATGGACCCTAGTCTGTGAGCCTTAGCCTCCATAGCTAAGTGGTGTGGCTTGTGAGAGGGCTGACTTGCCCAAGCTCTAGCACTATATGTACTCCATCATTTTGAGTGATTGAACAACCATTCTTCAGCACAAGTGATGCCCTTCCAATCACGCATGCTCGCTGCTCCAAGGTTCCCTCTCTCCTCAAGTTCCAATAAAAAAGTTTCCCTGTAGTCGATGCCCTCCTGTTGCGAGTAGCCCTTGGCGACCAGCCTTGCCTTGTACTTTTGAAGGTTACCATCTGCTCCCCGCTTCTTCTTGAAGACCCACTTGCACTTAATCACCTTACGTCTTGTTGGACGCTTAGTCAGCTCCCATGTGCCGTTGTCTAGCTACGACTGTATCTCGTGCTGCAGGGCTTGCGCCCAATCTGCTGCATCTGGTACAGCCATGGCCTCCTTGTATGACTTCGGCTCATCTAAATCTGCTGCAACTGCAACGTTCATCTGTTCTGGTTTCTGTAGTATCCAGAAATGGCCGCGCTCACAAGGCTTGTAATGCACCCTAAGAGGGTACCTGCCACCTGGTGCAAGAGCGTTAGCGGACGGTGCACGTGTTGTTGCTAGCATAACTGGAACTGCTGGTGGTGCTACATATCCCTCCTCTATTTCTACCGATGAGGTTGTTGTATCTGCTGCATCAGACATGGGAGAGTAGAGTGATTCTCCCACAGTCACAGTAGAGAAAGGATCAGGAGAGACTGGATCCGGAAGGATTTGTGCTCCCACGATCTGGTTAGTTGCTGGTTCTGCCGCCTCTTCACAGACAATGTTGGTGTCGATGATGTTGCTCTCATTGAAGACATCCCTGGAGATGATGACGTGGCCTGTATACCTCTCCTAGAGGCGATAGGCCTTGCTTACCACGTCGTACCCAATCATCAATATCTGCGCACTCTTTGTGTCCCATTTCTGCCGCTTCTCCTTGGGCACCTGCATGTGTGCCAAGCTGCCAAATGCTGTCACTCACGCAGCGAGTGACCCGTGAGAAGCAGCAGTTCTGCATGAAGGCATGTGGACTCAGCCCACTCTGATTGCGGCAAAGAGGGAGATTGTTGGGAAAGGAGCCATCCGACTCAGTTTCAGGTCCACAAGAGCAAGTTCCAGGAAAATACCACATGCTTGCTACGATTGTCAATCCAACCTCACCATTTGATAGATCAGGTGGCAAAATGTCTATGTTCGAAGTTTGAGGCCGATCCAATAGTCGGATTGGGAGATATGAATTTTTGTAGTTTCCGGGGTCATCGACCGTCTATTACCCGGTGACTATGGGCAATGGCTCCATGCCTTAGCCTGAGAAAAGAAAAAGGCAAGAGGTCCAGGGTCAAGACCTGATGGGAGAAATATCCAAAAAGGTCCTTGGTCTTAGGATTGCCTTGTCAGAATATGCTGACTAGGATAAAGGTGAGGTGAGATCCTTGTGTGCTAGCCATGGACACATGTCGATTCTCCATGGGTTTGTGGGTTATGTGACCACTAGGAGTGTGCCATGAGAGCATTCTCTAGCTCTCTAGGTCGTGTGTGAGTCGTCAGCCTGATGGCTAGGCTGATTTCCTCCCTTGTGTGAGATTATGGACTCTAGTGTGTGAGCCTTAGCCTCCATGGCTAAGCGGTGAGGCTTGTCAGAGGGCTGATTTGTCCAAGCTCTAGCTCTATATGTACTCCATCATTTTGAGTGATTGAACAACCATTCTTCAGCACAAGTAATTCCCTTCCAATCACACATGCTCGCTGCTCCAAGGCTCCCTCTCTCCTCAAGTTCCAACATTTGGTATCAGAGTCAAGTTGTGCCACTTTCAGCCAGCACAGGCCGTCACTTTGAGAGTGACGGGTTGGGGTAAAATCTTCACCACATTTGACGATCAACCATCAGATCTTCAAGTTCAAAAGACAAGCTTTCGAACAAGCCCAAGATCGCAAAGATCCAACAGTCGGATTGAGAGTTATGTTCAAAACGAGGTCGGCCAGGGCTACACTCTTCTCTATGAGTAAGACTGTCGCCTTGTGATGACCATAACTCTCTCGTTTCTTTGTCAACTTTAAAAAGTGGCACATGCGAATTGTAGTATTTGTTCTTAGCTTTCCATTGGTGTAAATTTATTTGCAATCCATTGATTCGTTTGGGAGAAACGCCGTTTACAAGCTGGCTGGTCTGAGTTGGAGTAGGAGCAGAAGCATACCCTGTTTTAAAGAGGGCATATCTTTTAAAATCCCCTATTGATGACCCTGTTTTATGGATCTATCTGAAAGGTTCTGAGCTGAAGTTTCCAGTAGTGGATTCAGTTTTTCAAAATTTCAAGTCTGCTGGCATCTACAGTCCATTTTCTGTCAGACAGATTTCTGGAAGAAGCAGCAGCAGAAGCATGGGTAGCACCGCCATCCAGGGCAGCGCTGAGCATCATGAAGGCTCAAAATGGCATCAACTGGCCTTATTGTTGGGAAAGGATCCATCTGGCTCAGTTTCAGGTCCACAGGAGCAAGTGCCAGGAAAGTACCAGATGCTTGCTTCGATCGCCGATCCAACTTCACCATTCGAAAGATCAGGTGGCAAAACGTCTACGGTCCAAGTTTGAGGCCGATCCAACGATCGGATTGGGAGATATGAATTTTTGAAGTTTCGGGGGTCATGGACCGTCGATGTCTGGGTGGGCATGGGTGATGGCTCCATGCCTTAGCCTGAGAAAAGAAAAAGGCAAGAGGTCCAGGGTCAAGACCTGATGGGAGAAATATCCAAAAAGGTCCTTGGTCTTAGGATTGCCTTGTCATAGTGTGCTGACTAGGATAAAGGTACCTCTCCTTACTTTTTAGGTGAGGTGAGATCCTTGTGTGCTAGCCATGGACACATGGCGATTCTCCATGGGTTTGTGGGTTATGTGACCACTAGGAGTGTGCCATGAGAGCATTCTTCAGCTCTCTAGGTCGTGTGTGAGTCGTCAGCCTGATGGCTAGGCTGATTTCCTCCCTTGTGAGAGATTATGGACTCTAGTGTGTGAGCCTTAGCCTCCATGGCTAAGCGGTGAGGCTTGTGAGAGGGCTGATTTGCCCAAGCTCTAGCTCTATATGTACTCCATCATTTTGAGTGATTGAACAACCATTCTTCAGCACAAGTGATTCCCTTCCAATCACACATGCTCGCTGCTCCAAGGCTCCCTCTCTCCTCAAGTTCCAACATTTGGTATCAGAGTCAAGTTGTGCCACTTTCAGCCAGCACAGGCCGTCACTTTGAGAGTGACGGGTTGGGGTAAAATCTTCACCACATTTGACGATCNTCAAAACGAGGTCGGCCAGGGCTACACTCTTCTCTATGAGTAAGACTGTCGCCTTGTGATGACCATAACTCTCTCGTTTCTTTGTCAACTTTAAAAAGTGGCACATGCGAATTGTAGTATTTGTTCTTAGCTTTCCATTGGTGTAAACATATTTGCAATCCATTGATTCGTTTGGGAGAAACGCCGTTTACAAGCTGGCTGGTCTGAGTTGGAGTAGGAGCAGAAGCATATCCTGTTTTAAAGAGGGCATATCTTTTAAAATCCCCTATTGATGACCCTGTTTTATGGTTCTATCTGAAAGGTTCTGAGCTGAAGTTTCCAGTAGTGGATTCAGTTTTTCAAAATTTCAAGTCTGTTAGCATCTACAATCCATTTTCTGTCAGACAGATTTCTGGCAGAAGCAGCAGCAGAAGCATGGGTAGCACCGCCATCCAGGGCAGCGCTGAGCATCATCAAGGCTCAAAATGGCATCAACTGGCGTTATTGTTGGGAAAGGATCCATCTGGCTCAGTTTCAGGTCCACAGGAGCAAGTGCCAGGAAAGTACCAGATGCTTGCTTCGATCGCCGATCCGACTTCGTCATTCGAAAGATCAGGTGGCAAAACGTCTACGGTCCAAGTTTGAGGCCGATCCAACGATCGGATTGGGAGATATGAATTTTNGCTCCATGCCTTAGCCTGAGAAAAGAAAAAGGCAAGAGGTCCAGGGTCAAGACCTGATGGGAGAAATATCCAAAAAGGTCCTTGGTCTTAGGATTGCCTTGTCAGAGTGTGCTGACTAGGATAAAGGTACCTCTCCTTACTTTTTAGGTGAGGTGAGATCCTTGTGTGCTAGCCATGGACACATGGCGATTCTCCATGGGTTTGTGGGTTGTGTAACCACTAGGAGTGTGCCATGAGAGCATTCTCTAGCTCTCTAGGTCGTGTGTGAGTGGTCAGCCTGATTGCTAGGCTGATTTCCTCCCTTGTGTGAGATTATGGACTCTAGTGTGTGAGCCCTAGCCTCCATGGCTAAGTGGTATGGCTTGTGAGAGGGCTGACTTGCCCAACCTCTAGCTCTATATGTACTCCATCATTTTGAGTGATTGAACAACCATTCTTCAGCACAAGTGATGCCTTTCCAATCACACATGCTCGCTGCTCCAAGGCTCCCTCTCTCCTCAAGTTCCAACATTTGGTATCAGAGCCAAGTTCTGCCACNCAGCGACGTACGAGGAGTGGAAGAAGAAGGACAGGCAGGCCTACAGGTTGCTTGTTAACACCATCTCCAACCCGCATCTTCAGTACGTGAGTGACAAGGCTACTGCAAAGGAGGGGTGGGACACGTTGTGCAAGAAGTATGAGAGCAAGGATCCTGCATTCCTCATGCTTTTGGAGGAAAAGATGATGGCGCTGAAAATGCAGGGTGGTGAAGGGATGGAGGCGTTCTGGACAGGGCAAAGGAGCTGGCGAAGCAGCTGAGAGCGGCTGGCAATCCTGTGGAAGAGACGTGCTTCATCCTCCTATTGCTGAGGGGACTCCCAACCAGCTACGACACGGTACGAGAGACGCTGGAGTGCCAGCTAACTCTCGACCTCGACTTCATCTACACACACCTAGTGCAGGTGGAATTGCGTCGCAATGCGGCAAAGCGCAATGGCGGCAGCAGCAGTGAAGCAGCTTTCATGGCCATGGGCTCACGCAACAAGAAGCAGCAGCAGTCTGGGCAGCAGAGACGCAAGAAGAAGGGCAAGTGCCACTATTGCCAGAAAGAGGGGCACTACAAGAAAGAGTGCTTCAAGTTCAAGAGGGACCAGAAAGAGCAGCAGCAGCAGCAGCAAAAGCAGCAATCTCCACAGCAACAGCAGCAGCAGTCACAGCAACGCCAGCAGCAGCAGCAGAACCAGACTAGCGTGCACCATTTTGGCAACATGAACGTCGCCAACAAGGTGCGCGACCGCCTCTTCATGGCAAAGTCTGACATGTCGCAGAAGGAAATGGCGGATCTGGCGTGGTACAAGGACTCCGGGTGTACCAAGAGTCTGACGCACCACAAGGAGTGGTTCACATAGCTGCTCTCCATTCCTCCTCGGCCGATTGCTTTGGGTGATGATCGGGTGGTGTATGCTGAGGGGATAGGGATTGTGGAGATGTGGTTGGAGACCCCGCGTGGCATTGAAGTGGGAGTTTTCCATGGCGTGCTGTATGTGCCTGATGCTGCGTTCAACCTTCTCTCAGTGTCCTNGGTCCTTGGTCTTAGGATTGCCTTGTCAGAGTGTGCTGACTAGGATAAAGGTACCTCTCCTTACTTTTTAGGTGAGGTGAGATCCTTGTGTGCTAGCCATGGACACATGGCGATTCTCCATGGGTTTGTGGGTTGTGTAACCACTAGGAGTGTGCCATGAGAGCATTCTCTAGCTCTCTAGGTCGTGTGTGAGTGGTCAGCCTGATTGCTAGGCTGATTTCCTCCCTTGTGTGAGATTATGGACTCTAGTGTGTGAGCCCTAGCCTCCATGGCTAAGTGGTATGGCTTGTGAGAGGGCTGACTTGCCCAACCTCTAGCTCTATATGTACTCCATCATTTTGAGTGATTGAACAACCATTCTTCAGCACAAGTGATGCCTTTCCAATCACACATGCTCGCTGCTCCAAGGCTCCCTCTCTCCTCAAGTTCCAACATTTGGTATCAGAGCCAAGTTCTGCCACATCCAGCCAGCACAGGCCGTCACTTTGAAAGTGACGGGTTGGGGTAAAATCTTCACCAGATTTGACAATCCACCACGGGATCTTCAAGTTCAACAGACAAGCATTCCAACGAGCCCAACATTGCGAAGATCCAACAGTCGGATTGAGAGTTATGGTCAAAACGAGGTTGGCTACGGCTACACTCTTCTCTATGAGTAAGACTGTCACCTTGTGATGACCATAACTCTCTCATTTCTTTGTCAAATTTAAAAAGTGGCACATGCGAATTGTAGTATTTTTCCTAAGATTTCCATTGGTGCAAAATTATTTGCATTCCATTGATTCGTTTGGGAGAAACGCCGTTTACAAACTGGCTGGTCTGAGTTGGAGTAGGAGCAGAAGCATACCCTGTTTTCAAGAGGGCATATCTTTCAAAATCCCCTGTTGATGACCCTGTTTTATGGGTCCATCTGAGAGGTTTTGAGCTGAATTTTCCAGTGGTGGGCTCAGTTATTTAAAATTCCCAGTCTGCTGGCACCTGCAGTCCATTTTCTGTCAGACAGATTTCTGGCAGAAGCAGCAG
>SZWC01000624.1:155518-182494 GCA_023375785.1 Penium margaritaceum | reverse complement strand
GCCTCCTTTTGGAGGAGAGGGGCTTGTGGGAGGTGGTGAGCGGCGAGGAGCCGGCTCCAGTTCCACAAGCAAAAGGCATCACTGCAACGCAGGTGGTGGCGGGGAAGACGCCGCAAAAGGGTGCAGCTGATGCGGGTTCTTCTACAGCTGTACCAGCGACGTACGAGGAGTGGAAGAAGAAGGACAGGCAGGCCTACAGGTTGCTTGTTAACACCATCTCCAACCCGCATCTTCAGTACGTGAGTGACAAGGCTACTGCAAAGGAGGGGTGGGACACGTTGTGCAAGAAGTATGAGAGCAAGGATCCTGCATTCCTCATGCTTTTGGAGGAAAAGATGATGGCGCTGAAAATGCAGGGTGGTGAAGGGATGGAGGCGTTCTGGACAGGGCAAAGGAGCTGGCGAAGCAGCTGAGAGCGGCTGGCAATCCTGTGGAAGAGACGTGCTTCATCCTCCTATTGCTGAGGGGACTCCCAACCAGCTACGACACGGTACGAGAGACGCTGGAGTGCCAGCTAACTCTCGACCTCGACTTCATCTACACACACCTAGTGCAGGTGGAATTGCGTCGCAATGCGGCAAAGCGCAATGGCGGCAGCAGCAGTGAAGCAGCTTTCATGGCCATGGGCTCACGCAACAAGAAGCAGCAGCAGTCTGGGCAGCAGAGACGCAAGAAGAAGGGCAAGTGCCACTATTGCCAGAAAGAGGGGCACTACAAGAAAGAGTGCTTCAAGTTCAAGAGGGACCAGAAAGAGCAGCAGCAGCAGCAGCAAAAGCAGCAATCTCCACAGCAACAGCAGCAGCAGTCACAGCAACGCCAGCAGCAGCAGCAGAACCAGACTAGCGTGCACCATTTTGGCAACATGAACGTCGCCAACAAGGTGCGCGACCGCCTCTTCATGGCAAAGTCTGACATGTCGCAGAAGGAAATGGCGGATCTGGCGTGGTACAAGGACTCCGGGTGTACCAAGAGTCTGACGCACCACAAGGAGTGGTTCACATAGCTGCTCTCCATTCCTCCTCGGCCGATTGCTTTGGGTGATGATCGGGTGGTGTATGCTGAGGGGATAGGGATTGTGGAGATGTGGTTGGAGACCCCGCGTGGCATTGAAGTGGGAGTTTTCCATGGCGTGCTGTATGTGCCTGATGCTGCGTTCAACCTTCTCTCAGTGTCCTCTCTCACGAACATAGGACTGCGCGTTGTCTTCGATGATGACTATGGCTACATCCTCAACAAGGAAACAGGAGAGGAGTTGGCCAAGTCGGTGAAGGAGGGCAACATATACAGCCTGCTGGGGGCGACTTAGATCCCGCGTGAGCAAAGTCTTGCAGCAGTGGTGTAGGCGACAGATGGTGAGATCTGGCATGCGCGCTACGGCCACATCGGCATGCGCGCCTTGCAGCAGCTTCAAGCAAAGCAGATGGTGCGTGACCTGCCTACCATCTCTAACTTTGAGCAGCAGTTATGCATCGGATGTTTGGAGGGGAAGCAACACCGTGAGGCATTCTCTGGAGTAGGGGAGCGTGCAAAAGAGGTGTTGGAGCTGGTCCACACGGACTTGTGCGGACCGATGCAGACCCAGAGCTTTTAAGGCTCTAGGTATTTTCTCACCTTCATTGATGATTTCAGCCGTTACACTGCTGTGTACTTCTTTTCCTCCAAGGACCAGTGCTTTGACAGGTTCAAGGAGTTCAAGGCCATGGTCGAGAACCAATCTGGCAAGAAGATCAAGGCGTTGCCCAGCGACCGCGGTGGAGAGTACCTGAGCGAGGAATTCGCAGCTGCTGGCATCAAGGCGCAACGTACCACGCCATACTCGCCGCAGCAGAACGGTGTAGCAAAACGCGCCAATCGTACCATTGTGGAGTCGGCGCGCTCCATGCTGCACGCGGCCCGGCTGACCTACGACTTCTGGGCTGAATCCGTGAGCACTGCGGTCTACATCAAGAACCGCAGTCCAACCAAGGCCCTGGAGCAGATGACGCCGTACGAGGCGTGGTTCGGCAAGAAGCCGAGCGTGGGTCATCTTTGCGCGTTTTGCAGCTTGGCACACATGCACGTGCAAAAAGAGAAGCGGCAAAAGTGGGACGCGAAGAGTGCGCACATGCTGATGATTGGCTACGACGTGGCAAGCAAGGCATATCGCCTCTACGAGAGGGATACAGGCCACGTCATCATCTCCAGGGATGTCGTCTTCAATGAGAGCAACGTCATCGGCACCAACATCGTGTGTGAAGAGGCAGCAGAACCAGCAACTGACGAGACGTTTGGAGCAGAAATTCTTCCTGACCCAGTTTCTCCCGATCCTTCCTCTACTGTGACAGTGGGAGAATCACTCTACTCTCCCATGTCTGATGTTGCAGATACAGCAGCCTCATCGGTCGAAGCAGAGGAGGGAGATGTAGCACCACCAGCAGCAGCAGTTGTGCCAGCAGCACCGCACCAGCCACCCGCTAACGCTCCAGTACCATGTCGCAGGTACCCTCTTAGAGTGCGTTACAAGCCTGGTGAGCGCGGCCATTTCTGGATGCTGTAGAAACCAGAACAGATGAACGTCGCAGTTGCAGCAGATTCAGATGAGCCAACGTCATACAAGGAGGCCATGGCTGCACCGGATGCAGCAGATTGGGCGCAAGCCGTGCAGCAGGAGATACCGTCGCAACTGGAGAACGGCACGTGGGAGCTGACTGAACGTCCACCAGGACGTAAGGTGATCAAGTGCAAGTGGGTCTTTAAGAAGAAGCGGGGAGCAGATGGTAACCTGGAAAAGTACAAGGCGAGGCTGGTCGCCAAGGGCTACTCGCAGCAGGAGGGCATCGACTACACAGAAAATTTTGCCCCTGTTGCAAAGTTTGCCTCTGTGCGCACGCTCCTCTCTTATGCAGCAGCTGAGGACTTCGAGGTTCACCACATGGATGTCAAGACGGCATTCTTGAATGGTGACTTGGAGGAAGAGATCTACATGGAGCAGCCGGAGGGGTTCGTCATGGATGGCCAGGAGCACCTGGTCTGCAAGCTCCAGAAGTCGCTGTACGGCCTCAAGCAAGCGTCGCGTGCTTGGAACCAGAAGTTGGATGCGGCGTTGCAGTGCATGGGGTTTGAGCGCAGCGAGTGTGACTACAGCGTGTATCGCTGGCAGCATGAGCATGAGATCCTCATCATCATTGTCTATGTGGATGACATGCTCCTCCTTTCCAACAGCATGTCTGCACTGCAGGAGTTCAAGGAAGCCATGCAGGAGCGCTTCCAGATGTCTGATCTCGGGGANGTTGCAGTGCATGGGGTTTGAGCGCAGCGAATGTGACTACAGCGTGTATCGCTGGCAGCATGAGCATGAGATCCTCATCATCATTGTCTATGTGGATGACATGCTCCTCCTTTCCAACAGCATGTCTGCACTGCAGGAGTTCAAGGAAGCCATGCAGGAGCGCTTCCAGATGTCTGATCTCGAGGAAGCATCATACTTCCTCGGTATCCAGATCACGCGTGACCGCAAGTCACGCTCTCTCTTGCTGCAGCAGAGCCGCTACATCAAGGATGTTTTGCAGCGGTTCGGCATGGCAGAGGCAAAACCCATCGGCACACCGCTGGAGACGCGGCAGTACCTCGTGAGCTTCAATGGAGAAGCAAATGCAGCTGAGCGGCAGAAGTACCAGAGCGCCGTCGGCACTCTCATGTACCTGATGGTGGCAACCAGGCCGGACCTCGCACAGGCTGTGAGCGCTGTGAGCCAGCACATGGCTAATCCCGGACCGGAGCACCAGAAGGCAGTGAAGCAGATCTTTCGCTACCTTGCTCGAACCATCAACATCGGCATCACCTACAACGGCAATGACAACAGCATTATCGGCTACACAGACGCAGATTGGGCTTCAAACCCTGAATACCGCAAGTCCATCTCTGGACATGTGTTCCTCATGAATGGTGGGGCCATCAGTTGGTGCAGCAAGCGGCAGGTGGTCGTGGCCACATCGAGTACAGAAGCTGAGTACGTATCTCTCAGCTTTGGAGCCAAGGAAGCAGTTTGGCTCCAACGTCTCATGGCAGAGATGAGTGGGAGTGCAGCAGTTCCAGTTCCTGTGCGCGTCGACAACCAGAGCGCAATCGCACTCGCCAAGAATCCTGAGCACCATGCACGCACCAAGCACATTGACATCGCATATCATTTCATCAGGCACATGGTGCAGGAGGGTGCTATCAAGCTGGAGTTTACTCCAACCAGCAAGCAGGTCGCTGATTTCTGCACCAAGCCAGTGACCCGTGAGAAGCAGCAGTTCTGCATGAAGGCATGTGGACTCAGCCCACTCTGACTGCGGCAAAGTGGGAGATTGTTGGGAAAAGAGCCATCTGGCTCAGTTTCACGTCAACAAGAGCAAGTACCAGGAAAGTACCAGATGCTTGCTTCGATCGCCGATCCGAGTTCACCATTAGAAAAATCAGGTGGCAAAATGTCTACCTAGAAAAACCAGGAAAGTTTGAAGCCGATCCAACGGTCGGATTGGGAGATATGAATTTTCGAAGTTTCGGGGGTCATGGACCGTCGATGTCTGGGTGGGCATGGGTGATGGCTCCATGCCTTAGCCTGAGAAAAGAAAAAGGCAAGAGGTCCACGATCAAGACCTGATGGGAGAAATATCCAAAAAGGTCCTTGGTCTTAGGATTGCCTTGTCAGAGTGTGCTGACTAGGATAAAGGTACCTCTCCTTACTTTTTAGGTGAGGTGAGATCCTTGTGTGCTAGCCATGGACACATGGCGATTCTCCATGGGTTTGTGGGTTGTGTGACCACTAGGAGTGTGCCATGAGAGCATTCTCTAGCTCTCTAGGTCGTGTGTGAGTGGCCAGCTTGATTGCTAGGCTGATTTCCTCCCTTGTGTGAGATTATGGACTCTAGTGTGTGAGCCCTAGCCTCCATGGCTAAGTGATGTGGCTTGTGAGAGGGCTGACTTGCCCAAGCTCTAGCTCTATATGTACTCCATCATTTTGAGTGATTGAACAACCATTCTTCAGCACAAGTGATGCCTTTCCAATCACACATGCTCGCTGCTCCAAGGCTCCCTCTCTCCTCAAGTTCCAACAGTTATAACAGCAGCCCAGCCTTTGGAGAGGCTGGAGGGACGCGCCAACTTCACGTTTTGGAAGATCTGTACCCGCCTCCTTTTGGAGGAGAGGGGCTCATGGGAGGTGGTGAGCGGCGATGAGCCGGCTCCAGTTCCACAAGCAAAAGGCATCACCGCAGCGCAGGTGGTGGCGGAGAAGACGCCGCAAGTGCGTATCCCAAGTGCCCTTGCCGAGCACAAAATAGGACACTTGTGAGATAGTGACATAATCTATGTCACGTTTCTCCTTTTGCTCATATCTCCAGATCGAGCCATCCAAATTGGCTGAAATTTGGACAGTGGATGACTGTCGAGGAGATTTGTCCATCGATCCCTTCTGATCAAGAATCGGCCTTGTGGTCATGAAGATCCTGATTTTCTAACATTCCCCCCCTTGAATGCCAAGCCCGAAAAGGGGTGGTATTCAAGCGGAAAAGTAGGCAGCGAAGAGAAGGCGAGGCAGGGGTACGCACGTCCAGAAATGCGCAGCGACGGTAGAGTTGAAAGCTTCCCCCCCCGGGCGGCCCAAGCCGATGCCGAACAAAATGGCAGAACAGGAGGCATCCGGTAGACCCTTGGTGGACCCAACTGGGGCCAATGCCTAAGCAGAGCCATACGGCATGTAGGAGGGGTACCATCGGGGAGTCTCCTGCCCGAACACATGTGGGATCGAAACCCCACACATGGCCGGGACCCGTGGTGGGCCGACAGCGGCAGCCCACCATCGGTTTCTTAACGGCAGAAAGTGAGTGGCGAGATGAAGAATGGAAGAATAATGCGAAAACAGAACGTGCGGCCTCCAGGGCACCCGGAGTGTGGCGTGTAGCGGTGAGCAAGCCGCACCCTGCAGTTTGTCGAGATGCGAGAAGCGAGCCACGAGAAAGCTGGGGGAGCGAACAGGACACAGGAGAGAGGGACAGAAGCGATTTCGAAAGAGTGGAGAGAGGCGCAGGCACCACGCACGGCCACCGGGTCCAATGCCTCATATGGGGGAACCCGGGAGGCCATGCGAGGAGCGCAAGAGATGGTAGAGCGAGGAGGAGAGGGACATGGCGGCCAACCGCAACCCATGTCTGTGCCAGCGTCTCATGTGGGGGGCACGGAAACGGGAGGGGAGAGAGGCATTACCGTCGGTCATCTTTGTCCATCCCAACGCCTCATGCGGGGGGACGGAAGAAGAGGACCCGGAGGATGCAGGGGTAGGGAGAGAGAGCAAGCCGAGGCGAGCACAGAGTGCAGCATGACGGTCGGCAGAGAGCGGCTTGGTGAAGATGTCAGCGGACTGCTGCTCGGTAGGAAAGTAGAGCATGCAAACCTCACCGTCGGCAAGCGCGTCGCGGACGTAGTGATACTGCCGGCGAACGTGTTCGGTGCGATCATGGAGAACAGGATCCTCGGAGAGGGCAATGGCGCCCTCGTTGTCGCAGTTGATGGTGGTAGGTGCGAGTTGATCGAAGCCGAGTTCAGAAAGAAGCATGCGAAGCCAGACGGCTTCACGAGTGGCTTCGCTCTCAGCGATGTATTCGGCTTCAGTGGAAGAAAGAGCCACCACGGATTGCTTCTTGGAGCGCCAACTGACGGGGCCTCCATTGAGAAGGAAGACGTAGCCAGNTCGGCAACCGCGTCGCGGACGTAGTGATACTGCCGGCGAACGTGTTCGGTGCGATCATGGAGAACAGGATCCTCGGAGAGGGCAATGGCGCCCTCGTTGTCGCAGTTGATGGTGGTAGGTGCGAGTTGATCGAAGCCGAGTTCAGAAAGAAGCATGCGAAGCCAGACGGCTTCACGAGTGGCTTCGCTCTCAGCGATGTATTCGGCTTCAGTGGAAGAAAGAGCCACCACGGATTGCTTCTTGGAGCGCCAACAGACAAGGCCTCCATTGAGAAGGAAGACGTAGCCAGATGTCGATCGACTGGTAGCGTGATCACCGGAGAGGTCTGCGTCGTAGAAGCCATGAAGAATGTTGTCACCGGTGGAAGATTACCAAATTCCGAGGTCGGCAGTGGAACGCAAGTAGCAAACGCTGCATTTGGCCGCAACGACGTGAGCGGCGGTGGTGTTCTGGCAGCCTTGGCTGAGGATGCCGACAGCATAGGAAAGATCAGGACGGGTGGCAACAGAGGCATACATCAGGAAGCCCACCATGCTGGGAAAAACTTTGGCGTCGGTGGGGGCGAGGAGATCCGCCGAAGTGGGAACTTTGGTGAGGCCATGTTGGAGTGCCAAGGGTGTAGCCATAGGGTTGGCGTCACCGAGTTGAAACTTATCAGCAACACGTTGTACATACGTGGCTTGATTGAGAACAATGTGACTGTTCCGCTGTTAATACACTTGAATGCCGAGGTAATATGTCAAGGGACCCATGTCGCTCATCTCAAAACGCCGAGACAGCTGATCTTTGAAAACAGAGATGGTGTCCAGCGTGGGACCAAACAGGATGAGGTCATCGACATAGAGAATGATGCCAATGGTGTTGCTCCGGAGCGATAGTAGATCGAGTGGTCAGAATGGAGACGGGTCAGGTTTTGCCCAAGGAAGAACTCATGAATCTTGATATTCCATTGGCGTGGGGCCTGCTTGAGTCCATAAAGGGAGCGCTTGAGGCGACAGACGAGATGAGTTTTGTCAGGTTCCACAAAGCCCTCGGGTTGTGTCATATAGATGGTCTCATTTAGGTCTCCATTGAGAAAGGCGCATTTGACATCCATCTGATGCAGGATCCAACCGTTAGCCACACCAAGAGACAAAATGACACGGATGGAGGAATACTTGGCCACTGGAGTGAAGGTGTCACTGTAGTTGACTCCGAGAACTTGACTGTAACCGCGGGCCACGAGGCGAGCTTTGTATCGGTCAGGTTCGCCAGCATTGTTGAGTTTTCTCCGAAACACACACTTGTATGTGACGACAGGTTGGTCCGGCGGCTGTGGGACAAGATCCCATGTACCTTCTTTTTGAAGGTGATCAAATTCCTTTTGGCTGGCTTGACGCCAAAGAGCTGCATCAGGTCGACACATGGCGTCCTTGTAGCTGATGGGATCGACGACTTGAGTGATGAGAGCACTGTCATCGTCACTATCTGATGTGTGGAGCATGGCGTGTTGAAAGTACGTTGAAGTAGTGCGGTTGCGGGCGGAGCGACGAAGACCAGGGATGGCTGCAGACGACGGCGGAGCATCCGGTGCTGATGAAGAAAGGAATTCTCCAGTGATGTGTTGATGAGGATGCACTGAAGGAAGCACATCAGCATGTTCATCGACGACAAGGTCAACGTTGAACTTCTGAATGGGCTCGGGAGCCGTGTCCATAGGTATGGTGACGATGGGTGAAGTAGGAAGAATCCTTGTATTGAGGAATGTGGTTTCATCAACGATGGGTTGTCGTGCACGGGCTACGGTGTGCGTAGCAAGGTCCCAAACTCTGTAGATATCGTGGTTGTCTTCATATCCAAGAAGGATACAGGCCTTAGACCCCGGCTCCAGCTTGGAGCGCAGTCTTGGGCGTAGCCAGACGTGAGCGGTGCAGCCAAAGATGCGAATGTGTTGCAGACGAGGTTTCGCACCGGTCCATGCTTAATATGGAGTATGAGTGGCATTAGGAAATTTCACTGTGGACAGTCGGTTGGTAATATAGACTGCAGTGGAGAGAGCCTCCCCCCAAAAGACGGATGGTAGTGCAGCTGTGTGTAGCATTGTCCGAGCACGTTCCAGAAGAGTCTGATTCATGCGCTCAACTTTCCCGTTTTGTTGAGGTGTGTAGGCAACAGTGCGTAGGTGTTGGATACCTTTCTGCTGGAAAGAGTTGAGTGAGTGACAAATGAACTCACCACCATTATCGGTTCTGATTTTCTTCACGGTGAGGTTGGTTTCATTTTCAATCTGCCGCATCCAGGTCTTGAAGATATCGGCGGCTTCATTTTTGTAGCGGAGAAACTTGACCCAGATGAAATGGCTGTAGTCATCGATGATGACCACGAAGTAGTGCTTGTTTGACAGGGAACCTTCCTTGATGTAGCAGAGATCCATGTGAAGTAGTTCCAGTTTTTGTGTTGTTGATGTAGTTGGATGAGCCTTGAATGTTTTTTTATGTTGTTTGCCTGTCAGACAGCCGCTGCATGGTTTGGTGTCAGATGGTTTCGTAAGTCTGTATGGGAGATCATGAACCCATTGTTGTTGTGCCATGTTGTGTAGAGTGACATAGTTGACGTGGACAAGCCGGCGATGCCATAAGTGAGCAGTGGAAGTAGCCGAGGTGGGATGACGGCAGTCCAAAGAAACAGCTACTATAAATGCGACTTCTGGTTCATTTGTCAGCATAGCTGATGGTACCTCCTCTGAGTCAAGAATTGTCAGGTGACCAGTGCGAGTAGCAACGGCTGCTAGATTCCCTTTGTTGTCCAGAATTTTGCAGTTCTTGTCCAAATCAAAGACCACTTTGAAGCCGTTATCGTTGATGCATCCAACGGATAGGAGATTAGCCGCAAGTTCAGGGACGAACAAGACCTGGCTAAAGGTGCGTGTCACCTGCTGCCCTTGAAGGATAATAAGTACTCGCACTGTACCTTCACCGTAGGCTGGAATGAGTCTTCCATCACCCACACGAACTCCGCGAGGTTGTGCATACTGGGTATAGGTGGTGAACCATTCCTTGCGACAGGTCATATGCTTGGTACATCCTGAGTCAATAATCCAGGCAAGGACTCCCGCAGCGAGTAGGTAAGCACAGTCGACGGAGTACATTGCCAGTTCTTCCAGGATGGGTTTTTCATGATTGATTGAGAAATCAGAACTTGCTCCGCTTGAGTCTGAAGGGTGTTGTTCGAAGTCGTTCGCGTCGGCTGTGAAGAAATTTAGCTAGAGAATAGAGTCACTGTCCGAGTTTTGCTGCGTGTCAGCGGAATTGTGACCTGTAAAACCTGAGATGAGATGGGAAAAGTCAGCCAACAGTGTTGAGAAAGCTGAGAGAAAGGCTGATGGTGTCTCATCAGTGAGAAGAGCATTCGGAGTGTTGCGCATTGGCGCATTGAATCGCGGTCGTTGCTCTGGACGAGTCGGGCAGTCAAGTTGGATATGCACATTTTTGTTGCATCGCCAACAGATACGATCCCCTGGATGAACATAAGGCCTGGGAGCTTGTTGAGGATATCAAGGTCGAGGTTGATAGGTGGCTTGAGTGTCTTGGTTGGTGCTGGGATGAGCGTTTCCATAGGTCTCGTATTTCTTTGTTTGTCGATCTGGTCGTCCTTGATATTTTGCATAAAGTCCGACTTCACCACCGTTTTCTTTGATGTAGGCATCTTCGTCCAGCATGAGAGCCTGTGTTGCCTTCTCAATGGTCAGCACATGTGGCTTGGCTGCTGCTGCCGCTGCGGCCGCTGCTGGTCCTGCTGCTGCTTGTACTGCTGCTGCTGCTTCTGGGACAGCGTTCCCAATGGCGTCTAGAGCNGTTTGTCGATCTGGTCGTCCTTGATATTTTGCATAAAGTCCGACTTCACCACCGTTTTCTTTGATGTAGGCATCTTCGTCCAGCATGAGAGCCTGTGTTGCCTTCTCAATGGTCAGCACATGTGGCTTGGCTGCTGCTGCCGCTGCGGCCGCTGCTGGTCCTGCTACTGCTTGTACTGCTGCTGCTGCTTCTGGGACAGCATCCCCAATGGCGTCTAGAGCGCTCTTAACAGCAGACCCAATGAGTGCAATTTTTTCATCATCTTCCTATCAGTCGTTGTTGAAGGTTTGAAGGCGCTTCACTGTGTGTTGAAAACGTGTAGGAAGGCTCTGAAACAAGGTCTGAACAAGCACTCTTTCATAAATGACTTCACCCAAGGCTGTGATGCGAATGGAAAGGTCTTTCAAATGGCTTATATGATCCTCAAGCCGAGTGTGTTCCTCCATTTTTTTTGTATGAAACTCTTTGAATAGATGACCCAGCCCATCGTCGCTGATCTTGTGATAACGTTGCTTGAGGGCTCGCCATGCAGTTCTCGGACAGAGGTCAGCATTGTCGTCACGAATGAGAAATTTGAGCCGCTCTTCCAGTTGCATAGCCAGGATTGCAAACGCTTGGTCACATCGCCTTTTGTGACTGATTTTCTCCTCGGTGGAGGCATTAGCGTCCACGACGTCTGTAGGTGGGTCGGTGACCACTCCCCATAGTCCCTTGTTCATGAATACCATTTTCATGTTAAACGCAAAAGATTGGTAGTTGTCGCCATTGAAGATTGGTATCTTGAAATGATCATGATGGCTGCTTCCTGTGAATAACGCCATGGTGATGACTACTCCTGGTAAAGGCACCTCCTGCTCTGATACCAAATGTTAAAAATGAGCACTTGTCCAGGATCATAGGTGTCTCAGGAGATACAACAAATCAAACAACTTTGACTGGAATCCACTGTGTTGTACACACTGCAAGTATACGCTACAAAGAATCTCTTTCTGTTACACACTGATGATTCAAGAGGTTACACAGAAGTCAAAGGTACACGGCTCGTCTCTTGAGCTTTCAAACGATATGCTATACTTGAAAAATGGTGCAGTACAGACGAAGCAATCTACAAATGAAACTACTACCTATTCGTACTAGTCTAGTAACTAGGAAATACAAAGAGCAAGTTGAATGCACGAGCTTGATCTGTCCGGTCCGCTTGTGTCTTCCTTGAGCGTCCCGAACGCCGGTCGGTATCCCAAGTCACTGAGCGACCGAGGTTGGCAGATGCCCAGCGCCCTTGGTGCGATCTACGGACGAGATCGTCCGAATCTGCGGCAGGTCCTCTGCTTTCGTCGATCTTCTCGCTCGTCGGGTAAAGAGGAGCTCGTGCTCGCACTCTCGATCCCGCGACGGCTGCGATCGCTCCGTTGTCTATATGATCCTCTCTCATCCATCGATCCCTTGTTTATAAAGATCCCGTAGCTCTGTTCTCTCGATCCAATGCCTCGGTCGCAGCCCGTCCATCTGCTCCGATCTTCGGTCCGTGTTTCTGCTGATCCACGAGAAGCCACGTCAGCACCCATCGTATGGAGAGGAGCTCAGGCTCGCACTCTCGTACTTGCACTCGGTCCTCACCGAGGCCATGACCTGTACTTCCACAAATTACGCCAGAACTTGAGGTGGCCGTCCGTAGAATTCTATCAAATCAATAAGAGGCAGCGGCAGGCCCTCGTACCAGGTTAAACTCCCGGACGACGCTAACTGATCCCGCCATCAACAGAACAGACTCCAGTAGAGTAGAGTCCGGTAGGATAGGCAGAGGGATGGGGGAGAGAGTGGCGACCTCTCCCCCAGTCCTCTTTGCCTTTTGTATCCCAAGTGCCCATGCCGAGCACAAAGTAGGACACTTGTGAGATAGTGACAAAATCTATGTCACGTTTCTCCTTTTGCTCATATCTCCAGATCGAGCCATCCAAATTGGCTCAAATTTGGACAGTGGATGGCTGTCGAGGAGATCTGTCCATCGGTCCCACCTGATAAGGAATCGGCCTTGTGGTGATGAAGATCCTGATTTTCCAACACGTTGTGCAAGAAGTGTGAGAGCAAGGATCCTGCATTCCTCATGCTTTTGGAGGAAAAGATGATGGCGCTGAAAATGCAGGGTGGAGAAGGGATGGAGGCGTATGTGGACCAGGCAAAGGAGCTGGCATTGTTGGGAAAGGAGCCATCTGGCTCAGTTTCAGGTCCACAGGAGCAAGTTCCAGGAAAGTACCAGATGCCTGCTCCGATCGCCAATCCGACTTCACCATTGGAAAGATCAGGTGGCAAAATGTCTACGGTCCAAGTTTGAGGCCGATCCAACAGTCGGATTGGGAGATATGAATTTTCGAAGTTTCGGGGGTCATGGACCGTCGATGTCTGGGTGGGCATGGGTGATGGCTTCATGCCTTAGCCTGAGAAAAGAAAAAGGCAAGAGGTCCAGGGTCAAGACCTGATGGGAGAAATATCCAAAAAGGTCCTTGGTCTTAGGATTGCCTTGTCAGAGTGTGCTGACTAGGATAAAGGTACCTCTCCTTACTTTTTAGGTGAGGTGAGATCCTTGTGTGCTAGCCATGGACACATGGCGATTCTCCATGGGTTTGTGGGTTATGTGACCACTAGGAGTGTGCCATGAGAGCATTCTCTAGCTCTCTAGGTCGTGTGTGAGTGGTCAGCCTGATTGCTAGGCTGATTTCCTCCCTTGTGTGAGATTATGGACTCTAGTGTGTGAGCCTTAGCCTCCATGGCTAAGTGGTGTGGCTTGTGAGAGGGCTGACTTGCCCAAGCTCTAGCTCTATATGTACTCCATCATTTTGAGTGATTGAACAACCATTCTTCAGCACAAGTGATGCCCTTCCAATCACACATGCTCGCTGCTCCAAGGCTCCCTCTCTCCTNGTGAGATCCTTGTGTGCTAGCCATGGACACATGGCAATTCTCCATGGGTTTGTGGGTTATGTAACCACTAGGAGTGTGCCATGAGAGCATTCTCTAGCTCTCTAGGTCGTGTGTGAGTGGTCAGCCTGATTGCTAGGCTGATTTCCTCCCTTGTGTGAGATTATGGACTCTAGTGTGTGAGCCTTAGCCTCCATGGCTAAGTGGTGTGGCTTGTGAGAGGGCTGACTTGCCCAAGCTCTAGCTCTATATGTACTCCATCATTTTGAGTGATTGAACAACCATTCTTCAGCACAAGTGATGCCCTTCCAATCACACATGCTCGCTGCTCCAAGGCTCCCTCTCTCCTCAAATTCCAACATTTGGTATCAGAGCCAAGTTCTGCCACTTCCAGCCAGCACAGGCCGTCACTTTGAGAGTGACGGATTGGGATGAAACCTTCATCAGATTTGACGATCAACCACTGGATCTTCAAGTTCAAAAGACAAGCTTTCCAACGAGCCTAAGATCGCGAAGATCCAACGGTCGGATTGAGAGTTATGCTCAAAACCAGGTCGGCCAGGGCTACACTCTTCTCTATGAGTAAGACTGTCGCCTTGTGATGACCATAACTCTTTTGTTTCTTTGTCAAATTTAAAAAGTGGCACATGCGAATTGTAGTATTTTTCCTCAGCTTTCCATTGTAGCAAAAATATTTGCATTCCATTGATTCGTTTGGGAGAAACGTCGTTTACAAACTGGCTGGTCTGAGTTGGAGTAGGAGCAGAAGCATACCCTGTTTTCAAGAGGGCATATCTTTCAAAATCCCCTGTTGATGATCCTGTTTTATGGGTCGATCTGAAAGGTTTTGAGCTGAAATTTCCAGTGGTGGGCTGGGTTTTTCGAAATTCCCAGTCTGCTGGCATCTACAGTCCATTTTCTGTCAGACAGATTTCTGGCAGAAGCAGCAGCAGAAGCAGGGGTAGCGCCTCCATCCAAGGGCAGCGCTGAGCATCACCAAGGCTCAAAATGGCAGCAGCTGGCGTTGTAACAGGAGCCCAGCCTTTGGAGAGGCTGGAGGGACGCGCCAACTTCACGTTTTGGAAGATCCGTACCCGCCTCCTTTTGGAGGAGAGGGGCTTGTGGGAGGTGGTGAGCGGCGACGAGCCGGCTCCAGATCCACAGGCAAAAGGTATCACCGCAGCGCAGGTGGTGGCGGGGAAGACGCCGCAAAAGGGTGCAGCTGATGCGGGTTCTTCTGCAGCTGTACCAGCGACGTACGAGGAGTGGAAGAAGAAGGACAAGCAGGCCTACAGGTTGCTTGTCAACACCATCTCCAACCCGCATCTTCAGTACGTGAGTGACAAGGCTACTGCAAAGGAGGGGTGGGACACGTTGTGCAAGGAGTATGAGAGCAAGGATCCTGCATTCCTCATGCTTTTGGAGGAAAAGATGATGGCGCTGAAAATGCAGGGTGGTGAAGGGATGGAGGCGTATCTGGACAGGGCAAAGGAGCTGGCAAAGCAACTGAGAGCGGCTGGCAATCCTGTGGAAGAGACGCGCTTCATTCTCCTCTTGCTGAGGGGACTCCCAACCAGCTACGACACGGTGCGAGAGACGTTGG
This sequence comes from Penium margaritaceum, assembly GCA_023375785.1. Classification (NCBI taxonomy): domain Eukaryota; kingdom Viridiplantae; phylum Streptophyta; class Zygnematophyceae; order Desmidiales; family Peniaceae; genus Penium; species Penium margaritaceum. Next base: position 167,433 of record SZWC01000624.1, on the reverse strand, counting down.
AGTGCCAGCCGACTCTCGACCTCGACTTCATCTGCACGCACTTGGTGCAGGTAGAACTGCGTCGCAATGCAGCAAAGCGCAATGGCGGCAGCAGCAGCAGTAAAGCAGCTTTCATGGCCATGGGCTCACGCAACCAGCAGCAGCAGCAGTCCGGGCAGCAGAGAGGCAAGAAGAAGGGCAAGTGCCACTATTGCCAGAAAGAGGGGCACTACAAGAAAGAGTGCTTCAAGTTTAAGAGGGACCAGAAGGAGCAGCAGCAGCAGCAAAAGCAGCAATCTCCACAGCAACAGCAGCAGCAGTCACAGCAACGGCAGCAGCAGCAGCAGCAGCAGCAGAACCAGACTAGCGTGCGCCATTTTGGCAACATGAACGTCGCCAAGGAGGTGCGCGACCGCCTCTTCATGGCGAAGTCTGACATGTCGCAGAAAGAAAAGGCGGATCTGGCGTGGTACAAGGACTCGGGGTGTACCAAGAGTCTGACGCACCACAAAGAGTGGTTCACACAGCTGCTCTCCATTCCTCCTCGGCCGATTGCTTTAGGTGATGATCGGGTGGTGTATGCTGAGGGGATTAGGATTGTGGAGATGTGGTTGGAGACCCCGCGTGGCATTGAAGTGGGAGTTTTCCATGGCGTGCTGTATGTGCCTGATGCTGTGTTCAACCTTCTCTCAGTGTCCTCTCTCACAAACACAGGACTGCGCGTTGTCTTCGATGATGACTATGGCTACATCCTCAATAAGGAAACAGGAGAGGAGTTGGCCAAGTCGGTGAAGGAGGGCGACATGTACCGCCTGCTGGGGGCGACCAAGATCCCGCGTGAACAGAGTCTTGCAGCAGTGGTGCAGGCGACAGATGGCGAGATCTGGCATGCGCGCTACGGGCACATTGGCATGCGCGCCTTGCAGCAGCTTCAAGCAAAGCAGATGGTGCGTGACCTGCCAACCATATCTAACTTTGAGCAGCAGTTGTGCATCGGCTGTTTGGAGGGGAAGCAGCACCGCGAGGCGTTCTCTGGAGCAGGGGAGCGTACAAAAGAGGTGTTGGAGCTGGTTCACACGGACTTGTGCGGACCAATGCAGACACAGAGCTTTGGAGGCTCTAGGTATTTTCTCACCTTCATTGATGATTTCAGCCGTTACACTGCTGTATACTTCCTTTCCTCCAAGGACCAGTGCTTTGACAGGTTCAAGGAGTTCAAGGCCATGGTGGAAAACCAGACTGGCAAGAAGATCAAGGCGCTGCGCAGCGATCGCGGTGGAGAGTACCTGAGCAAGGAATTCCAAGACTACCTCGCAGCAGCTGGCATGAAGGCGCAGCGTACCGCGCCGTACACGCCGCAGCAGAACGGTGTAGCAGAACGCGCCAACCGTACCATTGTGGAGTCGGCGTGCTCCATGCTGCACGCGGCTCAGCTGACCTACGTCTTCTGGGCTGAAGCCGTGAGCACTGCAGTTTACATCAAGAACCGCAGTCCAACCAAGGCCCTGGAGCAGATGATGCCGTACGAGGCGTGGTTCGGCAAGAAGCCGAGCGTGGGTCATCTTCGCGCGTTTGGCAGCTTGGCGCACATGCACGTGCCAAAGGAGAAGCGGCAAAAGTGGGACGCGAAAAGTGCACAGATGCTGATGATTGGCTACGACGTGGCAAGCAAGGCGTATCGCCTCTACGAGAGGGATACAGGCCACGTCATCATCTCCAGGGATGTCGTCTTCAATGAGAGCAACGTCATCGGCACCAACATCGTGCGTGAAGAGGCAGCAGAACCAGCAGCTGACAAGACGGTTAGAGCAGAAATTCTTCTTGACCCAGTTTCTCCCGATCCTTCCTCTACTGTGACGGTGGGAGAATCACTCTACTCTCCCATGACTGATGTTGCAGACATAGCAGCCTCATCGACAGAAGCAGAGGAGGGAGATGTAGCACCACCAGCAGCAGGAGTTGTGCCAGCAGCACCGCGCCAGCCACCCGCTAACGCTCCAGCACCAGGTCGCAGGTACCCTCTTAGGGTGCGTTACAAGCCTGGTGAGCGCGGCCATTTCTGGATGCTGCAGAAACCTGAACAGATGAACGTCGCAGTTGCAGCAGAATCAGATGAGCCAACGTCATACAAGGAGGCCATGGCTGCACCGGATGCAACAGATTGGGCGCAAGCCGTGCAGCAGGAGATACAGTCGCAGCTGGAGAACGGCACGTGGGAGGTGACTGAACGTCCACCAGGACGTAAGGTGATCAAGTGCAAGTGGGTGTTCAAGAAGAAGCGGGGAGTAGATGGTAACCTGGAAAAATACAAGGCGAGGCTGGTCGCCAAGGGCTACTCGCAGCAGGAGGGCATCGACTACACAGAAACTTTTGCCCCCGTCGCAAAGTTTGCCTCTGTGCGCACGCTCCTCTCTTATGCAGCAGCTGAGGACTTCGAGGTTCACCACATGGATGTCAAGACGGCATTCTTGAATGGTGACTTGGAGGAAGAGATCTACATGGAGCAGCCGGAGGGGTTCGTCATGGATGGCCAGGAGCACCTGGTCTGCAAGCTGCAGAAGTCGCTGTACGGCCTCAAGCAAGCGTCGCGTGCTTGGAACCAGAAGTTGGATGCGGCGTTGCAGTGCATGGGGTTTGAGCGCAGCGAGTGTGACTACAGCGTGTATCGCTGGCAGCATGAGCATGAGATCCTCATCATCATTGTCTATGTGGATGACATGCTCCTCCTTTCCAACAGCATGTCTGCACTGCAGGAGTTCAAGGAAGCCATGCAGGAGCGCTTCCAGATGTCTGATCTCGGGGAAGCATCATACTTCCTCGGTATCCAGATCACACGTGACCGCAAGTCACGCTCTCTCTCGCTGCAGCAGAGCCGCTACATCAAGGANGGCAGGTGGTCGTGGCCACCTCGAGTACAGAAGCTGAGTACGTATCTCTCAGCTTTGGAGCCAAGGAAGCAGTTTGGCTCCAACGTCTCATGGCAGAGATGAGTGGGAGTGCAGCAGTTCCAGTTCCTGTACGCGTCGACAACCAGAGCGCAATCGCACTCGCCAAGAATCCTGAGCACCATGCACGCACCAAGCACATTGATATCGCATATCATTTTATCAGGCACATGGTGCAGGAGGGTGCTACCAAGCTGGAGTTTACTCCAACCAGCAAGCAGGTCGCTGACTTCTGCACCAAGCCAGTGACCCGTGAGAAGCAGCAGTTCTGCATGAAGGCATGTGGACTCAGCCCACTCTGACTGCGGCAAAGTGGGAGATTGTTGGGAAAGGAGCCATCTGGCTCAGTTTCAGGTCCAGAGGAGCAAGTTCCAGGAAAGTACCAGATGCCTACTCCGATCGCCAATCCATCTTCACCATTAGAAAGATCAGGTGGCAAAATGTCTACGGTCTAAGTTTGAGGCCGATCCAACGGTCGGATTGGGAGATATGAATTTTCGAAGTTTCGGGGGTCATGGACCGTCGATGTGTGGGTTGGCATGGGTGATGGCTTCATGCCTTAGCCTGAGAAAAGAAAAAGGCAAGAGGTCCAGGGTCAAGACCTGATGGGAAAAATATCCAAAAAGGTCCTTGGTCTTAGGATTGCCTTGTCAGAGTGTGCTGACTAGGATAAAGGTACCTCTCCTTACTTTTTAGGTGAGGTGAGATCCTTGTGTGCTAGCCATGGACACATGACAATTCTCCATGGGTTTGTGGGTTATGTAACCACTAGGAGTGTGCCATGAGAGCATTCTCTAGCTCTCTAGGTTGTGTGTGAGTGGTCAGCCTGATTGCTAGGCTGATTTCCTCCCTTGTGTGAGATTATGGACTCTAGTGTGTGAGCCTTAGCCTCCATGGCTAAGTGGTGTGGCTTGTGAGAGGGCTGACTTGCCCAAGCTCTAGCTCTATATGTACTCCATCATTTTGAGTGATTGAACAATCATTCTTCAGCACAAGTGATGCCCTTCCAATCACACATGCTCGCTGCTCCAAGGCTCCCTCTCTCCTCAAGTTCCAACAGGCAAAACAGTTGAGAGCGGCTGGCAATCCTGTGGAAGAGACGCGCTTCATTCTCCTCTTGCTGAGGGGACTCCCAACCAGCTACGATACGGTGCGAGAGACGTTGGAGTGCCAGCCGACTCTCGACCTCGACTTCATCTGCATGCACTTGGTGCAGGTGGAACTGCGTCGCAATGCAGTAAACTGCAATGGTGGCAGTAGCAGCATTGAAACAGCTTTCATGGCCATGAGCTCACGCAACCAGCAGCAGCATCAGTCCGGGCAACAGAGAGGCAAGAAGAAGGGCAAGTGCCACTTTTGCCAGAAAGAGGGGTACTACAAGAAAGAGTGCTTCAAGTTCAAGAGGGACCAGAAAGAGCAGCAGCAGCAGCAGCAGTAGCAAAAGCAGTAATCTCCACAGCAACAGCAGCAGCAGTCACAGCAACGCCAGCAGCAGCAGCAGTAGCAGCAGAACCAGACTAGCGTGCGCCATTTTGGCAACATGAACGTCGCCAATGAGGTACGCGACCGCCTCTTCATGGCGAAGTCTGACATGTCGCAGAAGGAGAGGCGGATCTGGCGTGGTACAAGGACTCGGGGTGTACCAAGAGTCTGACGCACCACAAGGAGTGGTTCACACAGCTGCTCTCCATTCCTCCTCGGCCGATTGCTTTGGGTGATGATCGGGTGGTGTATGCTGAGGGGATTNGGATTGTGGAGATGTGGTTGGAGACCCCGCGTGGCATTGAAGTGGGAGTTTTCCATGGCGTGCTGTATGTGCCTGATACTGCGTTCAACCTTCTCTCAGTGTCCTCTCTCACCAACACAGGACTGCGCGTTGTCTTCGATGATGACTATGGCTACATCCTCAACAAGGAAACAGGAGAGGAGTTGGCCAAGTCGGTGAAGGAGGGCGACATGTACTGCCTGCTTGGGGCGACCAAGATCCCGCATGAGCAAAGTCTTGCAGCAGTGGTGCAGGCGAAAGATGGTGAGATCTAGCATGCGCGCTACGGCCACATCGGCATGTGCGCCTTGCAGCAGCTTCAAGCAAAGCAGATGGTGCGTGACCTGCCTACCATCTGTATCTTTGAGCAGCAGTTATGCATCAGATGTTCGGAGGGGAAGCAACACCGCGAGGCGTTCTCTGGAGCAGGGGAGCGTGCAAAAGAGGTGTTGGAGCTGGTCCACACGGACTTGTGCGGACCGATGCAAACCCAGAGCTTTGGAGGCTCTAGGTATTTTCTCACCTTCATTGATGATTTCAGCCGTTACATTATTGTGTACTTCTTTTCCTCCAAGGACCAGTACTTTGACAGGTTCAAGGAGTTCAAGGCCATGGTGGACAACCAATCTGGCAAGAAGATCAAGGTGTTGCGCAGCGACCGCGGTGGAGAGTACCTGAGCAAGGAACTCCAAGACTACCTCGCAGGAGCTGGCATCAAGGCGCAACGTACTGCGCCACACTCGCCGCAGCAGAACGGTGTAGCAGAACGCGCCAATCGTACCATTGTGGAGTCGGCGCGCTCCATGCTGCACGCGGCCTGGCTGACCTACGAATTCTGGGCTGAAGCCGTGACCACTACGGTCTATATCAAGAACCTCAGTCCAACCGAGGCCCTGGAGCAGATGACGCCGTACGAGGCGTGGTTCGACAAGAAGCCCAGCGTGGTCATCTTCGCGCGTTTGGCAGCTTGGCGCACATGCACGAGCCAAAAGAGAAGCGGCAAAAGTGGGACGTGAAAAGTGCGCAGATGCTGATGATTGGCTACGACGTGGCAAGCAAGGCGTATCGCCTCTACGAGAGGGATACAGGCCACGTCATCATCTCCAGGGATGTCGTCTTGAATGAGAGCAACGTCATCGGCACCAACATCGTGTGTGAAGAGGCAGTAGAACCAGCAGCTGACGAGACGGTTGGAGCAGAAATTCTTCCTGACCCAGTTTCTCCCGATCCTTCCTCTACTGTGACAGTGGGAGAATCACTTTACTCTCCCATGTCTAATATTGCAGATACAGCAGCCTACTCGACAGAAGCAGAGGAGGGAGATGTAGCACCACCAGCAGCAGCAGTTGTGCCAGCAGCACCGCGCCAGCCACCCGCTAACGCTCCAACACCAGGTCGCAGGTACCCTCTTAGGGTGCGTTACAAGCCTGGTGAGCGCGGCCATTTCTGGATGCTGCAGAAACCAGAACAGATGAAAGTCGCAGTTGCAGCAGATTTAGATGAGCCAACATCATACAAGGAGGCCATGGCTGCACCGGATGCAGCAGATTGGGCGCAAGCCGTGCAGCAGGAGATACAGTCACAGCTGGAGAACGGCACGTGGGAGCTGACTGAACGTCTACCAGGACGAAAGGTGATCAAGTGCACGTGGGTCTTAAAGAAGAAGCGGGGAGCAGATGGTAACCTGGAAAAGTACAAGGCGGGGCTGGTCCCCAAGGGCTACTCGCAGCAGGAGGGCATCGACTACACAGAAACTTTTGCCCCTGTTGCAAAGTTTGCCTCTGTCCGCACGCTCCTCTCTTATGCAGCAGCTGAGGACTTCGAGGTTCACCACATGGATGTCAAGACGGCATTCTTGAATGGTGACTTGGAGGAAGAGATCTACATGGAGCAGCCGGAGGAGTTCGTCATGGATGGCCAGGAGGACCTGGTCTGCAACTTGCAGAAGTCGCTGTACGGCCTCAAGCAAGCGTCGCGTGCTTGGAACCAGAAGTTGGATGCGGCGTTGCAGTGCATCGGGTTTGAGCGCAGCGACTGTGACTACAGCGTGTATCGCTAGCAGCATGAGCATGAGATCCTCATCATCATTGTCTATGTGGATGACATGCTCCTCCTTTCCAACAGCATGTCTGCACTGCAGGAGTTCAAGGAAGCCATGCAGGAGCGCTTCCAGATTTCTGATCTCGGGGAAGCATCATACTTCCTCGGTATCCAGATCACGCGTGACCGCAAGTCACGCTCTCTCTTGCTGCAGCAGAGCCGCTACATCAAGGATGTTTTGCAGCGGTTCGGCATGGCAGAGGCAAAACCCATCGGCACGCCGCTGGAAACGCGGCAGTACCTCGTGAGCTTCAATGGAGAAGCAAATGCAGCTGAGCGGCAGAAGTACCACAACGCCGTCGGCAGTCTCATGTACCTGATGGTGGCAACCAGGCCGGACCTCGCACAGGCTGTGAGCGCTGTGAGCCAGCACATGGCTAATCCCGGACCGGAGCACCAGAAGGCAATGAAGCGGATCTTCCGCTACCTTGTTGGAACCATCAACATCGGCATCACCTACAACGGCAATGACAACAGCATCATCGGCTACACAGATGCAGATTGGGCTTCAAACCCTGAGGACCGCAAGTCCATCTCTGGACATGTGTTCCTCATGAATGGTGGGGCCATCAGTTGGTGCAGCAAGCGGCAGGTGGTCGTGGCCACCTTGAGTACAGAAGCTGAGTACGTAGGAAGCAGTTTGGCTCCAACGTCTCATGGCAGAGATGAGTGGGAGTGCAGCAGTTCCAGTTCCTGTGCGCGTCGACGAACAGAGCGCAATCGCACTCGCCAAGAATCCTGAGCACCATGCACGCACCAAGCACATTGACATCGCATATCATTTCATCAGACACATGGTGCAGGAGGGTGCTATCAAGCTAGAGTTTACTCCAACCAGCAAGCAGGTCGCTGATTTTTGCACCGAGCCAGTGATCCGTGAGAAGCAGCAGTTCTGCATGAAGGCGTGTGGACTCAGCCCACTCTGACTGCGGCAAAGTGGGAGAGTTTTGGGAAAGGAACCATCTGGCTCAGTTTTAGGTCCACAGGAGCAAGTTCCAGGAAAGTACCAGATACGTGCTCCGATCGCCGATCTGACTTCACCATTAGAAAGATCAGGTGGCAAAATGTCTACGTCCCAAGTTTGAGACCGATCCAACGGTCGGATTGGGAGATATGAATTTTTGAAGTTTCGAGGGTCATGGACCGTCGATGTCTGGGTGGGCATGGGTGATGGCTCCATGCCTTAGCCTGAGAAAAGAAAAAGGCAAGAGGTCCAGGATCAAGACCTGATGGGAGAAATATCCAAAAAGGTCCTTGGTCTTAGGATTGCCTTGTCAGAGTGTGCTGACTAGGATAAAGGTACCTCTCCTTACTTTTTAGGTGATGTGAGATCCTTGTGTGCTAGCCATGGACACATGGCGATTCTCCATGGGTTTGTGGGTTATGTGACCACTAGGAGTGTGCCATGAGAGCATTCTCTAGCTCTCTAGGTCGTGTGTGAGTGGTCAGCCTGATTGCTAGGCTGATTTCCTCCCTTGTGTGAGGTTATGGACTCTAGTGTGTGAGCCTTAGCCTCCATGGCTAAGTGGTGTGGCTTGTGAGAGGGCTGACTTGCCCAAGCTCNTCAAGACCTGATGGGAGAAATATCCAAAAAGGTCCTTGGTCTTAGGATTGCCTTGTCAGAGTGTGCTGACTAGGATAAAGGTACCTCTCCTTACTTTTTAGGTGATGTGAGATCCTTGTGTGCTAGCCATGGACACATGGCGATTCTCCATGGGTTTGTGGGTTATGTGACCACTAGGAGTGTGCCATGAGAGCATTCTCTAGCTCTCTAGGTCGTGTGTGAGTGGTCAGCCTGATTACTAGGCTGATTTCCCCCCTTGTGCGGTGCTGTTGGCACTACTCCTGCTGCTGGTGGACCTACATCTCCCTCCTCTGCTTCTTCCGATGAGGCTGCTGTATCTGCAACCTCAGACATGTAAGAGTAGAGTGATTCTCCCACTGTCAGAGTGGAGGAAGGATCGAGAGAAACTGGGTCAGGAAGAATTACTGCTCCTACTGTCTCGTCAGCTGCTGGTTCTGCTACCTCTTCATACACGATGTTGGTGCCGATGACGTTGCTTTCGTTGAAGATGACATCCTTGGAGATGATGACGTGGCCTGTATCCCTCTCGTAGAGGCGATATGCCTTGCTTGTCACGTCGTAGCCAATCATCAGCATCTGCGCACTCTTCGCGTCTCGCTTTTGCTACTTCTCCTTTGGCACGTGCATGTAGGCCAAGCTGCGAAACGCGCGAAGATGACCCACGCTCGGTTTTTTGCCAAACCACGCCTCGTACGGCGTCATCTGCTCGAGGGCCTTCGTTGGACTGCGGTTCTTGATGGAAACCGTAGTGCTCACAGCTTCAGCCCAGAAATCGTAGGTCAGCCGGGCCGCGTGCAGCATGGAGCGCGCCGACTCCACAATGGTACGGTTGGCGCGTTCTGCTACTGCGTTCTGCTGCGGCGAGTACGGCGCAGTACGCTGTGCCTTGATGCCAGCTGCTGCGAGGTAGTCCTGGAACTCCTTGCTTAGGTATCCACCACCGCGATCGCTATGCAACGCCTTGATCTTCTTGCCAGTCGGGTTCTCTACCATGGCCTTGAACTCCTTGAACCTGTCAAAGCACTGGTCCTTGGAGGAAAGGAAGTAGACAGCAGTGTAACGGCAAAAATCATCAATGAAGGTGAGAAAATACTTAGAGCCTCCAAAGCTCTGGGTCTGCATCGGTTCGTACAAGTCTGTATAGACCAGCTCCAACACCTCTTTTGCACGCTCCCCTGCTCAAGAGAACACCTCGCGATGCTACTTCCCCTCCAAACAGCCGATACATAACTGCTGCTCAAAGTTAGATATGGTAGGCAGGTCACGCACCATCTGGTTTGCTTGAAGCTGCTGCAAGGCGCGCATGCCGATATGGCCGTAGCGCGCATGCCAGATCTCACCATCTGTCGCCTGCACCATTGCTCCAAGACTCTGCTCACGCGGGATCTTGGTCGCCCCCAGCAGGCGGTACATGTCGCCCTCCTTCACTCACTTGGCAAACTCCTCTCCTGTTTCCTTGTTGAGGATGGAGCCATAATCATCGTCAAAAACAACGCGTAGTCCTGTGTTGGTGAGAGAGGACACTGAGAGAAGGTTGAAAGCAGCATCAGGTATATACAACACGCCATGGAAAACTCCCATTTCAATGCTACGTGGGGTCTCCAACCACATCTCTATAATCCCAATCCCCTGAGCATACTCAACCCGATCATCACCCAAAGCAATTGGACGGGGGGGAATGGAGAGCAGCTACGTGAACCACACCTTGTGGTGCGTCTGACTCTTGGTACATCCCGAGTCCTTGTACCACGCAAGATCCGCCTTTTCCTTCTGCGACATGTCATACTTCGCCATGAAGAGGCGGTCGCGCACCTCCTTGGCGACGTTCATGTTGCCAAATTGGCGCACGCCAGTCTGGTTCTACTACTACTGCTGCTGCTGGCGTTGCTCTGACTGCTGTTGCTGCTCCTTTTGGTCCCTTTTGAACTTGAAGCACTCTTTCTTGTAGTGCCCCTCTTTCTGGCAATAGTGGTTGTTGCCCTTCTTCTTGCCTCTCTGCTGCCCGGACTGCTGCTGCTGCTGCTGGTTGCGTGACCCCATTGCCATCAAATCTGCTTCACTGTTGCTGCCGCCATCGCGCTTTGCTGCATTGCGACGCAATTCTACCTGCACCAAGTGTGCGAGATGAAGTCGAGGTCGAGAGTTGGCTAGCACTCCAGCATCTCTCGCACCGTGTCTCTTCCACAAGATTGCAGGCCGCTCTCTTCCACAGGATTGCAGGCCGCTCTCAGCTGCTTTGCCAGCTCCTTCGCCCTGTCCAGATACGCCTCCATCCCTTCGCCACCCTGCATTTTCAGCGCCATCATCTTTTCCTCCAAAAGCATGAGGAATGCAGGATCCTTGCTCTCATACTTCTTGCACAACGGGTCCCATCCCTCCTTTGCAGTAGCCTTGTCACTTTGAAGATGCGGGTTGGAGATGGTGTTGACAAGCAACCTGTAGGCCTGCCTGTCCTTTTTCCACTCCTCATACGCCGTAGATACAGCTGCACAAGAACCCGCATCACCTGCACCCTTTTGCGGCGTCTTCCCCGCCACCACCTGGGCTGCGGTGATGCCTTTTGCCTATGGAACTGGAGCCGGCTCGTCGACGCTCACCTCCTCCCACAAGTCCCTCTCCTCCAAAAAGAGGCGGGTACGGATCTTCCAAAACGTTAAGTTGGCGCGTCCCTCCAGCCTCTCCAAAGGCTGGACTGCTGTCAGAACGCCAGCTACTGCCATTTTGAGCCTTGGTGGTGCTCAGCGCTGCCCTTGGATAGCGGCTCTACCCCTGCTTCTGCTGCTGCTTTTGCCAGAAATCTGTCTGACAGAAAATGGATTGTAGATGCAAGCAGACTGGGAATTTTGAAAAACACAGCCCACCACTGCAAAATTCAGCTCAGAACCTTTTAGATCGACCTATAAAACAAGGACATCAACAGGGGATTTCAAAAGATATACCCTCTTGAAAACAGGGTATGTTTCTGCTCCTACTCCAACTCAGACCAGCCAGTTTGTAAACGACGTTTCTCCCAAACGAATCAATGGAATGCTAATATTTGTGCACCAATGGAAAGCATAGGGAAAATACTACAATTCTCATGTGCCATTTTTTAAATTTGACAAAGAAATGAGAGAGTTATGGTCATTCCAAGGCGACAGTCTTACTCATAGAGAAGAGTGTAGCCCTGGCCGATCTCGTTTTGAGCATAACTCTCAATCCAACCGTTGGATCTTCGCGATCTTAGACTTTTTGGAAAGCTTGTCTCTTGAATATGACGATCTTGTGGTTGAGTGTCAAATCTGGTGAAGGTTTCACCCCAACTGTCACTCTCAAAGTGACGGCCTGTGCTGGCTCGAAGTGGCAGAACTTGGCTCTGATACCAAATGTTGGAACTTCAGGAGAGAGGGAGCCTTGGAGTAGCGAGCATGTGTGATTGGAAGGGCATCACTTGTACTCAAGAATGGTTATTCACTCACTCAAAATGATGGAGTACATATAGAGCTAGAGCTTGGACAAGTCAGCCCTCTCACAAGCCACACCACTTAGCCATGGAGGCTAA
>SZWC01000624.1:105325-136329 GCA_023375785.1 Penium margaritaceum | reverse complement strand
TCGTAGTTGTAGCAGACCTTGAGGAGCCGACATCTTACAAGGAGGCCATGACATCACCAGATGGAGCAGATTGGGCGCAAGCTATGTAATAGGAGATACAGTCAAAGCTCAACAACAGTACGTGGGAGCTGACTATGCATCCACCTGGATGTAAGGAGATTAAGTATAAGTGGGAGTTCAAGAAGAAGCGGGTAGCATATTGCAACTTGGAAAAGTACAAGGCGAGGCTGGTTGCCAACGGCTACTCGTAGCAGGAAGGCATCGATTACACAGAAACCTTCATCCATGTTGCCAAGTTTGCTTGTGTGCGTGCGCTCTTTTCCTATGTAGCAGCAGAGGACTTTGAGGTCCACCACATGAACGTCAAGACGGCATTCCTAAACGGTGACCTTGAGGAGGAGATATGCATGGAGCAGCCGAAGGGGTCCGTCATGGATGGCCAAGTGCACCAGGTTTGCAAGCTATAGAACTTGCTGTACGGCCTCAAACAAGCGTCGCGTGCTTGGAACCAGAAGTTGGATGCGGCGTTGCAGTGCATGGGATTCGAGGACATTAAGTGTGACTACAGCGTCTATCGCTAGCAGCATGAGCATGTGGTCCTTATCATCATTGTGTATATGGATGACATGCTCCTCATTTCCAATAGCATGCTTGCACTGTAGGAGTTCTGGTAGAAGCAACAGCAGAAGCAGGGGTAGCGCCGCCATCCAAGGGCAGTGTTGAGCATCACCAAGGGTCAAAATGGCAGCAACTGGCGTTCTAACAGGAGTCCAACCTTTGGACAGGCTGGAGGGACGTGCCAATTTCACATTTCGGAAGATCCGTATCCGCCTCCTTTTGGAGGAGAGGGGCTTGTGGGAGGTGGTGAGCGGCGATGAGGCGGCTCCAGTCCCACAGGCAAAAGGTATCACCGTAGTGCAGGTGGTGGCAGGGAAGACGCCGCAAAAGGGTCCAGTTGATGCGGGTTCTTCTGCAGCTGTACCAGCAACGTATGAGAAGTTGAAGAAGAAGGACAGGCAGGCCTACAGGTTACTTGTCAACAACATCTCCAACCCGCATCTTTAGTACGTGAGTGATAAGACAACTGTAAAGGAGGGGTAGGACACGTTGTGCAAGAAGTATGAGAGCAAGGATCCTGCATTCCTCATGCTTTTGGAGGAAAAGATGATGTTGCTGAAAATGCAGGATAGTGAACGGATGGAGGCGTATCAGGAGAGGGCAAAAGAGGTGGCGAAGCAGCTGAGAGCAGCCAGCAACCCTGTGGATGAGACGCGTTTCATCCTCCTCTTGCTGAGAGGACTCCCAACCAGCTACGACACGGTGCGAGAGACGCTGGAGTGCCAGCCAACTCTCGACCTCGAATTCATCTACACACACCTGGTGCAGAAGGTATTACGTTGCAATGTAGCAAAGCGCAATGGCGGCAAAATAGTGAAGCAGCTTTTGTGGCCACGAGCTCATGCAACCAGCAACAGCAGCAGTAGTCTGGGCAGCAGAAAGGCAGAAAGAAAGGCAAATACCACTACTGCCAGAAAGACGGATACTACAAAAAGGACTGTTTCAAGCTAAAAAGGGACCAGAAGGAGCAGCAGCAGCAGCAGTCATCGCAGTAGTAGCAGCAAAAGCAACAGCAGAGTAGCAGTAGTCACAACAGCGTCAGCAACAGCAACAGCAACAACAAAACCAGGCTGGTATGCGCCACTTTGGCAACATGAATGTGGCCAAGGAGGTGCGCGACCATCTCTTCATGGCAAAGTCTGACATGTCGCAGGTGGAGAAAGCACATCTCGTATTATACAAGTACTCTGGATGTACCAAGAGCCTCACACATCACAAGGAGTGGTTTACGCAAATGCTATCCATCCCTCTCCGTCCTATCGCTATGGGTGATGATCGGGTGGTGTATGCTGAGAAGATTGGGATTGTGGAGATGTGGTTGGAGACCCCACGAGGTATTGAACTGGGAGTGTTCCATGGCATGCTTTATGTACCTGATGCTGCATTCAACCTCCTCTCAGTCTCCTCTGTTACAAACACAGGACTGCACGTTGTCTTCGATGATGACTATGGCTACATCCTCAACAAGGATACAGGAGAAGAGTTAGCCAGGTCGGTGAAGGAGGGCGACATGCACCGCCTGCTGGGGGCGACCAAGATCCCGCGTGAGCAGAGTCTTGCAGTAGTGATGTAGGCGATAGATGGCGAGATCTGGCATGCGCGCTACGGCCACATCGGTGTTTGAAAACGAGCCATTCGGCTCAGTTTTAGGTCCACAAGAGCAAGTTCCAGGAAAGTACCAGATGTTTGCTCAGATCGCCAATCCGACTTCACCATTGAAAAGATTAGGTATCAAAATGTCTACGGTCCAAGTTTGAGGCCGATCCAACCGTCGGACTGGGAGACATGAGTTTTCAAAGTTTCAGGGGTCATGGACCGTCGATATCTGGGTGGGTATGGGTGATCGCTCCATGCCTAAGCCTGAAAAAAGGAAAGGCAAGAGGTCTAAGGTCAAGACCTGATGGGAGAAATATCCAAAAATGTCCTTGGTCTTAGGATTGCCTTGTCAGAGTTTGCTGACTAGGATAAAGGTACTTTTCCTTACTTTTTAGGTGACGTGAGATCCTTGTGTGCTAGCCATGGACACATGGCGATTCTCCATGGGATTGTGGGTTATGTGACCACTAGGAGTGTCCCATGAGAGCATTTTCTAGCTATCTAGGTCGTGTGTGAGTGGCCAACCTGACTGTTAGGCTGATTTCCTCCCTTGTGTGAGATTATGGACTGTGGTGTGTGAGCCTAAGCCTCCATGGCTAACTGTTGTGTTTTGTGAAAGGGTTGACTTACCCAAGGTCTAGCTCTATATATACTCCATCATCTTGAGTGATTAAACAACCATTCTTCAGCACAAGTGATGCCCTTCCAATCACACATGCTCGCTGCTCCAAGGCTCCCTCTCTCCTCCAGTTCCAACCACTGCGGCCTCAATGGCAGAAGCAGAGGAAGAAGATACACTACCATCGGCAGAAGCAGTTGTGCCAGTAGCACCGCGCCAGCCGTGTGCTAACGTTCCACTACCTGATGGAAGGTACCCTCTAAGGGTACGCTGCAAGCTTGGTGAGTGCGGGCATTTCTAGATGCTCCACAAACCAGACCAGATGAACATCGTAGTTGTAGCAGACCTTGAGGAGCCGACATCTTACAAGGAGGCCATGACATCACCAGATGGAGCAGATTGGGCGCAAGCTATGTAATAGGAGATACAGTCAAAGCTCAACAACAGTACGTGGGAGCTGACTATGCATCCACCTGGATGTAAGGAGATTAAGTATAAGTGGGAGTTCAAGAAGAAGCGGGTAGCATATTGCAACTTGGAAAAGTACAAGGCGAGGCTGGTTGCCAACGGCTACTCGTAGCAGGAAGGCATCGATTACACAGAAACCTTCATCCATGTTGCCAAGTTTGCTTGTGTGCGTGCGCTCTTTTCCTATGTAGCAGTAGAGGACTTTGAGGTCCACCACATGAACGTCAAGACGGCATTCCTAAACGGTGACCTTGAGGAGGAGATATGCATGGAGCAGCCGAAGGGGTCCGTCATGGATGGCCAAGTGCACCAGGTTTGCAAGCTATAGAACTTGCTGTACGGCCTCAAACAAGCGTCGCGTGCTTGGAACCAGAAGTTGGATGCGGCGTTGCAGTGCATGGGATTCGAGGACATTAAGTGTGACTACAGCGTCTATCGCTAGCAGCATGAGCATGTGGTCCTTATCATCATTGTGTATGTGGATGACATGCTCCTCATTTCCAATAGCATGCTTGCACTGTAGGAGTTCTGGTAGAAGCAACAGCAGAAGCAGGGGTAGCGCCGCCATCCAAGGGTAGTGTTGAGCATCACCAAGGGTCAAAATGGCAGCAACTGGCGTTGTAACAGGAGTCCAGCCTTTGGACAGGCTGGAGGGACGTGCCAACTTCACATTTTGGAAGATCCGTATCCGCCTCCTTTTGGAGGAGAGGGGCTTGTGGGAGGTGGTGAGCGACGATGAGGCGGTTCCAGTCCCACAGGCAAAAGGTATCACCGCAGCGCAGGTGGTGGAAGGAAAGACGCCGCAAAAGGGTCCAGTTGATGCGGGTTCTTCTGCAGCTGTACCACCAACGTATGAGAAGTTGAAGAAGAAGGACAGGCAGGCCTACAGGTTACTTGTCAACAACATCTCCAACCCGCATCTTTAGTATGTGAGTGATAAGACAACTCTTAAGGAAGGGTAGGACGCGTTGTGCAAGAAGTATGAGAGCAAGGATCCTGCATTCCTCATGCTTTTGGAGGAAAAGATGATGTTGCTGAAAATGCAGGGTAGTGAACGGATGGAGGCGTATCAGGACAGGGCAAAGGAGGTGGCGAAGCAGCTGAGAGCAGCCGGCAACCCTGTGGATCAGACGCGCTTCATCTTCCTCTTGCTGAGAGGACTCCCAACCAGCTATGACACGGTGTGAGAGACGCTGGAGTGCCAGCCAACTCTCGGCCTCGACTACATCTGCACACACCGGGTGCAGGTGGAATTACGTCGCAATGCAACAAAGCACAATGGCGACGAAATAGTGAAGCAGCTTTTGTGGCCACAAGCCCATGCAACTAGCAGCAGCAGCAGCAGTATAGGCAGCAGAAAGGCAGAAAGAAAGGCAAATGCCACTACTGCCAGAAAGACGGACACTTAAAAAGGACTCTTTCAAGCTCAAGAGGGACCAGGAGCAGCAGCAGCAGTAGTCATTGCAGTAGTAGCAGCAAAAGCAGCAGCAGCAGCAAGAGTCATAACAGCGTCACCAACAGCAGCAACAGCAGCAAAACCAAGGTGGTATGCGCCACTTTGGCAACATGAATGTAACCAAGGAGGTACGCGACCGTCTCTTCATGGCGAAGTCTGACATGTCGCACGTGGAGAAAGCAGATCTCGTATTGTACAAGGACTCAGGATGTACCAAGAGCCTCACACATCACAAGGAGTGGTTTACGCAGTTGCTATCCATCCCTCCCCGTCCTATCGTTATGGGTGATGATCGGGTAGTGTATGCTGAGGGGATTGGGATTGTGGAGATGTGGTTGGAGACCCCACGTGGTTTGAAATGGGAGTATTCCATGGCGTGCTGTATGTACCTGATGATGCATTCAACCTCCTCTCAGTCTCCTCTCTTACAAACAGAGGACAGCACGTTGTCTTCGATGATGACTATGGCTACATCCTCAATAAGGATACAGGAGAGGAGTTGGCCACGTTGGTGAAGGAGGGTGACATGTACCGCCTGCTGGAGGCGACCAAGATCTCGCGTGAGCAAAGTCTTGCAGTACTGATGCAGGCGACAGATGGCGAGATCTGGCATGCGCGCTACAGCCGCATCAGTGTTGGAAAAGGAGCCATATAACTGAGTTTCAGGTCCACAGGAGCAAGTTCTAGGAAAGTACCAGATGTCTGCTCAGATCGTTGATCCGACTTCATCATTGGAAAGATTATGTGTCAAAATGTCTACGGTCAAAGTTTGAGGCCGATCCAACAGTCGGGTTGGGAGATATGAGTTTTCGAAGTTTTGGGGGTCATGGACCGTCGATGTCTGGGTGGGCATGGGTGATGGCTCCATGCCTTAGTCTGAAAAAAGGAAAAGGAAAGAGGTCCAGGGTCAAGACCTGATGGGAGAAATATCCAAAAAGGTCCTTGGTCTTAGGATTGCCTTGTCAGAGTGTGCTAACTAGGATAAAGGTACTTTTCCTTACTTTTTAGGTGAGGTGAGATCCTTGTGTGCTAGCCATGGACACATGGCGATCCTCCATGGGATTGTGGGTTATGTGTCGACTAGGAGTGTCCCATGAGAGCATTTTCTAGCTCTCTAGGTTGTTTGTGAGTAGCCAACCTGATTGCTCGGCTGATTTCCTCTCTTGTGTGAGATTATGGATCCATGTGTGTGAGCCTTAACCTCCATGGCTAAGTGGTGGGGCTTGTGAAAGGGGTGACTTATCCAAGGTCTAGCTCTATATGTACTCCATCATTTTGAGTGATTAAACAACCATTCTTCAGCACAAGTGATGCCCTTCCGATCACAGATGCTCGCTCCTCCAAGGCTCCCTCTCTCCTCCAGTTCCAACCACTACGGCCTCATCGGCATAAGCAGAGGAAGAAGATACACCACCATCGGCAGAAGCAGTTGTGCCAGCAGCACTACGCCAGCCGTGTGCTTACGTTCTTGTACCTGGTGGAAGGTACCCTCTAAGGATGCGCTGCAAGCTTCGTGAGCGCGGGCATTTCTGGATGCTCCTCAAACCTGACCAGATGAACATCGTAGTTGTAGCAGACCCTGAGGAGCCGACGTCCTACAAGGAGGCCATGATATCACCAGATGCAGCAGATTGGGCACAAGCTATGTAGCAGGAGATACAGTCGAAGCTCAATAACGGTACGTGGGAGCTGACTATGCATCTACCTGGACGTAAGGAGATTAAGTATAAGTGGGAGTTCAAGAAGAAGCGGGTAGCATATTGCAACCTGGAAAAGTACAAGGCGAGGCTGGTTGCCAATGGCTACTCGGAGCAGGAAGGCATCGATTATACAGAAACCTTCACCCATATTGCGAAGTTTGCCTGTATGCATGCGCTTTTTCCCTATGTAGCAGCAGAGGACTTTGAGGTCCACCACATGACAGTCAAGACGGTATTCCTAAACGGTGACCTTGAGGAGGAGATATGCATGGAGCAGCTGGAGGGGCTCGTCATGGAATGCCAAGAGCACCTGGTTTGTAAGCTATAGAACTTGCTGTACGGCGTCAAGCAAGCGTCGTGTGCTTGGAACCAGAAGTTAGATGCGGCATTGCAGTGCATGGGGTTAGAGCACATTGAGTGTGACTACACCGTCTACCGCTAGCAACATGAGCATATGGTCCTTATCATCATTGTGTATGTGGATGGCATGCTCCTTGTTTCCAACAGCATATTTGTACTTTAGGAGTTCTCGTAGAAGCAGCAGCAGAAACAGGGGTAGCGCCGCCATCCAAGGGCAGTGCTGAGTATCACCAAGGCTCAAAATGGCAGCAATTGGCGTTGTAATAGGAGTCCAGCCTTTGCACAGGCTGGACTGACGCGCCAATTTCACATTTTGGAAAATCCGTACCCGCCTCCTTTGGGAGGAGAGGGGCTTGTGGGAGGTGGTGAGCGGCGACGAGGCGGCTCTTGTTCCACAGGCAAAAGGTATCACCGTAGCGCAGGTGGTTGCAAGGAAGACGTCGCAAAAGGGTCCGGTTGATGCGGGTTCTTCTGCAGCTGTACCAGCAACGTATGAGAAGTGGAAGAAGAAGGACAGGCAGGCCTACAGGTTGCTTGTCAACACCATCTCCAACCCGTATCTTTAGTACGTGAGTGACAAGACTACTGCAAAGGAGGGGTAGGATACGTTGTGCAAGAAGTTTGAGAGCAATGATCCTGCATTCCTCATGCTTTTGGAGGAAAAGATGATGTTGCTGAAAATGCAGGGTAGTGAACGGATGGAGGCGTATCTAGACAGGGCAAAGGAGATGGCGAAGCAGCTGAGAGCGGCCGGCAACCCTGTCAAAGAGACGCGTTTCATCCTCCTCTTGCTGAGAAGAATCCCAACCAGCTACGACACGATGCGAGAGACGCTGGAGTGCCAGCCAGCTCTCGACCTCGACTTCATCTGCACACACCTGGTACAGGGGGAATTACGTCGCAATGCAGCAAAGTACAATGGTGGCGAAATATTGAAGCAGCTTTGTAGCCACGAGCTCACGTAATTAGCAGCGGCAGCAGCAGTCTGGGCAGCAGAAAGGCAGAAAAAAAGGCAAATGCCACTACTGCAAGAAAGACGGACACTACAAAAAGGACTGTTTCAAGCTAAAGAGGGACCAGAAGGAGCAGCAGCAGCAGTAGTCATCGCAGCAGTAACAGCAAAAGCAGCAGCAGCAGCAGCAGGAGTCACAGCAGCGTCAGCAACAGCAGCAGCAGCAGCAAAACCAGGCTGGTATGCGCCACTTGGGCAACATGAAAGTGGCCAAGGAGGTGCAAGACCGTCTCTTCATGGCGAAGTCTGACATGTCGAAGGTGGAGAAAGTAGCTCTCGTATTGTACAAGGACTCAGGATGTACCAAGAGCCTCACACATCACAAGGAGTGGTTTACGCAGCTGTTGTCCATCCCTTCCCGTCCTATCGCTATGGGTGATGATCGGGTGGTGTATGCTGAGGGGATTGGGATTGTGGAGATGTGGTTGGAGACCCCACGTGGTATTGAAGTGGGAGTGTGCCATGGCGTGCTGTATGTACCTGATGCTGCATTCAATTTCTTCTCAGTCTCCTCTCTTGCAAACACAGGACTGCACGTTGTCTTTGATGATGACTATGGCTACATCCTCAACAAGGATACAGGAGAGGAGTTGGCCAGGTCGGTGAAGGAGGGCGACATGTACCGCCTGGTGGAGGCGACCAAGATCTCGCGTGAGCAGAGTCTTGGAGTAGTGATGCAGGCGACAGATGGCGAGATCTGGCATGCGCGCTACGGCCACATCGGTGTTGGAAAAGGAGCCATTCGGCTCAGTTTCACGTCCACAGGAGCAAGTTCCAGGAAAGTACCAGATGTCTGCTCAGACTGTCGATCGAACATCACCATTGGAAAGATTAGGTATCAAAATATCTACTGTCCATGTTTGAGGCGGATCCAACGATCGGATTGGGAGATATGAATTTTTCAAAGTTTCGGTAGTCATGGACCGTCGATGTCTGGGTGGGCATGGGTGATGGCTCCATGCCTTAGCCTGAAAAAAGGAAAAGGCAAGAGGTCCAGGGTCAAGACCTGATGGGAGAAATATCCAAAAAGGTCCTTGGTCTTAGGATTGCCTTGTGAGAGTGTGCTCACCAGCCAAGGACACATGGCGATTCTCCATGGGATTGTGGGTTATGTGACCACTAGGAGTGTGCCATGAGAGCATTTTCTAGCTCTCTAGGTCGTGTGTGAGTGGCAAGCCTGATTGCTAGGCTGATTTCCTCCCTTGTGTGAGATTATGGACTCTAGTGTGTGAGCCTTAGCCTCCAGGGCTAAGTGGTGTGGCTTGTGAAGGGGCTGACTTGCCCAAGCTCTAGCTCTATATGTACTCTATTATTTTGAGTGATTAAAGAACCATTCGTCAGCACAAGTGATGCCCTTCCAATCACATATGCTCGCTGCTCCAACGCTCCCTCTTTCCTCCAGTTCCAACCACTGCGGCCTCATCAGCAGAAGCAGAGGAAGAAGATACACCACCATCGCCAGAAGTAGTTGTGCCAGCAGCACCGCACCAGCCGTGTGCTAACGTTCCAGTACCTAGTGGAAGGTACCCTCTAAGGGTGCGCTGCAAGCTTGGTGAGCATGTGCATTTCTGGATGCTCCACAAACCAGACCAGATGAACATCCTAGTTGCAGCAGATCTAGAGGAGCCGACGTCCTACAAGGAAGCCATGGCATCACCAGATGTAGCAGATTGGGCGCAAGCTGTGCAGAAGGAGATATAGTCACAGCTTGCCAACGGTACGTGGGAGCTGACTACGCGTCCACCTGGACGTAAGGTGATTAAGTATAAGTGGGAGTTCAAGAAGAAGCGGGTAGCATATTGCAACATGGAAAAGTACAAGGCGAGGCTGGTTGCCAAGGGCTTCTCGCAGTAGGAAGGTATCGATTACACAGAAACCTTCACCCATGTTGCCAAGTTTGCTTGTGTGCGTACGCTCTTTTCCTATGTAGCAGCAGAGGACTTTGAGGTCCACCACATTGAAGTCAAGACGGCATTCCTAAACGGTGACCTGGAGGAGGAGATATACATAGAGCAGCCGGAGGGGTTCGTCATGGATGGCCAAGAGTACCTGGTTTGCAAGCTATAGAACCTACTGTACAGCCTCAAGCAAGCGTCGCATGCTTGGAATCAGAAGTTGGATGCGGCGTTGCAGTGCATGGGATTTGAGCACATCGAGTGTGACTACGGCGTCTAGCGCTGGCAGCATGAGCATGTGGTCCTTATCATCATTCTGTATTTGGATGACATGCTCGTCGTTTCCAACAGTATGTTTACACTGTAGGAGTTCAAAGAGGCCATGCAGGAGCGCTTCCAAATCTCATCTCGGGGAGGCATCATACTTCCTCGGTATCCAGATCACGCGTGACCGCAAATCACGCTCTCTCTCACTGCAGCAGAGCCTCTACATCAAGGATGTCTTGCAGTGGTTCGGCATGGCAAAGGCAAAACCCATCGGCTTTCCGCTGGAGACGCGGCAGTATCTCGTGAGCTTCAATGGAGAAGTAGATGCAGTTGAGCGGGAAAGTACTCATGTATCTGATGGTTATAACCGGCCGGATCTTGCACAGGCTGTTAGCATTGTGAGCCAGCACATGGCTAATCGCAGATCTGAGCACCAGAAGGCAGTCAAGTGGATCTTCCACTACCTTGCTGGAGCCATCAACATTGGTATCACCTACAACGGCAACGACAACAGCATCATCAGCTATACAGACGTAGATTGGGCTTCAAATCCTGAGGAACGCAAGTCCATCTCCGGACATGTGTTCCTCATGAATGATGGGGCTATCAGCTGGTGCAGCAAGCGGCAGGTGGTCGTGGCTACCTCAAGCACAGAAGCTGAGTATGTCTCTCTCACCTTTGGAGCCAAGGAAGTAGTTTGGCTTCGGCATCTTATGGCAAAGATGAGTGGGAGTGCAACAGTTCCAGTCCTTGTGCGCATCGTCATCCAGAGTGTAATTGCACTCGCCAAGAATTCTGAGCACCATGCACACACCAAGGACATTGACATCGCATATCACTTCATCATGCACATGGTGCAGGAGAGTACTATCAAGTTGGAGTTTACTCCAACAAGCAAGCAAATCACTAATGTCTGTACCAAGCCAGTGACCCGTGAGAAGCAACAGTTCTGCATAAAGGCATGAGGACTTAGCACACTCTAACTGCAGGAAAGTGGGAGATTGTTGGGAAAAATGTCATCTGGTTCAGTTTCAGGTCCATAGAAGCAAGTTCCACGAAACTACCGAATGCCTGCTCTGATCATTAATCTGAGTTCTCCACTTGAAAGATCAGGTAGTAGAATGTCTACGGTCAAAGTTTGCGGCCGATCCAACAGTTAGATTGGGAGATATGAATTTGGGTGACCATGGGCGATGGCTCCATGCCGTAGCCTGAGAAAGGAAAAAAGCAAGAGGTCCAGGATCAAGACCTGATGGGAGAAATATCCAAAACGGTCCTAGATTCTTGGGTTGCCTTGTCAGAGTATGCTGACTAGGAAAAAGGTACCTCTCCTTACTTTTTAGGTGAGGTGAGATCCTTCTCTGCTAGGCATGGACACATGGCCATTCTCCAAGGGATTATTGATTATGTGACCACTAGGAGTGGTTAGCCTGATTGCTAGGCTGATTTCCTCCCTTTTGTGAGATTATGGACTCTAGAGTGTGAACCTTAGTCTCCATGGCTAAGAGGTGTGAGTTGTGAGAGGTCTGACTTTCCCGAGCTCTAGTTTTATATGTACTCCATCATTTTCAGTGATTCAATAACCATTCTTCAGCACNAAAGGTACCTCTCCTTACTTTTTAGGTGAGGTGAGATCCTTCTCTGCTAGCCATGGACACATGGCCATTCTCCAAGGGATTATTGATTATGTGACCACTAGGAGTGGTTAGCCTGATTGCTAGGCTGATTTCCTCCCTTTTGTGAGATTATGGACTCTAGAGTGTGAACCTTAGTCTCCATGGCTAAGAGGTGTGAGTTGTGAGAGGTCTGACTTTCCCGAGCTCTAGTTTTATATGTACTCCATCATTTTCAGTGATTCAATAACCATTCTTCAGCACCAATGATGCCCTTCCAGTCCCACATGCTCGTTGCTCCAAGGCTCCCTCTCTCCTCCACATTCAACAGAACTCACGTACCATCTGCTTTGTTTGAAGTTGCTGTAAGGCAACTTGAAACACTACTCCAGGTGGCCACGACCACCTGCCGCTTGCTGCACCAGCTGATGGCATCTCCATTCATGAAAAACACGTCCAGAGATGGACTTGTGGGTCTCAGGATTTGAAGCCCAATCTGCATCTCTGTAGCAAATGATGCTATCGTCCTTGCCGTTGAAAGTGATGCCGACGTTGATGATTCCAGCAAGGTAGTGCAAGATCAGCTTCATTGCCTTCTGGTACTCCGGTCCGAGATTAGCCATGTACTGGTTCTGAGCGCTCACAGCCTGTGCGAGGTCCGGCCTGGTTGCCACCATGAGACTGCCGACGGCATTCTGGTACTTCTGCCGCTCAGCTGCATCTGATTCTCCATGGAAACTCACAAGGTACTGCTGCATCTCCAGTGGCGTGCTGATGCGTTTGGCCTCTACCATATTGAGCGACTCTACTATAGCGAGAGAGAGCATGATTTGCGGTCACGCGTGATTTGGATGTCGAGGAAGTATGATGCGTTCCCAAGATCAGACATCCGGAAACGCTCTTACATGGTCTCCTTGAACTCCTGCTGTACAGACATGCTCTTGGAAAGGAGGAGCATGTCATCCACATAGACAATGATGAAGAGGATCTCATGCTCATGCTGCCAGCGATACACGTTGTAGTCACACTCCCTGCGCTCAAACCCTATGCACTGCAACGCCACATCCAACTTCTGGTTCCAAGCACATGATGCTTGCTTGAGGCCATACAACGACTTCTGTAGCTTGTAAACCAGATGCTCCTGCCCATCCATGACGAATCCTTGCGGCTGCTCCATGTAGTTCTCCTCCTCTAAGTCTCCATTCAAGAATGCTGTCTTGACATCCATGTGGTGAACCTCGAAATCCTCACCTGCTACATAAGAGAGGAGCATGCGCACAGAGGCAAACTTTACAACAAGGGTAAAAGTTTGTGTGTAGTCGATGCCCTCTTACTGCGAGTAGCCCTTGGCGACCAGCCTCTCCTTGTACTTTTCCATGATACCATCTGCTCCCCGCTTCTTCTTGAAGAACCACTTGCACTTGATCACCTTACGTATAGGTGGACGCTCAATCAGCTCCCACGTACCGTTGTCCAGCTGTAACTGTATCTCCTCCTACACGGCTTGCGTCCAATCTGCTGCATCCGGTGCAGCCGTTACCTCATTGTATGACGTTGGCTTATCTAAATCTGTTGCAACTGTAATGTCCATTTTTTCTGGTTTCTGCGGCATCCAAAAATGGCCGAGCTCACCAGGCTTGTAATGCACCTTAAGAGGGTACCTGCGACCTGGTGCTGGAGTGTTAGCGGGCGGCTAGCGTGGTGCTGCTAGCACAACTTCTTCTGTAGATGGTGGTGTATATGTTTCCTTTGCTTCTGTGGATGAGGTTACTGTATCTGCTGTATTAGACATAGGAGAGTAGACTGGTTCTCCCAGTGTCACTATGGAGGAAGGATCACAAGAGGCTAGATTAGGAACGATACATGCTCCCACTGTCTCGTCAATTGCTGCTTCTGCTGCCTCTTCACAGACAATGTTGGTGCCGATGATGTTGCTCTCGTTGAAGACGACATCCTTGGAGATGATGACGTGGCCTGTATCCCTCTCAAAGAGGCGATACGCCTTGCTTGCCACGACGAAGCCAATCATTGTTGGAACTTGAGGAGAGAGGGAGCCTTGGAGCAGCGAGCATGTGTGATTGGAAGGGCATCACTTGTGCTGAAGATTGGTTATTTTATCACTCAAAATGATGGAGTACATATAGAGCTAGAGCTTGGGTAAGTCAGCCCTCTCACAAGTCACACCACTTAGCCATGGAGGCTAAGGCTCACACACTAGAGTCCATAATCTCACACAAGGGAGGAAATCAGCCTAGCAATCAGGCTGACCACTCAAACACGACCTAGAGAGCTAAAGAATGCTCTCATGGCACACTCCTAGTGGTCACATAACCCACAAACCCATGGAGAATCTCCATGTGTCCATGGCTAGTACACAAGGATCTCACCTCACCTAAAAAGTAAGGAGAGGTACCTTTATCCTAGTCAGCACACTCTGACAAGGCAATCCTAAGACCAAGGACCTTTTTGGATATTTCTCCCATCAGGTCTTGATCCTGGACCTCTTGCCTTTTTCTTTTCTCAAGCTAAGGCATGGAGCCATCACCCATGCCCACCCAGACATCGACGGTCCATGACCCCTGAACCTTCGAAAATTCATATCTCCCAATCCGACCGTTGGATCGGCCTCAAACTTAGACCGTAGACATTTTGCCATTTGATCTTTCCAATGCTGAAGTCGGATTGGCAATCGAAGCAGGCATCTGGTACTTTCCTCGAACTTGCTACTAAGGACCTGAAACTGAGCCACATGGCTCCTTTCCCAACAATCTCCCACTTTGCCGCAGTCAGAGTGGGTTGAGTCCACATGCCTTCATGCAGAATTGCTGCTTCTCACGGGTCACTGGCTTGGTCCAGAAATCAGCGACCTGCTTGCTGGTTGGAGTAAACTCCAGCTTGATAGCACCCTCCTGCATCATGTGCCTGATGAAATGATATGCGATATCAATGTGCTTGGTGCGTGCATGGTGCTCACGATTCTTGGTGAGTGCAATTGCGCTCTGGTTGTCGACACGCAGAGGAACTGGAATTGCTGCACTCCCACTCATCTCTGCCATGAGACGTTGGAGCCAAACTGCTTCCTTGGCTCCAAAGCTGAGAGATACGTACTCAGCTTCTATGCTCGAGGTCGCCACGACCTCCTGCCGCTTGCTCCACCAGCTTTTGGCTCCACTATTCATGAGGAACCCATGTCCAGAGATGGACTTGCGGTCCTTAGGGTTTGAAGCCCAATCTGTGTCTGTGTAGCCGATGATGCTGTTGTCATTTCCGTTGTAGGTGATGTTAATGTTAATGGTTCCAGCAAGGTAGCGGAAGATCCGCTTCACTGCCTTCTGGTGCTCCGGTCCGGGACTAGTCATGTACTGACCCACAGCGCTCACAGCCTGTGCGAGGTCCGGCCTGGTTTCCACCATCAGGTATATGAAACTGCCGACGGTGCTCTGGTACTTCTGCCACTCAGCTGCATTTGCTTCTCCATTGAAGCTCACGAGGTACTGCCGCGTCTCCAGCGGCGTACAGATGGGTTTTGCCTCTGCCATGCCAAACCGCTGCAAAACATCCTTAATGTAGCGACTCTGCTGTAGCGAGAGAGAGCGTGACTTACGGTCACGCGTGATCTGGATATCGAGGAAGTATGATGCCTCCCCGAGATCAGACATCTGGAAGCGCTCCTACATGGCTTCCTTGAACTCCTGCAGTGCAGACATGCTGTTGGAAAGGAGGAGCATGTCATCCACATAGACAATGATGATGAGGATCTCATGCTCATGCTGCCGGTGATACACGCTGTAGTCACACTCGCTGCGCTCAAACTCCATGCACTGCAATGCTACATTTAACTTTTGGTTCCAAGCACGCGACGCTTGCTTCAGGGCGTACAGCGACTTGTGCAGCTTGCTCCTGGCCATCCATGACGAACCCCTCCGGCTGCTCCATGTAGATCTCCTCCTCCAAGTCACCATTCAAGAATGCCGTCTTGATATCCATGTGGTGAACTTCAAAGTCGTCAGCTGCTGCATATAAGAGGAGCGTGCACACAGAGGCAAACCTTGCAACAGGGGCAAAAGTTTCTGTGTAGTCGATGCCCTCNCTCAGCTGCATTTGCTTCTCCATTGAAGCTCACGAGGTACTGCCGCGTCTCCAGCGGCGTAGCGATGGGTTTTGCCTCTGCCATGCCAAACCGCTGCAAAACATCCTTAATGTAGCGACTCTGCTGTAGCGAGAGAGAGCGTGACTTACGGTCACGCGTGATCTGGATATCGAGGAAGTATGATGCCTCCCCGAGATCAGACATCTGGAAGCGCTCCTACATGGCTTCCTTGAACTCCTGCAGTGCAGACATGCTGTTGGAAAGGAGGAGCATGTCATCCACATAGACAATGATGATGAGAATCTCATGCTCATACTGCCAGTGATACACGCTGTAGTCACACTCGCTGCGCTCAAACTCCATGCACTGCAATGCTGCATCCAACTTTTGGTTCCAAGCACGCGACGCTTGCTTCAGGCCGTACAGCGACTTCTGCAGCTTGCTCCTGGCCATCCATGACAAACCCCTCCGGCTGCTCCATGTAGATCTCCTCCTCCAAGTCACCATTCAAGAATGCCGTCTTGATATCCATGTGGTGAACTTCAAAGTCGTCAGGTGCTGCATAAGAGAGGAGCGTGCACACAGAGGCAAACCTTGCAACAGGGGCAAAAGTTTCTGTGTAGTCGATGCCCTCTTGCTGCAAGTAGCCCTTGGCGACCAGTCTCGCCTTGTACTTTTCCAGGTTACCATCTGCTCCCCGCTTCTTCCCCAACACCCACTTGCACTTGATCACCTTACGTCCTAGTGGACGCTCAGTCAGCTCCCACGTGCCGTTGTCCAGTTGCGACTGTATCTCTTGCTGCACGGCTTGTGCCCAATCTGCTGCATCCGGTGTAGCCATGGCCTCCTTGTATGATGTTGGCCCATCTGAATCTGCTGCAACTGCGACGTTCATCTGTTCTGGTTTCTGCAGCATCCAGAAATGTCCGCGCTCACCAGGCTTGTAACGCATCATAAGAGGGTACTTGAAACCTGGTGCTGGAGCGTTAGCGGGCAGCTGGCGCGATGCTGCTGTTACAACTGTAACTGCTGGTGGTACTACATCTCCCTCCTCTCCTTCTGTCGATGAGACTGCTGTATCTGCAACATCAGACATGGGAGAGTAGAGTGATTCTCCCACTCTCACAATAGAGGAAGGATCGGGAGAAACTAGGTTAGGAAGAATTTGTACTACCACTGTCTCGTCAGCTGCTGGTTTTGCTGCCTCTTCACACACGATGTTGGTGCCGATGACGTTACTCTCGTTGAAGACAAAATCTCTGGAGATGATGACGTGGCCTGTATCCCACTCGTAGAGGCGATACGCCTTGCTTGCCACGTCGTAGCCAATCATCAGCATCTGTGCACTCTTCGCTACCCACTTTTGCCGCTTCTCTTTTCGCACTTTAATGTGCGCCAAGCTGCCAAATGCACGAAGATGACCTACGCTTGGCTTCTTGCCGAACCACGCCTCGTACGGCGTCATCTACTCCAGCGCCTTAGTTGGACTGCGGTTCTTGATGTAGACCGCAGTGCTCACGGCTTTAGCTCAGAAGTCGTAGGTGAGCCGAGTCACGTGCAGCATGGAGCGCGCCGACTCTTGAATGGTACGGTTGGCATGTTCTGCTACATCGTTCTGCTGCGGCGAGTACGGCGCGGTAAGGTGCACCTTGATGCCAGCTGCTGCGAGGTAGTCCTGGAATTCCTAGCTCAGGTACTCTCCAACGCGGTCGATGCGCAAGGCCTTGATCTTCTTGCCTGATTGGTTCTCCACCATGGCCTTGAACTCCTTGAACCTGTTAAAGCACTCGTCCTTGGAGTAAAGGAAGTACACAGTAGTGTAACGGCTGAAATCATCAATGAAGGCAAAAAAATACCTAGAGCCTCCAAAGCTCTGGGTCTGCATCGGTCTGCACAAGTCCGTGTGGACCAGCTCCAGCACCTCTTTCGCACGCTCCCCTGCTCCAGAGAACGCCTCGCGGTATTGCTTCCCCTCCAAACATCCGATGCATAACTGCTGCTCAAAGTTAGAGATGGTAGGCAGGTCACGCACCATCTGCATTGCTTGAAGCTGCTGCAAGACGCGCATGCCAATGTCGTCATAGCGCGCATGGAAAATCTCGCCATCTGACGCGTGCACCACTGCTGCAAGACTCTGTTCACGCAGGATCTTGGTTGCCCCTAGTAGGCGGTACATGTCGCCCTCCTTCATCGACTTGGCCAACTCCTCTCCTGTTTCCTTGTTGAGGATGTAGCCATAGTCATCATGGAAGATAAACGCGCACTCGTGTATTGGTGAGAGAGGACACTGAGAGAAGGTTGAACGCAGCATCAGTCATTTACAGGCACGCCATGGAAAACTCCAACTTCAATGCCACGCGGGGTCTCCAACCACATCTCCACAATCCGAATCCCCTCAGCATACACCACACGATCGTCACCCAAAGCAATTGGCCGAGGAAGAATAGAGAGGAGCTGTGTGAACCACTCCTTGTGGTGCGTCAGACTCTTGGTACACCCCGAGTCCTTGTACCATGCCAGATCCGCCTTTTCCTTCTGCGACATGTCAGACTTTGTCATGAAGAGGCGGTCGCGTACCTCCTTGGCGACGTTCATGTTGCCAAAATGGCGCACGCTAGTCAGGTTCTACTGCTGCTGCTGTTGCTGCTGCCGTTGCAGTGACTGCTGCTGCTGTTGCTATGGAGATTGCTGCTTTTGCTGCTGCTGCTACTACTCCTTCTGGTCCGTCTTAAACTTGAAGCACTCTTTCTTGTAGTGCCCTCTTTCTGGCAATAGTGACACTTGCCCTTCTTCTTGCCTCTCTGCTGCCCGGACTGGTTGCGTCAGCCCATGGCCATGAAAGCTGCTTCACTACTGCTGCTGCCGCCATTGCGCTTTGCTGCATTGTGACGCCGTTCTACCTGCACCAAGTGCGTGCAAATGAAGTCAAGATCGAGAGTCAGCTGGCACTCCAACGTCTCTCGCACCGTGTCGTAGCTGGTTGGGAGTCCCCTCAGCAAGAGGAGAATGAAGCGCGTCTCTTCCACAGGATTGCCAGCTGCTCTCAACTGTTTCGCCAGCTCCTTTGCCCTGTCCAGATACGCCTCCATCCCTTCACCACCCTGCATTTTCAGCGCCATCATCTTTTCCTCCAAAAGCATGAGGAATGTAGGATCCTTGCTCTCATACTTCTTGCACAACGTGTCCCATCCCTCCTTTTCAGTAGCCTTGTCACTCACGTACTGAAGATGCGGATTGGAGATCGTGTTGACAAGCAACCTGTAGGCCTACCTGTCCTTCTTCTTCCACTCCTCATACGCCGCTGGTACAATTGCAGAAGAATCCGCATCAGCTGCACCCTTTTGCGGCGTCTTCCCCGCCACCACCTGCGCTGCGGTGATGCCTTTTGCTTGTGGAACTGGAGTCGGCTCGTCGCCGCTCACCACCTCCCACAAGCCCCTCTCCTCCAAAAGGAGGCGGGTACGGATCTTCCAAAACGTGAAGTTGGCGCGTCCCTCGAGCCTCTCCAAAGACTGGGCTGCTGTTACAACGCCAGCTGTTGCCATTTTGAGCCTTGATGATGCTCAGCGCTGCCCTTGGATCGCGGCGCTACCCCTGCTTCTGCTGCTGCTTCTGCCAGAAATCTGTCTGACAGAAAATGGACTGTAGATGCTAGCAGACTGGGAATTTTGCAAAATTGAGCCCACCACTGGAAAATTCAGCTCAAAGCTTTTCAGATCGACCCATAAAACAGGGTCATCAACAGGGGATTTTGAAAGATATGCCCTCTTGAAAACAAGATATGCTTCTGCTCCTACTCCAACTCACACCAGCCAGCTTGTAAACGGCGTTTCTCCCAAACGAATCCATGGATTGAAAATATGATTGCAGCGATTGAAAGCTTAGAAAAAATACTACAATTCCATTGCCACTTTTTAAATTTGACAAAGAAATGAGAGAGTTATGGACATCACAAGGCGACAGTCTTACTCACAGAGAAGAGTGTAGCCCTGGTCGACCTCGTTTTGAGCATAACTCTCAATCCGAGTGTTGGATCTTCAGGATTTTGAGCTCGTTGGAAAACGTGTCTCTTGAATTGAAGATCCTGTGGTCGATCGTCAAATCGGGTGAAGGTTGCATCCCAACCCGTCACTCTCAAAGTGACGGCCTATGCTGGCTGAAAGTGGCAGAACCAGGCTCTGATACCAAATATTGGAACTTGAGGAGAGAGGGAGCCTTGGAGCAGCAAGCATGTGTGATTGGAAGGGCATCACTTGTGCTGAAGAATGGTTATTCAAACACTCAAAATGATGGAGTACATATAGAGCTAGAGCTTGGGCAAGTCAACCCTCTCACAAGCCAAACAACTTAGCCATGGAGGCTAAGGCTCACACACTAGAGTCCATTATCTCACACAAGGGAGGAAATCAGCCTAGCAATCAGGCTGACCACTCACACACGACCTAGAGAGCTAGAGAATGCTCTCATGGCACACTCCTAGTGGTCACATAACCCACAAACCCATGGAGAATCGCCATGTGTCCATGGCTAGCACACAAGGATCTCACCTCACCTAAAAAGTAAGGAGAGGTACCTTTATCCTAGTCAGCACACTCTGACAAGGCAATCCTAAGACCAAGGACCTTTTTGGATATTTCTCCCATCAGGTCTTGACCCTGGACCTTTTGCCTTTTTCTTTTCTCAGGCTAAGGCATGGAGCCATCACCCATGCCCACCCAGACATCGACGGTCCATGACCCCCGAAACTTCGAAAATTCATATCTCCTTATCCGACCGTTGGATCGGCCTCAAACTTGGACCGTAGACATTTTGCCACCATATCTTTCCAATGATGAAGTCGGATTGGCAATCGGATCAGGCATCTGGTACGTTCCTGGAACTTGCTCCTATTGACCTGAAACTGAGCCAGATGGCTCTTTTCCCAACAATCATCAGCATCTGTGCGCTCTTCGCGTCCCAGTTTTGCCGCTTCTCCTTTGGCACGTGCATGTGCGCCAAGCTGCCAAACGCACGAAGATGACTCACGCTCGGCTTCTTACCCAACCAGGCCTCGTACGGTGTCATCTACTCCAAGGCTTTTGTTGGACTACGATTCTTGATGTACACCGTAGTGCTCATTGCCTCAGCCCAAAAGTCAGACGTGAGCCAAGCCGCATGGAGCATGGAGCACGCCGACTCAACGATGATGCGATTGGCACATTCTGCTACATCCTTCTGCTACGGTGAGTATGGCGCGGTGCGCTACGCCTTGATATCTACTGCTGCGAGGTAGTCCATAAACTCATTGCTCAAGTACTCTGTACCTCGGTTCTTGCGTAACGCCTTGATTTTCTTGCCAATTTGGTTTTTCACCACAGCCTTGAACTCCTTGAATCTTTCAAAGCACAGGTCCTTGGAGGACAGGAAGTACACAACAGTTTAACGGCTGAAATCATCAATGAAGGTGAGAAAATACCTAGAGCCTCTAAAGCTCTGGCTCTGCATTAGGCCACACAAGTCTGTGTGGACCAGCTCCAAAACCTCCTTCGTGTGCTCTATTGCTCCAGAGAACGCCTCAAGATGCTCCTCCTGCAAAAAGCGGATGCACTATTGGTGCTCAAAGTTAATGATGGGTAAGTCACGCACCATCTGCTTCATTTGAAGTTACTGCAAGGCACGCATGCCGATGTGAGCGTAGGGCGCATGCAAGATTTCGCCATCGTTGGCCTCCACGAATGCCGTAAGACTCTGCTCGCACGGGATCTTGGTCGCCTGCAGCAGGCGGTACATGTCACCTTCTTTCACGGACCTGGCCAACTCCTCTCCGGTTTTCTTGTCGAGGATGTAATCATAGTCGTCGTCAAAGACAACGGGCATTCATGTATTGGTAAGAGAGGACACTGAGAGAAGGCTGAACGCAGCATCAGGTACATACAGCACGCTATGTCATACTTCGACTTCAATGCCACGCGGGGTCTCCAACCACATCTCCACAATCCTAATCCCCTCAGCATACACCACCCAATCATCACCCAAAGCAACTGGACGGGGGGGAAGTGAGAGCACCAACGTAAACTACTCGTGGTGCGTCATACTCTTCGTACACCCCGAGTCCTTGTACCATGCCAGATCCGCCTTTTCCTTCTGCGACATGTCAAACTTCGCCATGAAGAGGCGGTCGTACACCTCCTTGGCGAAGTTCATGTTGCCAAAATGACGCACGCCGGCCTGGTTCTGGTGCTGCTGCTGCTGCTACTGACGTCGCTATGACTACTGCTGCTTTTGCTGTGGAGATTGTTGCTTTTGTTGCAGCTACTGCTGCTCTTTCTGGTCCTTCTTGAACTTGAAGCACTCTTTCTTAT
The DNA here is from genome assembly GCA_023375785.1 of Penium margaritaceum. Taxonomy (NCBI): domain Eukaryota; kingdom Viridiplantae; phylum Streptophyta; class Zygnematophyceae; order Desmidiales; family Peniaceae; genus Penium; species Penium margaritaceum. The sequence continues at coordinate 114,294 of SZWC01000624.1, read as the reverse complement.
AGTGTCCCTCTTTTTGGCAATAGTGGCATTTACCTTTGTTCTTGCCTCTCTGCTGCGCAAACTACTACTGCTGCTTGTTGCGTGAGCCCATGGCCATGAAAGCTGCTTCAGTGTTGCTGCTGCCGTAATTGCGCTTTGCTGCATTGCGATGCAGTTCTTCCTGCACCAGGTACGTGCAGATGAAGTCCAGGTCGAGAGTCGGCTGGCACTCCTACGTCTCTCGCACCGTGTCATAACTTGTTGGGAGTCCCATCAGCAAGAGGAGGACGAAGCGCGTGTCTTCCACAGGGTTGCGGGCCGCTTTCAGCTACTTCGCCAGCTCCTTTGCCGTGTCCAAGTACGCCTCCATGCCTCCGCCACCCTGCATTTTCAACGCCATCATCTAACCCTAAACCAAAAACATGAGGAATGCAGGATCCTTGTTCTCATACTTCTTGCACAACATGTTCCACCCCTCTTTTGCAGTAGCCTTGTCACTCACGTACTAGAGATGCGGATTGGAGATGGTCTTCACAAGCAGCCTATAGGCCTGCTTATGAATACTTCGAAAATTAATCTCCCAATCTGACCGTTGGATCGGCCTCAAACTTGGACCGTAGATATTTTTCCACTTGGTCTTTCTTATGGTGGAGTCGGATTGACCATCGGAATAGGCATCTAGTACTTTCCTGGAACTTGCTCTTGTGGACCTAAAACTGAGCCAGATGGCTCCTTTCCCAATAAATTGCCCCCATCTCTAACTTTGAGCGGCAGTTGTACATCGGCTGTTTTGCGGGGAAGCAGCATTGTGAGGCGTTTTCTAGAGCAAAGGAGCGCGCAAAAGAGGTACTAGAGCTGGTCCATACAGACTTGTATGACCCAATGCAGACCCATAGCATTAGAGGCTCTAGGTATTTATCACTTTTATTGATGATTTAAGCCATTTCAATACAATGTACTTCCTTTCCTTCAAGGACCAGTGCTTTGACAGGTTTGAGGAGTTCAAGGCAATGGTATAGAACCAGACTTGAAAGAAGATCAAGACGCTGTGCAGGGACCGTGGTAGAGAGTACCTGAGTAAATAGTTCCAGGACTACCTCGCGGCACAAAGCATCAAGGTGTAGCGGACCATGTTATACTCGCTGTAGCATAACAGCATAGCTCAAGGCGCCAACCGTATAATCGTTGAATCATTGCGCTCCATAGTTCATTCAGCTCGGCTCACCTATGACTTTCGTGCTGAAGCAATGAGTATAACGGTGTACATCCTGAACGACACTCCCACAAAGTCATCGGAGTCAATGATACCGTAGGAGGCGTGGTTCGGCAAGAAGCCGAGCTTAAGTCATCTGCACGCGTTTGGCAGCTTTGCATACATGCACTTCTCAAGGAGAAGCGGCAGAAATGGGACGCAAAGAGCACATAGATACTGATGATCGGCTATGACATGACAAGCAAGGCATTTCGTTTCTACGAAGGGCATAGTGACCATGTCTTAATCTCTAGGGATGTTTTCAACGAAAGCAAAGTCATTGGCACTAATATCATTTGCGAAGAGGCAGTAGAACCACCTACTGACGAAGTAGTGGGAGCAAACATTTTTTTGACCCCGTCTCTCCTAAACCTTCCTCTACTATGACAATGGGAGAACAATTTTAGTCTCCCATATCTGATCTTGCAGATACAACGGCCTCATCGACCGAAGAAGAGGAAGAAGATGCAGCATTACCAGCACTAATAGTTCTGCCTATAGCACCGTGCCAGTCACGGAGTAACGTCTCGGCACCAGGTCACAGGTACCCTCTCAGGATACGCTACAAGCCTGGTGAGCGAGGGCATTTCTGGACGTTGCAAAAACCAGATCAGATGAATGTCGCAGTTGCAGTTGACTTTGATGAGCTGACGTCGTACAAGGAGGCCATGGTTTTACAAGATGAAGTGGATTGGATGCAAGTTATGCAGAAGGAGATATATTCGCAGCTGAACAACACTACATGGGAGCTGACTAAACATATACCAGGACGTAAGATAATCAAGTGCAAATGGGTATTGAAGAAGAATAGGGGTGCAGATGGTAATCGAGAACAATACAAGGCAAGGCTTGTTACCAATGGCTACACGCAGCACGAAGACATCAATTGAACGGGAAACCTTTACTCATGTTGCATCCTATGCCTCTGTGCACACGCTCCTTTCTTATGTAGGAGCTGAGGACTTCCAGATTCACCACATGGATGTCAAGACGACATTCTTGAATGGTGACTTGGAGGAGGAAATCTACATGGAGAAACCTGAGGGACTCGTGGTGGGCTCCATTTTAAAGGGTCGATCGAAAATTTTTTGAGCTGAATTTTCCAGTGGTGGGCTCCATTTTTTCAAGTTCCCAGTCTGCTCGCATCTACAATCAATTTTCTGTCAGACGGATTTCTGGCAGAAGCAGCAGCAGAACCAAGGGTAGCGCCGCCATCCAAGGACAGCGCTGAGCATCACCAAGGCTCAAAATGGCAGCAGCAGGTGTGGTAACAGCAGCCCAGCCCTTGGAGAGGCTGGAAGGATGCGCCGAATTCACGTTTTGAAAGAACGGTACGCGCCTCCTTTTAAGGAGAGGGACTTGTGGGAGGTGGTGAGCGGCGACGAGCGCGCTCCGCCTCCATAGGCAAAAGGCATCATCGTAGCAGAGGTGGTGGCGGGGAAGACGCCGCAGAAAAGTGCAGCAGATGCAAGTTCATCTACAACTGCAGCAGCAGCCATGAGGAGTGGAAGAAGAAGGACAAGCAGGCCTACAGGCTGCTTGTCAACACCATCTCCAACATCTTCAGTTAATGAGTGACAAGGCTACTGTAAAAGAGGGGTGGGACACGTTGTGCAAGAAGTCTGAGAGTAAGGATCATGCATTCCTCATGCTTTTGGAGGAGAAGATGATGGCGTTGAAAATGCAGGATGGCGAAGGGATGGATGCGTACTTGGACAGGGCAGAGGAGTTAGCGAAGCAGCTGAAAGCGGCGGGAAATCCTGTGGAAGACACGCGTTTCGTCCTCCTCTTGCTGAGGAGATTGCCAACGAGCTATGACACGATGCGAGAGACGGAGTGCCAGCCGACTCTCGACCTCGATTTCATCTGCACGTACCTGGTGCAGGTGGAACTGCGTCGCAATGCAGCAAAGCGCAATGGCGGCAGTAGCAGCAGTGAAGCAACTTTCATGGCCATGGGCTCACGCAACCAACAGGAGCAGCAGTCTGTGCAGCAGAGGGGGAAGAAGAAGGGCAAGTGAAACTATTGCCAGAAAAAGGGGTACTACAAGAAAGAGTACTTCAAGTCTAAGAGGGACCAGAAGGAGCAGCAGAAGGAGCAGCAGCAGCAGCAGGAAAAGGAGCAATCTCTACAGCAACAGCTGCAGCAATCACAACTGTTGGAAAATCAGGATCTTCATCACCACAAGGCCGATTCCTGATCAGATGGTACCAATGGACAGATCTCCTCATCAGCCGTCCACTGTCCAAATTTCAGCCAATTTAGATGGCTCGATCTGGAGATATGGGCAAAAGGAGAAAAGTAACATAGATTATGTCACTATCTCACAAGTGTCCTATTTTGTACTCGGCATGGGCACTTTGGGTAAAACGGCAAGAGGACTCAGGGAGAGGTCGCCACTCTTTCCCCCACCCCTCTACCTACCCTCCCGGACTCTAGTCTAGTGGTCTCTACTCTACCGATGGCGGGATCAGTTACCATCGTCCGGGAGTCTAACCGGTACGAGGGCCTGCCGCAGCCTCCTATTGATTTGACAGAATACAACGGACGGCCACCTTAAGTTCTGGCGTGATTTGCGGAAATACAGGTTATGGCTTCGGTGAGGACCGAGTGCAAGTACGAGAGTGTGAGCGTGAGCTCTTCTTCATACGATGGGTGCTGACATGGCGAGTGGTCGAGCAGCGGAAACATGGACCGAAGATCAGAGCAGATAGACGGGCTTCGATCGAGTCATCGGATTATGAGAACAGAGCTACGGGATCTTTATAAACAATGGATCGATGGATGGGAGAGCATCACGTAGACGATGGAGCAATCGCAGCCGTCGCGGGATTGAGAGTGCGAGCACGAGATCCTCTTCACCCGACAAGCGAGAAGATCGACGGGAGCAGAGGACCTACCGCAGATCCAGACGATCTCGACCGTGGATCGCACAGAGGGCACTGGGCATCCGCCAACCTCGGTCGCTCGGTGACTGGGGACACCGACCGGCGTCCGAGGCGCTTGAGGAAGACACAAGTGGACCGGACTGACCAAGCTCGTGCATTCTGCTTGCTCTTTGTATTTCCTAGTCACTAGACTAGACAAATAGGTAGTAGTTTCATTTGTAGATTGCTTCGTCTGTACTGCACCATTTTTCAAGTATAGCATATCATTGGAAAGCTTAACAGACGAGCTATGTACCTCTGACTTTGTGTAACCTCTTGAATCGTCAGTGTGTAACAAAAACTGATTCTTTGCAGCGTAGAGTTGTAGTGTGTACAAAACAGTGGATTTCAGTCACAGTTGCTTGATTTGTTGTGTTTTTTGAGACACCTATGATCCTCGAGAAGTACTAAATTTAACATTTGGTATCAGAGGAGGAGGTGCCTTCACCAGGAGCAGTCATCACCATGGCGTTACTTACAGGAAGCGGCCATCATGATCATTTCAAGATACCAATATTCAATGGCGATGACTACCAATCTTTTCCGTTCATTATGGAAATGGTATTCATGAACAAAGGACTACGGGGAGTGGTCACCGACCCACCTACAGACATTGTGGACGCTAATGTCTCTGTCGAGGAGAAAATGAGTCATAAAAGGTGGTGCAACCAAGTTTTTGCAATCCTGGCTATGCAACTGGAAGAGCGACTTAAATTTCTCATTTGTGACAACAATGTAGTCCTCTGTCCGAGAACTGCATGGTGAGCCCTCAAGCGACGTTATCGCAAGATCAGCGACGATGAGTTAGGTCATCTATTCAAAGAGTTTCATACTAAAAAAATGGAGGAACACACTCGGCTTGAGGATCATATCAGCCATTTGAAAGACCTTTCCAGTCGCATCACAGTCTTGGGTGAAGTCATTTCTGAAAGAGTGCTTGTTCAGACCTTGTTTCAGAGCCTTCCTACATGTTTTCAATACACAGTGAAACGCCTTCAAACCTTCAACAACGACCGACAGGAAGATGATGAAAAAATTGCGCTCATTGGGTCTGCTATTAAGAGCGCTCTAGACGCCATTGGGGATGTTGTCCCAGAAGCAGCAGCAGCAGTACAAGCAGTAGCAGGACCAGCAGCGGCCGCAGTGGCAGCAGCAGCCAAGCCACATGTGCTGACCATTAAGAAGGCAACACAGGCTCTCATGCTGGACGAAGATGCCTACATCAAAGAAAACGGTGGTAGCGCTGGACTTTATGCAAAATATCAAGGACGACCAGATCAATGAACGAAGAAATACGAGACCTATGGAAACGCTCATCCCAGCACCAACCAAGGCACTCAAGCCACTTATCAACCTCGACCTTGATATCCTCAACAAGCTCCCAGGCCTTATGTTCATCCAGGGGATCGTATCTGTTGGCAATGCAATAAAAAGGGGCATATCCAACTTGACTGCCTGACTCGTCCAGAGCAACGACCGCGATTCAATGCGCCAATGCGCAACACTCCGAATGCTCTTCTCACTGATGAGACACCATCAGCCTTTCTCTCAGCTTTCTCAACACTATTGGCTGACTTTTCCCATCTCATCTCAGGTTTTCCAGGTCACAATTCCGCTAACACGCAGCAAAACTCGGACAGTGACTCTATTCTCTAGATGAATTTCTTCACAGCCAACGCGAACGACTTCGAACAACACCCTTCAGACTCAAGCGGAGCAAGTTCTGATTTCTCAATCAATCATGAAAAACCCATCCTGGAAGAACTGGCAATGTACTCCGTCGACTGTGCTTACCTACTCGCTGCGGGAGTCCTTGCCTGGATTATTGACTCAGGATGTACCAAGCATATGACCTGTCGCAAGGAATGGTTCACCACCTACACCCAGTATGCACAACCTCGCGGAATTCGTGTGGGTGATGGAAGACTCATTCCAGCCTACGGTGAAGGTAGAGTGCGAGTACTTATTATCCTTCAAGGGCAGCAGGTGACACGCACCTTCAGCCAGGTCTTATTCGTCCCTGAACTTGCGGCTAATCTCCTATCTGTCGGACGCATCAATGACAACGGCTTCAGAGTGGTTTTTGATTTGGACAAGAACTGCAAGATTCTGGATACCAAAGGGAATCTAGCCGTCGTTGCTACTCGCACTGGTCACCTGACAATTCTCGACTTAGAGGAGGTGATATCAGCTATGCTGACAAATGAACCAAAAGTCGCAGTTATGGCAGCTGTTTCTTCTGACTGCCGTCATCCTACCTCGGCTACTTCCACAGCTGACTTATGGCATCGCCGGCTTGCCCACGTCAACTATGCCACTCTACACAACATGGTAGAACAACAATGGGTTCATGATCTCCCATCCGGACTTATGAAGCTTTCCGACACAACACCATGCAGTGGCTGTTTGACAGGCAAATAACATCAAAAACCATTCAAGGCTCATCCAACTATATCAACAACACAAAAACTGGAACTGCTTTACATGGACCTTTGCTACATCAAGGAAGGTTCCCTGTTTAACAAGCACTACTTCCTGGTCATCATCGATGACTACAGCCATTTTGTTTGGGTCAAGTTTCTCCGCTACAAAAACGAAGCCGCCCATATCATCAAGACCTGGATGTGGCAGATTGAAAATGAAACCAACATCACTGTGAAGAAAATCAGAACTGACAATGGTAGTGAGTTCATTTGTCACTCACTCAACTCTTCCTTCCAGCGGAAAGGTATCCAATACCAATGCATTGTTCCCTACACGCCTCAACAAAAAGGGAGGCTGAGCGCATGAATCAGACTCTTCTGGAAGGCGCTCGGACAATACTACACACAGCTGTACTACCATCCGTCTTTAGGGGGGAGGCTCTCTCCACTGCAGCGTACATTACCAACCGACTGCCCACAGTTAAACTTCCCAATGCTACTCATACACCATATGAAGCATGGACCAGTTCCAAACCTCATCTGCGACACATTCGCATCTTTGGCTGCACCGCTCACGTCTGGTTATGCCCAGAACTGCGCTCCAAGTTGGAGCCGCAGTCTAAGGCCTGTATCCTTCTTGGATATGAAGACAACAACGACATCTACAGAGTTTGGGATCCTTCCACGCAAACCGTAGCCCGTGCACAACAACCCATCTTTGATGAAATCACATTCCTCAACACTTGGATTCTTCCTACTTCACCCATCGTCACCATACCTATGGACACGGCTCCCGAGTCCATTCAGAAGTTCAACGTTGACCTTGTCATCGATGAACATGCTGATGTGCTTCCTCTAGTGCATCCTCATGAATATACCACTGGAGAATCCCTTTCATCATCAGCACCGGATGCTCCGCCGCTGTCTGCTGCCATCCCTGGTCTTCGTCGCTCCACCCGCAACCGCACTACTCCAACGTATTTTCAACTCGCCATGCTTCACACGTTAGATAATGAAAATGACTGTGCTCTTGTCACTCAAGTCATCGATCCCATCAGCTACAAGGATTTTATGCGTCGACCTGATACAGCTCTTTAGCGCCAAGCCAGCCAAGAGGAATTTGATCAGCTTCAAAAAAGGTATATGGGATCTTGTCCCACAGTCGCCGGACCAACCTTCATGCAGAACTGCTGCTTCTCACGGGTCACTAGCTTGGTGCAGAAATCAGCGACCTGCTTGCTGGTTGGAGTAAACTCCAACTTGATAGCACCCTCCAGCACCATGTGCCTGATGAAATGATATGCGATGTCAATGTACTTGGTGTGTGCATGGTGCTCAGGATTCTTGGCGAGTGCAATTGCACTCTGGTTGTCGACGCGCACAGGAACTGGAACTGCTACACTCCCACTCATCTCTGCCATGAGACGTTGGAGCCAAACTGCTTCCTTGGCTCCAAAGCTGAGAGATACGTACTCAGCTTCTGTACTCGAGGTGGCCACGACCACCTGTTGCTTGCTACACTAGCTGATGGCCCCACCATTCATGAGGAACACATGTCCAGAAATGGACTTGCGATCCTCAAGGTGTGAAGCCCAATCTACGTCTGTGTAGCCGATGATGCTATTGTCATTGCCGTTGTAGGTGATGCCGATGTTATTGATTACAGCAAGGTAGCGGAAGATCCGCTTCACTGCCTTGTGGTGCTCCGGTCCGGGATTAGCCAAGTGCTGGCTCACAGCGCTCACAGCCTATGCGAGGTCCGGCCTGGTTGCCACCATCAGGTACATGAGACTGCCGATGGCGCTCTGGCACTTCTGCCGCTCAGCTGCATTTGCTTCTCCATTGAAGCTCACGAGGTACTGCCGCGTCTCCAACGACGTGCCGATGGGTTTTGCCTTTGCCATACCGAACCGCTGCAAAACATCCTTGATGTAGCAGCTTTGCTGCAGCGAGAGAGAGCGTGACTTGCGGTCACGCGTGATCTGGATACCGAGGAAGGATGATGCCTCTCCGAGATCAGACATCTGGAAGCGCTCCTGCATAGCTTCCTTGAACTCCTGCAGTGCAAACATGCTGTTGGAAAGGAAGAGCATGTCATCCACATAGACAATCATGATGAGGATCTCATGCTCATGCTTCCAGTGATACACGCTGTAGTCACACTCGCTGCGCTCAAACCCTATGCACTGTAACGCCGCATCCAACTTCTGGTTCTAAGCACGCAACGCTTGCTTGAGGCCGTACAGCGACTTCTGCAGCTTGCACACCAGGTGCTCCTGGCCATCCATGACGAACCCCTCCGGCTACTCCATGTAGATCTCCTCCTCCAAGTCACCATTCAAGAATGCCGTCTTGACATCCATGTGGTGAACCTCGAAGTCCTCAGCT
>SZWC01000624.1:88903-104531 GCA_023375785.1 Penium margaritaceum | reverse complement strand
TGTTGCAAAGTTTGCCTCTGTGCGCACGCTCCTCTCTTATGCAGTAGCTGAGGACTTCGAGGTTCACCACATGGATGTCAAGACGGCATTCTTGAATGGTGACTTGGAGGAGGAGATCTACATGGAGCAGCCAGAGGGGTTCGTCATGGATGGCCCGGAGCACCTGGTCTGCAAGCTGCACAAGTCGCTGTACGGCCTGAAGCAAGCGTCGCGTGCTTGGAACCAGAAGTTGGATGTAGCGTTGCAGTGCATGGGGTTTGAGCGCAGCGAGTGTGACTACAGCGTGTATCGCTGGCAGCATGAGCATGAGATCCTCATCATCATAGTCTATGTGGATGACATGCTCCTCCTTTCTAACAGCATGTCTGCCCTGTAGGAGTTTAAGGAAGCCATGCAGAAACGCTTCCAGATGTCTGATCTCGGGGAGGTATCATACTTCCTTGGTATCCAGATCACGCGTGACCGCAAGTCCAGCTCTCTCTCGCTGCAGCACAGCCGCTACATCAAGGATGTTTTGCAGCGGTTCGGCATGGCAGAGGCAAAACCCATCGGCACGCCGCTGGAGACGCGGCAATAACTCGTGAGCTTCAATGGAGAAGCAAATGCATCTGAGCGGCGGAAGTACCAGAGCGTCGTCGGCAGTCTCATGTACCTGATGGTGGCAACCAGGCCGGACCTCGCACAGGCTGTGAGCGCTGTGAGCCAGCACATGGCTAATCCCGGACCGGAGCACCAGAAGGCAGTGAAGCGGATCTTCCGCTACCTTGCTGGAACCATCAACATCGGCATCACCTACAACGGCAATGACAACACCATCATCGGCTACACAGACGTAGATTGGGCTTCAAACCCTGAGGACCGCAAGTCCATCTCTGGACATGTGTTCCTCATGAATGGTGGAGCCATCAGCTGGTGTAGCAAGCGGCAGGTGGTCGTGGCGACCTCGAGCACAGAAGCTAAGTACGTATCTCTCAACTTTGGAGCCAAGGAAGCAGTTTGGCTCCAACGTCTCATGGCAGAGATGAGTGGGAGTGCAGCAGTTCCAGTTCCTATGCGCGTCGAAAACCAGAGTGCAATCGCACTCGCCAAGAATCCTGAGCACCATGCACGCACCAAGCACATTGATATTGCATATCATTTCATCAGGCACATGGTGCAGGAGGGTGCTATCAAGCTGGAATTTACTCCAACCAGCAAGTAGGTCGCTGATTTCTGCACCAAGCCAGTGACCCGTGAGAAGCAGCAGTTCTACATGAAGACATGTGGACTCAGCCCACTCTAACTGCGGCAAAGTGGGAGATTGTTGGAAAAGGAGCCATCTGGCTCAGTTTCAGGTCCACAGGAGCAAGTTCCAGGAAAGAACCAGATGCCTGCTCCGATCGCCGATCTGGAACTAGAGGAGAGGGAGCCTTGGAACAGCGAGCATGTGTGATTGGAAGGGCATCAGTTGTGCTGAATAATGGTTGTTGAATCACTCAAAATGATGGTGTACATATAGAGCTAGAGCTTGGGCAAGTCAGCCCTCTCACAAGCCACACCACTTAGCCATGGAGGCTAAGGCTCACACACTAGAGTCCATAATCTCACACAAGGGAGGAAATCAGCCTAGCAATCAGGCTGAGCACTCACACACGACCTAGAGAGCTAGAGAATGCTCTCATGGCACACTCCTAGTGGTCACATAACCCACAATCCCATGGAGAATCGCCATGTGTCCATGGCTAGCACATAAGGATCTCACCTCACCTAAAAAGTAAGGAGAGGTACCTTTATCCTAGTCAGCACACTCTGACAAGGCAATCCTAAGACCAAGGACATTTTTGGATATTTCTCCCATAAAGTCTTGACCCTGGACCTCTTGCCTTTTTCTTTTCTCAGGTTAAGGCATGGAGCCATCGCCCATGGTCACCCGGATATTGACGATCGATGACTCCGAAAACTACGAAAATTCATATCTCCTAATCCGACCGTTGGATCGGCCTCAAACTTGGACCGTAGACATTTTGCCACCTGATCTTTCTAATGAGGAAGTTGGATTGAAGATCGGAGCAGGTATCTGGTACCTTCCTGGAACTTGCTCTTGTGGACCTGAAACTGAGCCGAATGGCTCCTTTTACAACAATGGTGGCAACCAGGTCGGACCTCGCACAGGCTGTTACCGTTGTGAGCGAGCACATGGCAAACCCTGGACCTGAGCTCCAGAAGGCAGTGAAGCGGATCTTCCGCTACCTTGCTAGAATCATCAACATAAGCATCACCTACAACGGCAACGACAACAGCATCATCGGCTACACACATACAGATTAGGCTTCAAACCCTGAGGAGCGTAAGTCCATCTCCGGGTATGTGTTCGTCATGAATGGTGGAGCAATCAGCTGGTGCAGCAAGCGGCAGGTGGTTGTGGCCACCTCAAGCACGCAAGCTGGGTACGTCTCTCTTTGCTTTAGAGCCAAGGAAGCAGTTTGGCTTTTGCATCTCATGGCAGAGATGAGTGGGAGTTCAGCAATTCTGGTTCCTGTGCGCGTCGACCACGAGAGCGCTATCGCCTCTGTGAAGAATCCTGAGCACCATACACGCACCAAGCATATTGACATCTTATATCATTTCATCGGGAATATGGTGTAGGAGGGTGCCATGAAGTTGGAGTTTACATTAACGAGCAAGCAGGTCATTGATTTCCGCACCAAGCCAGTGACCGGTGAGAAGCAGCAGTTCTGCATGAAGGCATGTAGACTCAGCCCACTCTGACTATGCCAAAGTGGGAGATTGTTGGAAAAGGAGCCATTCGGCTCAGTTTCATGTCCACAGGAGCAAGTTCCAGGAAAGTACCAGATGCCTGCTCCTATCGTCGATCCGGCTTCACCACTAAAAAAAGATCAGATGGCAAAATGTCTATGATCCAAATTTGAGGCCGATCCAACAGTCGGATTGGAAGATACGAATTTTCGAAGTATTCGGGGTCATCGATTGCCGATATCCGGGTGACCATCAGCGATGGCTCTATGCCTTAGCCTGAGAAAAGAAAAAGGCAAGAGATCCAGGGTCAAGAACTGATGGGAGAAATATCCAAAAAGGTCCTTGGTCTTAGGATTGCCTTGTCGCAGTGGACTGACTAGGAAAAAGGTACCTCTCCTTAGTTTTTAGGTGAGGTGAGATCCTCATGTCCTAGCCATGGACACATGGCGATTCTCAATGGGATTGTGGGTTAAGTGACTACTAGGACTGTGCCATGAGGGCATTCTCTAGCTCTCTAGGTCGTGTGTGAGTGGTGAGCCTGATTGCTAGGCTGATTTCCTCCCTTGTCTGAGATTATGGACTCTAGTGTGTGAGCCTTAGTCTCCATGGCTAAGAACTGTGGCTTGTGAGATGGCTGACTTTCCCAAGCTATAGCTCTATATATACTCCATCATTTCTAGTGAACAACCATTCTTCAGCACAAGTGATGCCCTTCCAATCACACATGCTCGCTGCTCCAAAGCTCCGTCTCTCCTCCAGATCCAACATGGCTCACAGCGCTTACAACATGAGTGAGTTCCGACCTCGTTGCAACCATCAGGTACATGAGGCTGCCGATGGCGCTCAGGTATTTCTGCCGTTTCGCAGCATCTACTTCTCCATTGAAGCTCACAAGATACTGCCGTGTCTCCAGCGACGTCCTGATGGATTTGGTCTTTGCCATGCTAAATCGCTGGAAGACATCCTTGATGTAGCGGCTCTGTTGCAGCAAAGAGAGCGTGATTTGCGGTCACGCGTGATTTGGATACCAAGGAAGTATGATGCCTCCGCAAGATCAGACATGTGGAAGAGCTCTTGCATGGCGTCCTTGAACTCCTCAAGTGCAGACATGCTGTTGGAAAGGAGGAGCATGTCATCCACATGTACGATGATGATAAGGACCTCATGCTCATGCTGCTAGCGATAAGCGTAGTAATTACACTCGCTGCGCTCAAATCCCATGCACTGCAACACCTCATCCAACTTCTGGTTCCAAGCACGCGATTCTTGCTTGAGGCCGTACACCGAATTTGGAGCTTGCTAACCAGGTCTTCCTGGCCATCCATGATGAACTCCTCCGGCTACTCCATGTAAATCTCCTCCTCCAGGTCACCATTCAAGAATGTTGTCTTGACGTCCATGTGGTGAATTTCAAAGTCCTTAGCTGCCTTTTCGAGTTGCGACTGTATCTCTTGCTGCACAACTAGTGCCCAATCTGCTGCATCAAGTGGAACCATGGCCTCCTTGTAGGACATTGGCTGGTCTCAACCTGCTATAAGTGGGACTTTGATCTGATCAGGTTCTTCCAATATTCGGAAATGCCCGCGCTCACAGGCTTGTAGCGCACTCTGAGAGGGTACATACGAACTGGTACAAGAGCACTGACAGGCGGCTGGCGTGGTGAAGCTGGCAGAACTACTGCTATTGATGATGGTGCATATTCTTCCTCTGCTTCTCCGGATGAGGCCACTGTATCTGCTGCATCGGACATGGGAGAATAGAGTGGTTCTCCAATTGTCTCAGTAGAGGAAGGGTTAGGAGAGACGGGGTAAGGGAGAATGTGTGCTCCCACTGCTTCGTCAGCTCCTGGTTCTGCTGCCTGTTAGCATATGATGTTGGTGTTGATGACGCTACTTTCGTTGAAAACGACATCCCTAGACATGATTACGTGGCCAGTATCCCTCTCGTATTGGCGATACGCCTTACTTGCCATGTCATAGCCGTTCATCAGCATCTGTGCGCTCTTTGCATCCTTTTTCTGCCGCTTCTCTTCGGGTATATGCATGTACACCAAGCTGCCAAAGGCGCAAAGATGACATACACTCGGCTTCTTGCCGAACCACCCCTTGTACGGCGTCATTTGTTCCAAGGCCTTGGTTGGACTCCGGTTCTTCATGTACACCGTAGCACTAAATGTTTCGGCCCAAAAGTCGTAGGCTAGCTGAGCCGCGTGTAACATGGAGCGCGCTAACTCAACGATGGTACGGTCGGTACGTTCTGCTACACCGTTCTACTGCAGCAAGTATGACGCGGTGCGCAACGCCTTGATGCCTGCTGCTGCGAGGTAGTCCTCGAAGTCCTTGCTCAGGTACTCTCCAACCCCGTCGCTACGCAATGCCTTGATCTTCTAGCGACCTTGGTTCTCCACCATTGCCTTGAACTCCTCGAACCTGTCAAAGCACTGGTCCTTGGAGGAAAGGAGGTATACAGCAGTGTAACGACTCAAATAATCAACAAAGGTGAGAAAATACCTAGAGCCTCTAAAGCTTTGGGTCTCCATCGGGCCACACAAGTTTATGTGGACCAGCTCCAGGACCTTTTTTGTGCACTCCCTTGCTCCACAGAATACCTCGCAATGTTGTTTCCGCTCCAAACAGCCGATGCACAACTGCTGCTCAAAGTTAGAGAAGGTGGGCAAGTCAAGCATAATTTGCTTTGTTCGAAGCTGCTGCAAGGCATCCATGCCGATGTGGCCATAGCGGACATGCCAGATTTTGCCATCTGTGGCCTGCACTACAACTGTAAGGCTCTACTCGCGCGGGATCTTTGTCGCCCTAAATAGGCGGTTAATGTCACCTTCCTTCACCGACCTGGCCAACTCCTCTCCTATTTCCTGGTTGAGGATGTAGCCATAGTCGTCGTCAAAGACGACGTGAAGTCCTGTACAAGTGAGAGAGAGGACACAGAGAGAAGGTTGAACGCAGCATGAGGCACATACACCACACCATGGAACATCCTCACTTGAATGCCACACGGGGTCTTCAACCACATCTCCACAATCTCAATCCTCTCAGCATACACCACCCGATCATCACCTAAAGTAATCGGTTGAGGGGGAATGGAGAGCAGGTACGTAAACCACTCCTTGTAGTGTGTCACACCCTTGGTATACCCTTAGTCCTTGTTCCACGCTAGATCCGCCTTTTCCTTCTGCCACATCTCAGACTTTGCCATGAAGAGGCGGTCACTCACCTCCTTGGCCACATTCATGTTGCCAAAATGGCGCACGCTAGTGTGGTCTGCTGCTGCTGCTCCTGCTGCTGCTGTTGTTGATATGACTGCTGCTATTGTTGTTGTGGAGATTGCTGCTTTTGTTGTTGCTGCTGCTGCTCCTTCTGGTCCCTCTTGAACTTGAAGCACTCTTTCTTGTAGTACCCCTCTTTGAGGCAATACTTATACTTGTCCTTCTTCTTTGCCCTCTGCTACCCGAAGTGATCCTACTGCCGGTTGTTTGAAGCCATGGCCATGAAAGCTGCTTCATTGCTGCTGCTACCTCCATTGCGGTTTGCTACATTGCAACACAGTTCTACATGTATCAGGTACGTGTAGATGAAGTACAGGTTGAGAGTCGGCTCGCAGTCGAACGTCTCTCGTACTGTATCATTGCTTGTTCGGAGTCCCTTGAGCAAGAGGAGGACAAAGCGCGTATCTTCCACAGGATTGCCGGTCGCTTTTAGTTGCTTCGCCAGCTCCTTTGTCATGTCCAAGTACGCCTCCATCCCTTTGCCACCCTGTATTTTCAACGCCATCATCTTCTCCTCCAAAGGCATGAAGAATGTAGGAAAGCTCTCATACTTCGTACACAACGTGTTCCACTCCTCTTTTGCAGTAGCCTTGTCACTCACATACTGAAGGTGCGCGTTGGAGATGGTGTTGACAAGCAGCCTGTAGGCCCGCGTATCCTTCTTCCACTCCTCATATGCCACTGCTACAGTTGTAGATGAACCTGCATCTGCTCAACCATTCTGCAGTGTCTTTCCCGCCACAACCTCTGTTGCGGTGATGCCTTTTGCTTGTGAAGATGGAGCGCGCTCGTCGCCGCTCACCACCTCCCACAACTCCATCTCCCCAAAAAGGAGGCAAGTAAAAATCTTCCAAAACTTGACATTGGTGCGTCCTCCAGCCTCTCCAAGCGCTGGGTTGCTGTTACTATAATTGTTCTTGCCATTTTGAGCTTTGATGATGCTTAACGCAGTCCTTGTGTGGCAGCGCTAGTTTTGCTTCAGTGGCTGTTTCAGCCTAAAATCTTGCTTGAAAAAGAGCCATCCGGCTCTTTTTCGGATCCAGGGGAGCAATTTCCAGGAAAGTACCACATGCATGCACCGATCATCGATCCGACTTCTCCATTGGAAAGATCACGTGGGAACATATCTGCGGTCCAAAATTGAGGCCGATCCAGCAGTCGGATTGGGAGATATGAATTTTTGAACTTTTCGGGGGTCATGGACACTCGATGTCTAGGTGGCCATCGGCGATGGCTCCATGCCTTAGCCTGAGAAAAGAAAAAGGCAAGAGATCCAGGGTCAAGAACTGATGGGAGAAATATCCAAAAAGGTCCTTGGTCTTAGGATTGCCTTGTCGCAGTGGACTGACTAGGAAAAAGGTACCTCTCCTTAGTTTTTAGGTGAGGTGAGATCCTCATGTGCTAGCCATGGACACATGGCGATTCTCCATGGGATTGTGGGTTAAGTGACTACTAGGAGTGTGCCATGAGGGCATTCTCTAGCTCTCTAGGTCGTGTATGAGTGGTGAGTCTGATTGCTAGGCTGATTTCCTCCCTTGTCTGAGATTATGGACTCTAGTGTATGATCCTTAGTCTCCATGGCTAAGGACTGTGGCTTGTGAGAGGACTGACTTTCCCAAGCTATAGCTCTATATGTACTCCATCATTTTGAGTGAACAACCATTCTTCAGCACAAGTGATGCCCTTCCAATCACACATGCTCGCTGCTCCAAGGCTCCGTCTCTCCTCCAGATCCAACATGGCTCACAGCGCTAACAACGTGAGTGAGTTCCGGCCTCGTTGCAACCATCAGGTACATGAGGCTGCCGACGGCGCTCAGGTATTTCTGTCGTTTTGCAGCATCTACTTCTCCATTGAAGCTCACAAGATACTGCCGTGTCTCCAGCGACGTCCTGATGGATTTGGTCTTTGCCATGCCAAATTGCTGGAAGACATCCTTGATGTAGCGGCTCTGTTGCAGCAAAAAGAGCGTGATTTGCGGTCACGCGTGATTTGGATACCAAGGAAGTATGATGCCTCCGCAAGATCAGACATGTGGAAGAGCTCTTGCATGGCGTCCTTGAACTCCTCAAGTGCAGACATGCTGTTGGAAAAGAGGAGCATGTCATCCACATGTACGATGATGATAAGGACCTCATGCTCATGCTGCTAGCGATAAGCGTAGTAATTACACTCGCTGCGCTCAAATCCCATGCACTGCAACACCTCATCCAACTTCTGGTTCCAAGCACGCGATGCTTGCTTGAGGCCGTACACCGAATTTTGGAGCTTGCTAACCAGGTCTTCCTGGCCATCCATGATGAACTCCTCCGGCTACTCCATGTAAATCTCCTCCTCCAGGTCACTGTTCAAGAATGCTGTCTTGACGTCCATGTGCTGAATTTCAAAGTCCTTAGCTGCCTTTTCGAGTTGCGACTGCATCTCTTGCTGCACAACTAGTGCCCAATCTGCTGCATCAAGTGGAATCATAGCCTCCTTGTAGGACATTGGCTGGTCTCAACCTGCTATAAGTGGGACTTTGATCTGATCAGGTTCTTACAATATTCGGAAATGCCCGCGCTCAAAGGCTTGTAGTGCACTCTGAGAGGGTACGTACGAACTGGTACTAGAGCATCAACAGGCGGCTGGCGTGGTGATGGTGGCAGAACTACTGCTACTGATGATGGTGCATATTTTTCCTCTGCTTCTCCGGATGAGGCCGCTATATCTGCTGAATCGGACATGGGAGAATAGAGTGGTTCTCCTATTGTCTCAGTAGAGGAAGGGTTAGGAGAGACGGGGCAAGGGAGAATGTGTGCTCCCACTGCTTCGTCAGCTCCCGGTTCTGCTGCCTCTTGGCATATGATGTTGGTGTCGATGACGTTACTTTCGTTGAATACGACATCCCTAGACATGATGACGTGGCTCGTATCCCTCTCGTATAGGCGATACGCCTTACTTGCCATGTCATAGCCGTTCATCAGCATCTGTGCGCTCTTTGCATCCATTTTCTGCCGCTTCTCTTTGGATATATGCATGTACGCCAAGCTGCCAAAGGCACAAAGATGACATACACTCGGCTTCTTGCCGAACCACCCTTTGTACGGCGTCATCTGCTCCAAGGCCTTGGTTGGACTCCGGTTCTTCATGTACACCGTAGCACTAAATGTTTCGGCCCAAAAGTCGTAGGCTAGCTGAGCCGCGTATAACATGGAGCGCGCTAACTCAACGATGGTGCGGTCGGTACGTTCTGCTACATCGTTCTATTGCAGCAAGTATGATGCGGTACGCTACGCCTTGATGCCTACTGCTGCGAGGTAGTCCTCGAAGTCCTTGCTCAGGTACTCTGCAACCGCGTCGCTACGCAACGCCTTGATCTTCTAGCGACCCTGGTTCTCCACCATTGCCTTGAACTCCTCGAACCTGTCAAAGCACTGGTCCTTTGAGGGTAGGAAGTATACAGCAGTGTAACGACTAAAATAATCAACGAAGGTGAGAAAATACCTAGAGCCTCTAAAGCTCTGGGTCTGCATCGGGCCACACAAGTTTATCTGGACCAGCTCCAGGACCTTTTTCGTGCACTCCCTTGCTCCATAGAATACCTCGCGATGTTGCTTCCGCTCCAAACAGCCGATGCACAACTGTTGCTCAAAGTTAGAGATGGTGGGCAAGTCAAGCATAATTTGCTTTATTCGAAGCTGCTGCAAGGCATCCATGCCGATGTGGCCATAGCGGACATGCCAGATTTTGCCATCTGTGGCCTACACTACAACTGTAAGGCTCTACTCACGCGGGATCTTTGTCGCCCTAAACAGGCGGTTAATGTCACCTTCCTTCACCGACTGGCCAACTCCTCTCCTATTTCCTGGTCGAGGATGTAGCCATAGTTTTTGTCAAAGACGACGTGAAGTCCTGTGCAAGTGAGAGAGAGGACACAGAGAGAAGGTTGAACGCAGCATGAGGCACATACACCACACCATGGAACATCCTCACTTGAATGCCACACGGGGTCTTCAACCACATCTCCACAATCTCAATCCTCTCAGCATACACCNGAGGATGTAGCCATAGTCGTCGTCAAAGACGACGTGAAGTCCTGTGCAAGTGAGAGAGAGGACACAGAGAGAAGGTTGAACGCAGCATGAGGCACATACACCACACCATGGAACATCCTCACTTGAATGCCACACGGGGTCTTCAACCACATCTCCACAATCTCAATCCTCTCAGCATACACAACCCAATCATCACCTAAAGTAATCGGTTGAGGGGGAATGGAGAGCAGCTACGTAAACCACTCCTTGTAGTGTGTCACACCCTTGGTACACCCTTAGTCCTTGTTCCACGCTAGATCCGCCTTTTCCTTCTGCCACATCTCAGACTTTGCCATGAAAAGGCGGTCACTCACCTCCTTGGCCACGTTCATGTTGCCAAAATGGCGCACGCTAGTGTGGTCTGCTGCTGCTGCTACTGCTGCTGCTGACGTTGATATGACTGTTGCTACTGTTGTTGTGGAGATTGCTGCTTTTGTTGTTGCTGCTGCTGCTCCTTCTGGTTCCTCTTGAACTTGAAGCACTCTTTCTGGTAGTACCCCTCTTTGAGGCAATAGTTACACTTGTCCTTCTTCTTTGCCCTCTGCTACCCGAAGTGATCCTACTGCCGGTTGTTTGAAGCCATGGCCATGAAAGCTGCTTCATTGCTGCTACTGCCTCCATTGCGGTTTGCTACATTGCAACACAGTTCTACATGTATCAGGTACGTGTAAATGAAGTACAGGTTGAGAGTCGGCTCGTAGTCGAACGTCTCTCATACCGTATCATTGCTTGTTTGGAGTCCCTTGAGCAAGAGGAGGACGAAGCGCGTATCTTCCACAGGATTGCCGGTCGCTTTTAGTTGCTTCGCCAGCTCCTTTGTCATGTCCAAGTACGCCTCCATCCCTTTGCCACCCTGTATTTTCAACGCCATCATCTTCTCCTCCAAAGGCATGAAGAATGTAGGAAAGCTCTCATACTTCGTACACAACGTGTTCCACTCCTCTTTTGCAGTAGCCTTGTCACTCACATACTGAAGGTGCGCGTTGGAGATGGTATTGACAAGCAGCCTGTAGGCCCGCGTATCCTTCTTCTTCCACTCCTCATATGCCACTGCTACAGTTGTAGATGAACCTGCATCTGCTCAACCTTTCTGCAGCGTCTTTCCCGCCACCACCTCTGTTGCGGTGATGCCTTTTGCTTGTGAAGATGGAGCGCGCTCGTCGCCGCTCACCACCTCCCACAACTCCATCTCCCCAAAAAGGAGGCGGGTAAAAATCTTCCAAAACTTGACGTTTGCGCGTCCTTCCAGCCTCTCCAAGCGCTGGGTTGCTATTACCATAATTGTTCTTGTCATTTTGAGCTTTGATGATGCTTAACGCAGCCCTTGTATGGCAGCGCTAGTTTTGCTTCAGTGGCTGTTTCAGCCTGAAATCTTGCTTGAAAAAGAGCCATCCGACTCTTTTTCAGATCCACTGGAGCAATTTCCAGGAAAGTACCACATGCCTGCACCGATCGTCGATCCGACTTCTCCATTGCAAAGATCACGTGGCAACATATCTGCGGTCCAAATTTGACGCCAATCTAGCAGTCGGATTGGGAGATATGAATTTTCAAACTTTTCGGGGGTCATGGACACTCGATGTCTGGGTGGCCATGGGTGATGGCTCCATGCCTTAGCCTGAGAAAAGAAAAAGGCAAGAGGTCCAGGGTCAAGACCTGATGGAAGAAATATCCAAAAAACTCCTTGGTCTTAGGATTGTCTTGTCAAAGTGTACTCACTAGGATAAAGGTACCTTTCCTTGCTTTTTAGGTGAGGTGAGATACTTGTGTGCTAGCCATGGACACATGGCAATTCTCCATGGAATTGTGGGTTATGTGACCACTATGAGAGTACCATGAGAGCATTTTCTAGCTCTCTAGGTTATGTGTGAGTAGTCAGCCTGATTGCTAGGCTGCTTTCCTCCCTTGTGTGAGATTATGGACTCTAACTTCTGCCTGTGTTGGCTGAAAATACTTTCAGCCAACACAGGCCGTCACTTTGAGAATGACATGTTGGGCTCAAACCTTCACCAGATTTGACAATCGACTACAAGATCTTCAAGGTTTAGGGTTTAGGGTTTAGGGTTTAGGATTTAGGGTTTAGGGTTTAGGGTTTAGGGTTTAGGGTTTAGGGTTTATGGTTTAGGGTGTAGGGTTTAGGGTTGGGCACATAGAGAATGACAGGTTGGGCTGAAACCTTCACCAGATTTGACAATCGACTACAAAATCTTCAAGTTAAAAAGACAAGCTTTTCAACGAGCCCAAGAACGCAAAGATCCAACAGTGGGATTAAGAGTTATACTCAAAACAAGGTCGGTTAGAGCTACACTCTTCTCAATGAGTAAGATTGTCGCCTTGTGATGACCATAACTCTCTTGTTTCTTTGTCAAATTTTAAAAGTGGCTCATGCAAATTGTAGTATTTTTGCTAAGGTTTCCATTGGCGTAAAATCATTTGCATTCCATTGATTTGTTTGGGAGAAACGCCATTTACAAGTTGGTTGGTCAGAGTTGGAGTAGGAACAGAAGACAACCTGTTTTCAAGAGGACATATCTTTCAAAATCCCCTCTTCATGACCCTGTTTTATGGGTCAATCTGAAAGGTTTTGAGCTTAATTTTCCAGTGTGGGGCTCTATTTTTCCAAATTCCCAGTTTGCTGATATCTACAGTCCATTTTCTTTTAGAAATAGTTCTGGCAAAAGCAGCAGCAGAAGCAAGGGTAGTGCCGCCATCCAAGGGAAGCGCTCAACATCACCAAGGCTAAAAATGTTGTGACAGGAGCCCAGCCTTTCGAGAGGCTAGAGAGATATGCCAACTTCACGTTTTGGAAGATCCGTACCCGCCTCCTTTTGGAGGAGAGGGGCTTGTGGGAGGTGGTGAGCGGCGACGAGTCGGCTCTAGTTCCACGGGCAAAAGGCATCACCGCAGCATAGGTGGTACGCGAAAGACACCGCAAAAAGGTGCAGCTGATGCGGGTTCTTCTGCAGCTATACCAGCGGCGTATGAGGAGAAGAAAAAGAAGGACAGGCAGGCCTACAGGTTGCTTGTCAACACCATCTCCAACCCGCATCTTCAGTACATGAGTAACAAGGCTACTGCAAAGGAGGGTGGGACACGTTGTGTAGCAAGTATGAGAGAAAGGATCCTGCATTCCTCATACTTTTGGAGGAAAAGATGATGGTGCTGAAAATGCAGGGTGGTGAAGGGATGGAGGCGTATCAAAACAGAACAACGGAGCTCGCAAAGCAGCTAAGAGTGGCCGGCAACCCTGTGGAAGAGACGCGCTTCATCCTCCTCTTGCTTAGGGGACTTCCAACCAGCAACGACATGGTGCGAAAGACGCTGGAGTGCCAGCCAACTCTCGACCTCGACGTCATCTGCACACACCTGGTGCAGGTGGAATTGCGTCACAATGCAGCAAAGCGCAATAGTGGCGGTAGTAGTGAAGCAGCTTTTGAAGCCACAACCTCACGCAACCAGCAGCAGCAGCAGCAGTTTGGGCAGCAGAAGGGCAGAAAGAAGGGCAAATGCCACTACTACTAGAAAGGAGTGTTTCAAGCTCAAGAGGGACCAGAAGTAGCAGCAGCAGCAGCAGTCATCGCAGCAGCAACAGCAAAAGGAGCAGCAGTAGCACCAGCAGTCACAGCATCGTTAGCAGCAGCAGCGATAGCAACAAAACCAGGCTGGTGTGCGCAACTTTGGCAACATGAATATGGCCAAGGAGGTACGTGATCGTCTCTTCGTGGCGAAGTCTGACATGTCGCAGGTGGAGAAGGCGGATCTTGCATGGTGCAAGGACTTTGGATGTACCAAGAACCTCACACATCAGAAGGAGTGGTTTACTCAGCTGCTGTCCATCCCTCCCCGTCCTATCGCTATGGGTGTTGATGTGGTTGGAGACCCCACGTGGCATTGAAGTGGGAGTGTTCCATGGCGTGCTGTATGTACGTGATACTGCATTCAACCTCCTCTTAGTCTCCTCTCTTACAAATACAGGACTGCGCGTCGTCTTCGATGATGACTATGGTTACATCCCCAACAAGGATACAGGAGAGGAATTGGCCACGTCAGTGAAGGAGGGCAACATGTACCGCCTACTGGGGGCGACCAAGATCCCGCGTGAGTAGAGTCTTGCAGCAATGGTACAGGCGACAGATGGCGAGATCTCGCATGCTCACTACGGCCACATCGCCATGCGCGCCTTGTAGCACCTTCAAGCAAAGCAGATGGTCTGTGACCTACCTACCATCTCTAACTTTCACCAGTAGTTATGCATCGGCTATTTGGAGGGGAAGGAGTACCGCGAGGCATTCACTGGAGTAGGAGAGCGTGCGAAAGAGGTGTTCGAGCTGGTCCACACGGACTTGTGCGAACCAATACAGACCCTGAGCTTCGGAGGCTCTAGGTATTTCCTAACCTTCATTGATGATTTCAGCCGTTACATTGCTATGTACTTCCTTTCTTCCAAGGACCAGTGCTTTGACAGGTTCAAGGAGATCAAGGCCATGGTGGAGAACCAGACTGGCAAGAAGATCAAGGCGTTGCGCAGCGATCGCGGTGGAGAGTACGCGAGCAAGGAGTTCCAGGACTACCTCGCAGCACCTGGCATCAAGGCGCAGCGTACCGCGCCGTACTCGCCGCAGCAGAACGGTATAGCAAAAGGTGCCAACCGTACCATTGTGGAGTCGGCGCGCTCCATGCTGCACGCGGCTCGCCTCACCTACGACTTCTGGGCTGAAGCTGTGAGCGCTGCGGTCTACATCAAGAACTGTGGTCCAACTAAGGCGCTGGAGTAGATGACGCCGTATGAGGCGTGGTTCGGCAAGAAACCTGTTGGGAAAGGAGCCATCTAGCTCAGTTTCAGGTCCACAGGAGCAAGTTCCAGGAAAGTACCAGACGCCTGCTCCGATTGCCGATCCGACTTCACCATTGGAAAGATCAGGTGGAAAAATGTCTACGGTCCAAGTTTGAGGCCGATCCAACAGTCGGATTGGGAGATATGAATTTTCGTAGTTTCGGGGGTCATGGACCGTCGATGTTTGGTGGGACATGGGTGATGACTCCATGCCTTAGCCTGAGAAAAGAAAAAGGCAAGAGGTCCAGGGTCAAGACCTGATGGGAGAAATATCCAAAAGGTCCTTGGTCTTAGGATTGCCTTGTCAGAGTGTGCTGACTAGGATAAAGGTACCTCTCCTTACTTTTTAGGTGAGGTGAGATCCTTGTGTGCTAGCCATGGACACATGGCGATTCTCCATGGGTTTGTGGGTTATGTGACCACTAGGAGTGTGCCATGAGAGCATTCTCTAGCTCTCTAGGTCGTGTGTGAGTGGTCAGCCTGATTGCTAGGCTGATTTCCTCCCTTGTGTGAGATTATGGACTCTAGTGTGTGAGCCTTAGCCTCCATGGCTAAGTGGTGTGGCTTGTGAGAGGGCTGACTTGCCCAAGCTCTAGCTCTATATGTACTCCATCATTTTGAGTGATTGAACAACCATTCTTCAGCACAAGTGATGCCCTTCCAATCACACATGCTCGCTGCTCCAAGGCTCCCTCTCTCCTC
>SZWC01000624.1:64931-87385 GCA_023375785.1 Penium margaritaceum | reverse complement strand
ACCGGAGCACCAGAAGGCAGTGAAGCGGATCTTCCGCTATCTTGCTGGAACCATCAACATCGGCATCCTCTACAACGGCAATGACAACAGCATCATCGGCTACACAGATGCAGATTGGGCTTCAAACCCTCAGGACCGCAAGTCCATCTCTGGACATGTGTTCCTCATGAATGGTGGAGCCATCAGCTGGTGCAGCAAGCGGCAGGTGGTCGTGGCAACCTCGAGCACAGAAGCTGAGTACGTATCTCTCAGCTTTGGAGCCAAGGAAGCAGTTTGGCTCCAACGTCTCATGGAAGAGATGAGTGGGAGTGCAGCAGTTCCAGTTCCTGTGCGCGTCGACAACCAGAGCGCAATCGCACTCGCCAAGAATCCTGAGCACCATGCACGTACCAAGCACATTGACATCGCATATCATTTCATCAGGCACATGGTGCAGGAGGGTGCTATCAAGCTGGAGTTTACTCCAACCAGCAAGCAAGTTGCTGATTTCTGCACCAAGCCAGTGACATGTGAAAAGCAGCAGTTCTGCATGAAGGCATGTGGACTCAGCCCACTCTGACTGCGGCAAAATGGGAGATTGTTGGGAAAGGAGCCATCCGGCTCTGTTTCAGGTCCATAGGAGCACTTTCCAGGTAAGTACCAGATGCGTGCTCCGATCGTTAATCGAACTTCATCATTGGAAAGATCAGGTGGCAAAATGTCTATGGTGCAAATTTGAGGCTGATCCAAAGGTCGGATTGGGAGATATGAATTTTTGAAGTTTCGGAAATCATGGACTATCGATGTTCGGGTGGCCATGATTGATAGCTCCATGCCTTAGCCTGAGAAAAGAAAAAGGCAAGAGGTCCAGGGTCAAGACCTGATGGGAGAAATATCCAAAAAGGTCCTTGGTCTTAGGATTGCCTTGTCAGAGTGTGCTGACTAGGATAAAGGCACCTCTCCTTACTTTTTAGGTGAGGTGAGATCCTTGTATGCTAGCCATGGACACATGGCAATTCTCCATGGGTTTGTGGGTTATGTTACCTCTAGGAGTGTGCCATGAGAGCATTCTCTAGCTCTCTAGGTCGTGTGTGAGTGGTCAGCCTGATTGCTAGGCTGATTTCCTCCCTTGTGTGAGATGATGGACTCTAGTGTGTGAGCCTTAGCCTCCATGGCTAAGTGGTGTGGCTTGTGAGAGGGCTGACTTGCCCAAGCTCTAGCTCTATATGTACTCCATCATTTTGAGTGATTGAACAACCATTCATCAGCACAAGTGATGCCCTTCCAATCACACATGCTTGCTGCTCCAAGGCTCCCTCTTTCCTCAAGTTCCAACATTTGGTATAAGAGCCAAGTTCTGCCACTTCCAGCCAGCACAGGCCGTCACTTTGAGAGTGACGGGTTGGGGTGAAACCTTCACCAGATTTGACAATTGACCACAAGATCTTGAAGTTCAAGAGACAAGCTTTCCAACGAGCCCAAAATTGCGAAGATCCAACAGTCAGAGTAAGAGTTTTGCTCAAAACGAGGTCGGCCAGGGGTACACTCTTCTCTATGAGGAAGACTGTCGCCTTGTGATGACCATAACTCTCTCATTTCTTTGTCAAATTTAAAATGTGGCACATGCGAATTGTAGTATTTTTCTTAAGCTTTCTATTGGTGCAAAAATATTTGCATTCCATTGATTAGTTTGGGAGAAACGCCGTTTACAAACTGGCTGGTCTGAGTTAGAGTAGGAGCAGAAGCATACCCTGTTTTCAAGAGGGCATATCTTTCAAAATCCCCTGTTGATGACCCTGTTTTATGGGTCGATCTGAAAGGTTTTGAGCTGCATTTGCCAGTGGTGGGCTCAGTTTTTCAAAATTCCAAGTCTGTTGGCACCTACAGTCCATTTTCTGTCAGACAGATTTCTGGCAGAAGCAGTAGCAGAAGCAGGGGTAGCGCCGCCATCCAAGGGCAGCGCTGAGCATCACCAAGGCTCAAAATGGCAGCAGCTAGCGTTGTGACAGCAGCCCAGCCTTTGGAGAGGCTGGAGGGACGTGCCAACTTCACGTTTTGGAAGATCCGTACCCGCCTCCTTTTGGAGGAGAGGGGCTTGTGGGAGGTGGTGAGCGGCGACGAGCCGGCTCCACTTCCACGAGCAAAAGGCATCAACGCAGCGCAGGTGGTGGCGGGGAAGACGCCGCAAAAGGGTATAGCTGATGCGGGTTCTTCTGCAGCTGTACCAGCAACGTACGAGGAGTGGAAGAAGAAGGACAGGCAGGCCTACTGGTTGCTTGTTAACACCATCTCCAACCCGCATCTTCAGTACGTGAGTGACAAGGCTACTGCAAAGGAGGGGTGGGACACATTGTGTAACAAGTATGAGAGCAAGGATCCTGCATTCCTCATGCTTTTGGAGGGAAACATGATGGCACTGAAAATGCAGGGTGGTGAAGGGATGGAAGCGTATCTGACAGGGCAAAGGAGCTGGCGAAGCAGCTGAGAGCGGCCGGCAATCCTATGGAAGAGACGCGCTTCATCCTCCTCTTGCTGAGGGGACTCCCAACCAGCTACGACACGGTACAAGAGACGCTGGAGTGCCAGCCAACTCTCGACCTCGACTTCATCTACACACACCTGGTGCAGGTGGAATTACGTCACAATGCGGCAAAGTGCAATGGCGGCAGCAGCAGTGAAGCACCTTTCATGGCCATGGGCTCACGCAACCAGTAGCAGCAGCAGTCCGGGCAGCAAAGAGGCAAGAAGAAGGGCAAGTGCCACTATTACCACAAAGAGGGGCACTACAAAAAAGAGTGCTTCAAGTTCAAGAGGGACCAGAAAGAGCAGCAGCAACAGTAGCAGCAAAAGCAGCAATCTCCACAGCAACAGCATCAGCAGTCACAGCAACGCCAGCAGTAGCAGCAGCAGCAGAACCGGACTAGCGTGCGCCATTTTGGCAACATGAACGTCGCCAAGGAGGTGCGCGACCGCCTCTTCATGACGAAGTCTGACATGTCGCAGAAGGAAAAGGCGGATCTGGCATGGTACAAGGACTCGGGGTGTACCAAGAGTCTGACGCACCACAAGGAGTGGTTCACACAGCTGCTCTCCATTCCTCCTCGGCTGATTGCTTTGGATGATGATCGGGTGGTGTATGCTGAGGGGATTGGGATTGTGGAGATGTGGTTGGAGACCCCGCGTGGCATTGAAGTGGGAGTTTTCCATGGCGTGCTGTATGTGCCTGATGCTGCGTTCAACCTTCTCTCAGTGTCCTCTCTCACCAACACAGGACTGCGCGTTGTCTTCGATGATGACTATGGCTACATCCTGAACAAGGAAACAGGAGAGGAGTTGGCCAAGTCGGTGAAGGAGGGCGACATGTACCGCCTGCTGGGGGTGACCAAGATCCCGCGTGACCAAAGTCTTGCAGCAGTGGTGCAGGCGACAGATGGTGAGATCTGGCATGCGCGCTACGGCCACATCGGCATGCGCGCCTTAGAGCAGCTTCAAGCAAAGCAGATGGTGCGTGACCTGCCTACCATCTCTAACTTTGAGCAGCAGTTATGCATCGGATGTTTGGAGGGGAAGCAACACCGCGAGGCGTTCTCTGGAGCAGGGGAGCGTACAAAAGAGGTGTTGGTGCTGGTCCACACGGACTTGTGCGGACCGATGCAGACCCAGAGCTTTGGAGGCTGTAGGTATTTTCTCACCTTCATTGATGATTTCAGCCGTTACACTGCTGTATACTTCCTTTCCTCCAAGGACCAGAGCTTTGACAGGTTCAAGGAGTTCAAGGTCATGGTGGAGAACTAATCTGGCAAGAAGATCAAGGCGTTGCGCAGCGACCGCGGTGGAGAGTACCTGAGCAAGGAATTCCAAGACTACCTCGCAGTAGCTGGCATCAAGGCGCAACGTACCGCGCCATACTTGCCGCAGCAGAACGAAGTAGCAGAACGCGCCAATCGTACCATTGTGGAGTCGGCGCGCTCCATGCTGCACGCGGCCCGGCTGACCTACGACTTCTGGGCTGAAGCTATGAGCACTGCGGTCTACATCAAGAACCGCAGTCCAACCAAGGCCCTGGAGCGGATGACGCCGTACGAGGCGTGGTTCGGCAAGAAGCCGAGCGTGGGTCATCTTCGCGCCTTTGGAAGTTTGGCGTACATGCACGTGCGAAAAGAGAAGCGGCAAAAGTGGGATGCGAAGAGTACGCAGATGCTGATGATTGGCTACGACGTGGCAAGCAAGGCGTATCGCCTCTACGAGAGGGATATAGGCCACGTCATCATCTCCAAGGATGCCGTCTTCAATGAGAGCAACGTCATCGGCACCAACATCGTGTGTGAAGAGGCAGCAGAACCAGCAGCTGACGAGACGGTTGGAGCAGAAATTCTTCCTGACCCAATTTCTCCCGATCCTTCCTCTACTGTGACAGTGGGAGAATCACTCTACTCTCCCATGTCTGATGTTGCAAATACAGCAGCCTCATCGGCAGAAGCAGAGGAGGGAGATGTAGCACCACCAGCAGCAGCAGTTGTGCCAGCAGCACCGCGCCAGCCACCCGCTAACGCTCCAGCACCAGGTCGCAGGTACCCTCTTAGGGTGCGTTACAAGCCTGGTGAGCGCGGCCATTTCTGGATGCTGCAGAAACCAGAACAGATGAACGTCGCNTGACCCAGTTTCTCCCGATCCTTCCTCTACTGTGACAGTGGGAGAATCACTCTACTCTCCCATGTCTGATGTTGCAAATACAGCAGCCTCATCGGCAGAAGCAGAGGAGGGAGATGTAGCACCACCAGCAGCAGCAGTTGTGCCAGCAGCACCGCGCCAGCCACCCGCTAACGCTCCAGCACCAGGTCGCAGGTACCCTCTTAGGGTGCGTTACAAGCCAGGTGAGCGCGGCCATTTCTGGATGCTGCAGAAACCAGAACAGATGAACGTTGCAGTTGCAGCAAATTCAGATGAGCCAACGTCATACTAGGAGGCCATGGCTGCACCAGATGCAGCGGATTGGGCGCAAGCCTTGCAGCAGGAGATACAATCGCAGCTGGAGAACGGCACGTGGGAGCTAACTGAACGTCCACCAGGACGTAAGGTGATCAAGTGCAAGTTGGTCTTTAAGAAGAAGCGGGGAGCAGATGGTAACCTGGAAAAGTACAAGGCGAGGCTGGTCGCCAAGGGCTACTCGCAGCAGGAGGGTATCGAGTACACAGAAACTTTTTCCCCTATTGCAAAGTTTGCCTCTGTACACACGCTCCTCTCTTATGCAGCAGCTCAGGACTTTGAGGTTCACCACATGCATGTCAAGACGGCATTCTTGAATGGTGACTTGGAGGAAGAGATCTACATGGAGTAGCCGGAGGGGTTCATCATGGCATGCTGCGAGCGATACATGTGTTGGGAAAGGAGCCATCTGGCTCAGTTTCAGGTCCACAGGAGCAAGTTCCAGGAAAGTACCAGATGCCCGCTCCGATCGCCAATCCAACTTCACCATTGCAAAGATCAGGTGGCAAAGTGTCTACGGCCCAAGTTTGAGACCGATCCAACGGTCGGATTGGGAGATATGAATTTTCAAAGTTTCGGGGGTCATGGACCGTCGATGTCTGGGTGGACATGGGTGATGGGTCCATGCCTTAGCCTGAGAAAAGAAAAAGGCAAGAGGTCCAAGATCAAGACTTTATGGGAGAAATATCCAAAAAGGTCCTTGGTCTTAGGATTGCTTTGTCAGAGTGTGCTGACTAGGATAAAGGTACCTCTCCTTACTTTTTAGGTGAGGTGAGATCCTTCTGTGCTAGCCATGGACACATGGCGATTCTCCATGGGTTTGTAGGTTATGTGACCACTAGGAGTGTGCTATGAGAGCACTCTCTAGCTCTCTAGGTTGTGTGTGAGTGGTCAGCCTGATTGCTAGGCTGATTTCCTCCCTTGTGTGAGATTATGGACTCTAGTGTGTGAGCCTTAGCGTCCATGGCTAAATGGTGTGGCTTGTGAGAGGACTGACTTGCCCAAGCTCTAGCTCTATATGTACTCCATCATTTTGACTGATTGAACAACCATTCTTCAGCACAAGTGATGCCCTTCTAATCACACATGCTCGCTGCTCCAAGGCTCCCTCTCTCCTCAAGTTCCAACAATACTGATGGGCTTGCAATCCTCCATGATGTAGTGCTTGAGGACCTCCATGATGTACTTGGTCTGATTCAGCTCGATTGTACCTACTACTTGATTGCGGTGGACGACTATACCGAGGTAGAATTCGAGCAGACCCATGTCCTTCATCTTGAACCTATTGCTGAGATCTATCTTCAGCTTGTTCAACAACTCGATCGATGACGAGCAGATAATCAGGTCATCTACCTACAATGCAACCAGCATCAAGCCTTGCTCATCCTCCCGCACATAGACACTAGGGTCATTATGGCAGTGCATGAAGGTAAGTGCAGCCATGAAGCCGTCCGTATCCTTGTACCACATCCTTGGGGCCTGTTTCAGCCCGTACGGTACTTTGACTATTTTGCAAACCTTGTCTTCTAGAGCTTTCACTCCCTCGGGCACTTCCATCAACACTTCATTGTCTAGCTTCCCATAGAGGAAAGCTGTCTTGACATCCATCTGGTGGACCTCCAGATCTTTTACAGCAATGATACCCAATATGGATCTGATGGAGGCCAAGGTAACGACAGGCGCAAAGGTCTCCTCGTACTCTAAGCCTGCACGCTGGGAAAACCTCTTTGCCACCACTCTTGCCTTGTACTTGTCGATTTTTTGATCATCCTACTTGAACTTTTTCCGGAGTACCTACTTTGGCCCTACCACTTATGCATTTGGGTACCTGTCCATGAGAATCCATGTTCCTTTCTCTTCAATGCATACGAGTTCGCTATCCACTACCTCCATCCTCTTCACCGCATCTGAAATGTTCAAAGCCTCTGTTACGGTCACAAGCTCTCCCTGTGCCAAGCATGACTAGCTGAGTCCGGTCCATTCCGCACTCTCAGCATTGTACTTGGGAGGAGGTTTTTTCTCTTGCGTACTACGCCGGAGAGTTGCTGATGGTATTTCAAGGCTTTGCTACTTTTGTTGCTCCTACATTACCAGTGATCCTTTGTTTGAAGAAGAGTCACCGGCCTTTGAATTTGACTCACGCTTAGTGTGAGAGTCCGTCGTAGTGTCACCCTATACAGCCACTCTCCCTACAGTACCATCCTTCTCCGGCACCCTTTGCCACTTTTCTGGTGCCTGATCATCTTACTCGAGTAACACAATCTACTCTCCTGATTTGGGAGCATGGACAAGGTCCAGCGACTCTCCCTTGCCGAGTGTCCTTTCATTAAACTGGACATCTGGGCTCCTGATGAGCATTCCAGCCGCTTGGTCCCACAGCCTGTATGCTTTGTGTGCAGTGTCGTATGCAACTATTACACATCCTTCTCCTGCTTAGACCTTTGCCCAGGCAGTACAGCCAAAGACCCTCAAGTGTGAGGCATCAGGCTTCTCCCCTCACCAAGCCTCTTGTGGCCTCCTGAGCTACTTCTTATGGTGCTCCTTACCACACCTTCCAAGCGTGGCTGCCGGATTCAGATTCACAAGGTAGCAAGCAGTCTTTGTAGCTTCAGCCAAAAGCGAGGTGGGAGTTTGGGGTCAAAGAGCATGATTCGTGTCATGCCGAGGATAGTCTGGTTCATCCACTCTTCAACCGCCGCATATCCCTCATTCGTAGTTTAAGGGGTTTGGTTTGCAACACGTAGAGCCCATCAACTCTTGGGACGTGTGCGAGAAGACTCTCCTTGGGATAGCAGATCTTGATATCCTTGTTCTTCATAATCACGGCCTCCTCCTCCGTGAAGACAACCGTCATATCGTGGTCCGTGATTTTGGACACTGACAAGAGGTTTCCCGCAAAAGACGGCATGTAGACGACGTTCTCCAACTTCAAGTCTTTTTCAGTACCGTTTATGTTGATGCTGATCAACTTATCTCCCTCGCCATGCACATGGACAAGGCTGCCGTTGGCACATCTGAAGCGAAGTTCAATGTCCCTAATGGAGATGAACCCATCCTTTTCCTTGAAGAGTGGTGGTTTGTGCCAGCGTCGAGCCCGTAGGGTCCATGCTTGAGTAATACCCTTCCCTTGGTTGTCGGCAGGCTCTCAGCCATCGTGTTTGTTAACTCGTTACGCTTTCCATTGCACTCATATTTACCACAATGATCTTTGTCTTCCTTCTTGGGAGCCCTGCATTCGTACACAATGCCCAGACTTGCCAGAGTTATGGCATTTCTCAGGACGCGTTGAACTCTTGCTACCGCCACCATTGTCTTTTCCTCCTCGCCACTGCTTCTGCTGCTACTTTGACTAGAAGAGAACTTGTTGCCATGACCATCATACTGTGCAGCATAGGCTGAAATGTTAGCCTCACTAGCGTTAGATGCATGGCCTTGTTGTGCACATACTCGGACACTATGTCATACGTCAAATCCTCTTCTTTACCGTCAAAGACGGTGATCAAAGGACCCCTACTTTCAGGTAGCGCCATGAGAGAGATCATGGCCTGCATGTTGGTATCCATTTCCCAGTTCATTTAGGTCACTTGCTGCAGCAGTCCTTGAAACAGGAATAAGAAGTCCGGAATCTTCTCTCCCTCGCTAACCCTCATCGAAATCAGCTTTTGTAGGATGAACAGGCAATAAGCGAGAGCCATTCATTGGTATACACGTGCAAGCTTCACATAAGCCTTTGATGCATGTATGACACCTTGGCGGTGTTGGAACATGAGGAGAGAGGGAGCCTTGGAGTTGCGAGCATGTGTGATTGGAAGGGCATCACTTGTGCTGAAGAATGGTTGTTCAATCACTCAAAATGATGGAGTACATATAGAGCTAGAGCTTGGGCAAGTCAGCCCTCTCACAAGCCGCACCACTTAGCCATGGAGGCTAAGGCTCACACACTAGAGTCCATAACCTCACACAAGGGAGGAAATCAGCCTAGCAATCAGGCTGACCACTCACACACGACCTAGAGAGCTAGAGAATGCTCTCATGGCACACTCCTAGTGGTGACATAACCCACAAATCCATGGAGAATCGCCATGTGTTCATGGCTAGCACACAAGGATCTCCCCTCCCTTAAAAAATAAGGAGAGGTACCTTTATCCTAGTCAGCACACTCTGACAAGGCAATCCTAAGACCAAGGACCTTTTTGGATATTTCTCCCATCAGGTCTTGATCCTGGACCTCTTGCCTTTTTCTTTTCTCAGGCTAAGGCATGGAGCCATCACCTATGCCCACCCAGACATCGACGATCCATGACCCCCAAAACTTCGAAAATTCATATCTCCCAATCCGACCGTAGGATCGGCCTCAAACTTGGACCGTAGACATTTTGCCACCTGATCTTTCAAATGGTGAAGTCGGATTGGCGATCGGAGCAAGCATGTGGTACTTTCCAGGAACTTTTGTCCTGTGGACCTGAAACTGAGCCAGATGGCTCCTTTCCCAACAGGCGGTAGACATGCTGTGACTCATGCACTGATGTCACAAGAATTGCAAGCGCCATGTCATTTTTGGTACTCCATGCTTCATATCTTAGATCTGTTTTTCGATGTTCAACCTCTTCTCCAAGGAACATCTTCAAGTAGCCACGCACCGTCATGACAATCTCAAGTTGCCATCTCCATAAGGGAAAACTAAACCCTGTGAACTTTGTCATCCCACTATTGACCTACTCAAGAGTGAGCGTCGTGGGTGTCGTTATACTACTTTTCTGCTTCTCTACTTCTCTGCTTCCCTGAGGCCAGTGTGGGCTGATATAGGCTATTTTCAGCTACCGATTATAAGGTGTAGATCCGTCGCTTATCCCTCAGCTATTGATCACCTGCAAACAGAGAAAAAGGCACACTAGCAAATCCAGGATCGTACCTCCAAGGGTAGAGCTTATCTTGGTTAGAGCCCCAGGGTCGTACCTCTGAGGGCAAAGCTTATCCTTGGTCCTTGTTCGCTAGATGCCAGCTCCCGTCGTTAGAGCTAATGAAGCACATGGAGCAAAAGGATCTGATGGAACTCATGCGTGCCTCAAGACGAAGAGGGCTAGAGAGAACGCAGAAGCGTGCCTTAGAACTAGTCCGTGTCGGCCCATAATCCTTTGTCAACCTCCTTGAGGCAACGGTCTAGAAAACGGGTTCCGACACAATGGTTCCCGCCGACCGCTCTGGCTATTACAACCAAGAGATGATGTAACCCTCAGAGCCAAGTTTGCACACTGAGCAGTTAATAGGAATCACTTCCTTGTTGTTCCAAGGCTCGCTCTCTCCTCAAGTTTCAACACCTGGTATCAGAGCCAAGTTTTGCCACTTTCAGCCAGCACAGGCCGTCACTTTGAGAATGACAGGTTGGGATCAAACCTTCATCACCTTTGACAATCAACCCCAGGATCTTCAAATTGAAGAGACAAGGTTTTCAACGAGCTGAAAATCATAAAGATCCAACAGTCGGATTGAGAGTTATGCTCAAAACGAGGTGGGCCGGGACTACACTCTTATCTCTGAGTAAGTGTCGCCTTGTATGACCATAACTCTCTTGTTTCTTTATCAAATTTAAAAAGCAGCACAAATGAATTGAAGCATTTTTCCTAAGCTTTCCATTTGTGGAAGAATATTTGCATTCCATCCGTACGTTTGGGAGAAATGCCGTTTACAAGCTGGCTGGTGTGAGCTAGAGTACGAGCAAAAGCATACTCTATTTTCACAAGACCATATCTTTCAAAATCCCGTGCTGATGAACCTGTTCTTGTTGGGAAAGGAACCATTCGGCTCAGTTTCAGGTCCATAGGAGCAAGTTCCAGGTAAGTACCAGATGCTTGCTCCGATTGTCAATCTAGCTTAACCATTGTAAAGATCATGTAGCAAAATGTCTATGGTCCAAATTTGAGGCCGATCCAACAGTCAAATTGGGAGATATGAATTTTCAAAGTATTCGGGGTCATCGACCGCCGATACATGGGTGACCATGGGCGATGGCTCCATGCCTTAGCTTGAGAAAAGAAAAAGGCAAGAGATCCAGGATCAAGACCTGATGGGAGAAATATCCAAAAAGGACCTAGTTTCTTGCGTTACCTTGTCAGAGTGTGCTCACAAGGAAAAACATACCTCTCCTTACTTTTTGGGTGACGTGAGATCCTTGTGTGCTAGCCATGGACACATGGCGATTCTCCATGGGATTGTGGGTTATGTGACCACTAGGAATGTGCCATGAGAGCATTCTCTAGCTCTCTAGATCTAGTGTGAGTGGTCGGCCTGATTTCTAGGCTGATTTCCTCCCTTGTGTGAGATTATGGACTCTAGTCTCTGAGCCTTAGCCTCCATGGCTAAGTGGTGTAGCTTGTAAGAGGGCTGACTTGCCAAAGGTCTAGCTCTATATGTACTCTACCATTTTGAGTGAATTAACAACCGTTCTTTAGCACAAGTCATGCCCTTCCTGTCCCACATGCTTGCTACTCCCAGGCTCCATCTCTCCCCAAGTTCCCACAGTTCTATGGGTCAATCTGAATGGTTTGGTGCTCAATTTTTGAGTGCTGGGCTCAGTTTTTCAAAATTCATAGTCTGCTAGCTTCTACAGTTGGAAAGATTTCTGGCAAAAGCAACAGGAGAAGCAGGGGAAGCGCTGACAGTCAAGGGTAACAATGAGCATCACCAAGGCTCAAAATGGCAGCAGCAAGCGTTGTCTCCTTTTGGAGGGGCTGGAAGGACGCGCCAATTTCACGTTTTGGAATATCCGTAGGAGCCTCCTTTTGGATGAGAGGAACTCCGCCTCCACAGGCAAAAGGCATCATCGTAGCGAAGGTGGTGGCATAGAAGACGTCGCAGAAAAGTATAGCAGATGCAAGTTCATCTACTACTGCAGCGGCGGCATATGAGGAGTGGAAGAAGAAGGACAGGCAGGCCTACAAGCTGCTTGTAAATACCATCTCCAACTTGTGTCTTCAGTACTTGAGTGAGAATGCTACTACAAAAGAGGGGTGGGACACGTTCTGCAAGAAGCATGAGAGCAAGGATCGTGCATTCCTCATGCTTTTCGAGGAGAAGATGATGGCATTGAAAATACAGGGTGGCGAAGGAATGGATGCGTACTTGGATAGGGCAAAGGAGCTGGCGAAACAGCTGAAAGTCGCCGGGAATCCTATGGAAGATACACGCTTTGTCTTCCTCTATTGAGGGGACTCCCAACAAGCTATGACATGGTGCGAGAAACGTTGGAGTGCCAGCCGACTCGCGACCTCAACTTCATCTACATGCACCTGGTACAGGTAGAACTGCGTCATAATCCAACAAAGCGCAATGGCAGGAACAGTAGCAGTGAAGTAGCTTTGATGGCCATGGGCTCACTCAACTAGCAGCCTTTGCAGTCCGGGCAGCAGAGAGGCAAGAAGAAGGGCAAATATAAATGTTGCTAGAAAGAGGGGTATTACAAGAAAGAGTGTTTCAAGTTCAAAAAGGACCAAAAGGAGCAGCATTAGTAGCACCAAAAGCAATAATCTCCACAGCAAGAGCTGTAGCAGTCACACCAACGTCAGTAGCAGTAGCACCAGCAGCAGAGTTAGACCGGCGTGCGCCATTTTGGAAACATGAACGTGGCCAAGGAGGTACGTGACTGTCTCTTCATGGAAAATCTGACATATCACAGATGAGAAGGCGGATCTGGCATGGTACAAGGACTCCAGATGTACCAAGAGCCTGACGCACCACAAGGAGTACTTTACACAACTGCTGTCAATTCTCCCCCGATCAATTGCTTTGGGTGATGATCCGGTGGTGTATAAAGGGGATTGGGATTGTGGAGATGTGGTTAAAGACCTCTTGTGGCATTGAAGTGGGAGTGTTCCATGGCGTGGTATATGTACCTGATGTTGCGTTCAACCTTCTTTCGGTGTCCTCTCTCACCAACACAAGACTGCGCGTCGTCTTTGACGACGACTATGGCTACATCCTCGACAAGGAAAGAGGAGAGGAGTTGGCCACATTGGTGAACGAAGGCGACATGTAACGCCTGCTGATGGCAACCAAGATCCCACGTAAGCAGAATCTTGGTGGACTGGTGAAAGCCATAGATGGCCAAATCTGGCATGCGCGCTACGGCAACATTGGCATGCGCGCCTTGCAGTAACTTCAAACAAAGCTGATGGTCCGTGACTTGCCCACCATCTCTAACTTTGATCAGCAGTTGTGCATCGGCTGTTTTGAGAGGAAGAAGCATTGCGAGGCATTCTTTGGAGCAGGGGAGCATGCGAAGGAGGTGCTGGAGATAGTCCACACAGACTTGTGTGGCCCGATGGAGACTGAGAGCTTGGGAGGCTCTAGGTATTTTATCACCTTCATTGATGACTTCAGCCGTTTCACTGTTGTGTACTTCCTTTCCTCTAAGGACCAGTGCTTTGACAGGTTCAAGGAGTTCAAGGCCATGGTAGGGAACCAGACTAGCAAGAAAATAAAGGCGCTGCACAGCAATCACAGAGGAGAGTACATGAGCAAGGAGTTCCAGGATTACCTTGTAGGAGCAGGCATCAAGGCGCAGTGTACCGCGCCATACTTGCCGTAGCACAACAGCATAGCAAATCGTACCAACCTCCCCATCGTTGAGTCGCGCGCTCCATGCTACACGCGGCTCGGTTGACTTACGACTTTGGGGCCGAAGTCGTGAGCACTACGGTGTACATCAAGAACTACTGTCCAACCAAAACCCTGGAACTGATGACGCCGTATGAGGCATGGTTTGGCAAGAAACCGAGCGTGGGTCATCTTCGCGCGTTTGGCAGCTTAGCGCACATGCACGTGCGAAAGGAAAAGTGGAAAAAGTGGAACGCAAAGAGCGCGGAGAGGCTGATGATTGGCTACGACGTGGCAAGCAAGGTATCTCGCCTCTACGAGAGAAATACACGCCACATCATCATTTCTAAAGATGTCTTCAACGCGAGCAACGTTATCGGTACCAACATTGTCTATGAAGAGGTAGCAGTAGCAGCAGCTCACGAGGCAGTGGGAGCAGACATACTCCGTGACCCCGTGTCTCTTGACCTTTCCTCTACTGTGACAGTGGGACGACCACTCTATCCCCCCATGTCTGATGTAGCAAATACAGTGGCCTCATTGGTAGAAGCACAGGAAGAAGATACACCACCATCAGTAGAAGCAGTTGTGCCAGTAGCACCATGCCAGCCGCCTGCTAACGCCCCAGCACCAGATCAGAGGTACCCTCTTAGGTTGCGCTACAGGCCTGGTGAGCGCAAGCATTTTTGGATGCTCTTGAAACCAGACTAGATGAACGTCGCAGTTGCAGCACACTCTGATGAGCCGACGTCGTACACGGAAGCCATGGCATTACCAGATGTAGCAAATTGGGCGTAAGCTGTGCAGCAGGAGATACAGTTGCAACTCCACAATGCTACATGGGAGCTCACTGAGCGTCCACCTAGACGCAAGTTAATCAACTGCTAGTGGATGTTCAAGAAGAAACGCAGAGCAGATGGCAACCAGGAAAAGTACAAGGCAAGGCTGGTCGCCAAGGGGTACTCGTAGCAGGAAGGCATCGACTACACGGAAACCTTTGCTCCTGTTGCAAGGTTTGCCTCTGTGCGTACGCTTTTTTCATATACAGGAGCAAAGAACTTTGACGTCCACCACATGGACGTCAAGACGGTGTTCCTAAATGGTAACCTCGAGGAGGAGATTTACATGGAGCAGCCGAAGGGATTCGTCATGGATGGCCAGGAATACCTAGTTTGCAAGTTGCAAAAGTCGCTCAAGCAGGCGTCACGTGCTTGGAATCAGAAGTAGGATGACATGAGAATGACTATAGCGTTTATCGCTGGCAGCATGGTCATTAGGTGCTCATCATCATCGTCTATGTGGATGACATGCTCCTCCTTTCCAATAACATGTCTGTACTACACGAGTTCAAGGAGGCCATGCAGGAGCCCTTCTAGATGTCTGATCTGGGGAAGGCATCATACTTCCTAGGTTTCCAGATCACGCGTGACTGTAAATCACTCTCTCACTACAACAGAGGCATTATATCAAGTATGTCTTGCAACGGTTCGGCATGGCAGGGGCAAAACCCATGGACACGCCGCTGGAGACGCGGTATTACCTGGTGAGCTTCAACAGAGAAGCGGATGCAGCTGAGCTACTGAAGTACTAGAGCGCCGTCGGCACTTTGATGTACCTGATGGTTGCAACCAAGCTGGACATCGCACAGGTTGTTAGAGTTGTGAGCCGGCACATGGCAAACTCCGGACCTGAGCACTAGAAAGTAGTAAAGCGGATCTTCCACTACCTTGCTGGAACCATTAATATCACCATCACCTACAACATCAACGACAACAATATCATTGGCTAGAGAGACACAGATTGGGCTTCAAATCCTGAGGAGTGCAAGTTTGTCTCTAGACATGTATTCCTCATGAATGGTGGAGCCATCAGCTGGTGCAGCAAGTGGCAGGTGGTCCTGGCCACCTCAAACACGGAAGCTTAGTATGTCTTTCTCAGTTTTGGAGCCAAGGAAGCAGTTTGGCTTCAGCGTCTCATGGAAGAGATGAGTAGGAGCGCAGCAGTTCTAGTTCCTGTGCGCATCGACAACCAGAGCGCAATGGCACTCGCAATCCTGAGCACCATACACGTACCAAGTACATTAACATTGTATATATCTTTATCAGGCATATGGTGCAGGATGGTGTTGTTCGAATTGGAGGAGAGAGGGAGCCTTGGAGCAGCGAGCATGTGGGACTGGAAGGACATCTCTTCTGCTGAGGAATGGTTATTCAATCACTCAAAACAATGGAGTACATATAGAGCTAGAGCTTGACCAAATAAGCCCTCTCACAAGCCACACCACTTAGCCATGGAGACTAAGGTTCACACACTAGAGTCCATAATCTCATGTTAGAGAGGAAATCAGCCTAGAAATCAAGCTATCCACTCACATATGACCAATAGAGCTAGAAAATACTCTCATGGTATACTCCTAGTAGTCACATAAGCCACCATCCCATGGAGAATCGCCATGTGTACATGGCTAGCACACAAGGATCTCATCTTAGCTAAA
The DNA here is from genome assembly GCA_023375785.1 of Penium margaritaceum. NCBI lineage: Eukaryota > Viridiplantae > Streptophyta > Zygnematophyceae > Desmidiales > Peniaceae > Penium > Penium margaritaceum. The sequence goes on along the minus strand of SZWC01000624.1, from coordinate 71,334 downwards.
AAGTAAGAAAAGGTACCTTTTTCCTAGTCAGGATACTCCGACAAGGCAACCTCAGGATCTAGGACCTTTTTGGATATCGGCGATCGATGATCCTGAAAACTTTGAAAATTCATATCTCCCAATCCGACCATTGGATCGGGCTCAAACTAGGATCGTAGACATTTTACCACCTGATCTTTCTAATAAAAGAGTCATATCGACAATCTGAGCAGGTATATGGTTTTTTCCTGGAACTTGCTCTACGAACCTGAAACTCAGCCGGATAGCTCCTTTTCCAACAATATCCCACTATACCGTAGTCAGAGAGGGCTGAGTCCACATGCCTTCATGCAGAACTGCTGCTTCTCATGGGTTACGAGCTTGGTACAGAAATCAGCGAACTGCTTGCACGTTGGAATAAACTCCAGCTTGATAGCACCCTCCTGTACCATATGCCTGATGAAGTGACATGCGATGTCAATGTGCTTGGTGTGTACATGGTGTTTAGGGTTATTCGCGAGGACGATTGGACTCTGGATATCGACACGCACAATAGCTCAAACTGCTGCATTCCTACTCATCTGTGCCATGAGACGCTAAAGCCAAACTGCTTCCTTGGCTCCAAAGCGGAGAGAGAAGTACTCAACTTCCGTGCTTGAGGTGGCCATGACCACTTGCCGCTTGTTGCACCAGCTGATAGCTGCTCCATTCATGAGGAACACATGTCCTGAGATGGACTTGCAGTCCTCAAGGTTTGAAGCCCTATCTACGTCTGTGTAGCCGATGATGCTGTTGTTATAGCTGTTGTAATTGATGTCGATGCTGATGGTTACAGCAAGATAGCGGAAGATCCGCTTCAGTACCTTCTGGTACTCAGGTCCGGGATTGGCCATGTGCTCGCTCATAGCGCTAGCAGCCTGTGCGAGGTCCAGCCTGGTTACAACCATCACGTACATCAGGCTGCTGACGACGCTCTGGTACTTCTGTTGCTTAGCTGCATTTGCTTCTCCATTGAAGCTCATGAGGTACTACCGCGTCTCCAGCCACGTGCATATGGGTTTTGCCTCTGTCATGCTGAACCGGTGCAAGACATCCTTGATGTAGCGGTTTTGCTTCAGCGAGATAGAGCATTTTTTGCGGTCACGTGTTATCTAGATACCAAGGAAGTAAGATGCCTCCCTGAGATCAGACATTTGGAAGCGCTCCTGCATGGTTTCCTTGAACTCTTGTAGTATAGACATGCTGTTGGAAAAGAGGAGCATGTCATCCACATACACGATGATGATAAGCACCTCATGACCATGCTGCCAGGGATAGACGCTGCACTCACACTTGCTGCCCTCGAACCTCATGCACCGCAACGCCGTACAACGACTTTTGCAGCTTGCAAACCAGGTGTTCCTGGCCATCCATGTCACCGTTCAAGAACGCTGTCTTGACGTCCATGTGGTCAATCTCAAAGTTCTCTACTGTTGTATAAGAAAGGAGTGTACGCACAGAGGCAAACTTTACAATAAGAGCAAAGCTTTCCGTGTAGTCGATGCCTTCCTACTACGAGTAGCCCTTGGCGACCAGCCTTGCCTTGTACTTTTCCAGGTTGCCATCTGCTCCCCGCTTCTTCTTGACTACCCACTTGCATTTGATCACCTTACATCCAAGTGGATGCTTAGTCAGCTCCCACGTGCCGTTGTCCAACTGCGAGTGTATGTCCTTCTGCACAGCTTGTGCCCAATCTGCCACATCTGGTGTAGCCATGGCCTCCTTGTAGGACGTCGCATCATCAGAGTGTGCTGCAACTGCGATATTCATCTGGTCCGGTTTCAGCAGTATCCACAAATGCCTGCGCTCACCAGACCTGGTGCTGGAGTGTTATTAGGCGGCTAGCGCGGTACTGCTGGCGCGGTGCTGCTGGCACAACTGCTCATGCTGATGGTGTTATATCTTCTTCTTCTGCTTTTGCCGATGAGGCCGCTATATCTGCCGCATCAGACATGGGAGAAGAGAGGGATTCTCCCATTGTCAGAGTAGAGGAAGGATCATGAGAGATGGGGTCATGGAGAATGTCTGCTCCCACTACTTGATTATCTGCTGGTTCTGTTGCCTCTTTGCAGATGATGTTGGTGCCGATGATGCTACTTTCGTTGAATACAACATCCCTGGAGATGATGACATACCTTATATCTCTCTTATAGAGACGATACGTGTTGTTTGCCACGTCGTAGCCAATCATCAGCATCTGCGCGCTCTTTGCGTCACACTTTTGCCACTTCTCCTATGGCACGTGCATGTATGCCAAGCTGCAAAACTCTCCAAGATAACCCATACTCCGCTTCTTGCCGAACCATGCCTCTTAAAGCATCATGTGCTCCAACGTCTTGGTTGGACTGCGGTTCTTGATGTACACCACAGTGCTCACTGCTATGGTCTAAAAGTCGTAAATGACCTAGCCGCGTGCAGCATGGAGCGTGCCGACTCAACGATAGTTAGATTAGCGCGTTCTGCTACGGTGTTTTGCTGCGGCGAGTATGGTTGATGCGCTAAGCCTTGATGCCTGCTGCTGCGAGGTAGTCCTGAAACTCCTTGCTCAGGTACTCTCCATCGCGATCGCTGCGTAACGCCTTGATTTTCTTACGAGTGTGGTTCTCCACCATGGCCTTGAACTCCCTCAACCTGTCAAAAAGTACTGGTCCTTGGAAAAAACGAAGTACACAATAGTATAACGGCTGAAATCATNGACGGCCTGTGCTGGCTGGAAGTGGCAGAACTTGGCTCTGATACCAAATGTTGGAACTTGAGGAGAGAGGGAGCCTTGGAGCAGCGAGCATGTGTGATTGGAAGGGCATCACTTGTGCTGAAGAATGGTTGTTCAATCACTCAAAATGATGGAGTACATATAGAGCTAGAGCTTGGGCAAGTCAGCCCTCTCACAAGCCACACCACTTAGCCATGGAGGCTAAGGCTCACACACTAGAGTCCATAATCTCACACAAGGGAGGAAATCAGCCTAGCAATCAGGCTGACCACTCACACACGACCTAGAGAGCTAGAGAATGCTCTCATGGCACACTCCTAGTGGTTACATAACCCACAAACCCATGGAGAATTGCCATGTGTCCATGGCTAGCACACAAGGATCTCACCTCACCTAAAAAGTAAGGAGAGGTACCTTTATCCTAGTCAACACACTCTGACAAGGCAATCCTAAGACCAAGGACCTTTTTGGATATTTCTCCCATCAGGTCTTGACCCTGGACCTCTTGCCTTTTTCTTTTCTCAGGCTAAGGCATGAAGCCATCACCCATGCCCACCCAGACATCGACGGTCCATGACCCCCGAAACTTCGAAAATTCATATCTCCCAATCCGACCGTTGGATCGGCCTCAAACTTGGACCGTAGACATTTTGCCACCTGATCTTTCCAATGGTGAAGTCGGATTGGCGATCGGAGCAGGCATCTGGTACTTTCCTGGAACTTGCCGCAGTCAGAGTGGGCTGAGTCCACATGCCTTCATGCAGAACTGCTGCTTCTCACGGGTCACTGGCTTGGTGCAGAAGTCAGCGACCTGCTTGCTGGTTGAAGTAAACTCCAGCTTGATAGCACCCTCCTGCACCATGTGCCTGATAAAATGATATGCGATATCAATCTGCTTGGTGCGTGCATGGTGCTCAGGATTCTTGGCGAGTGCGATTGCGCTCTGGTTGTCTACGCGTACAGGAACTGGAACTGCTGCACTCCCACTCATCTCTGCCATGAGACGTTGGAGCCAAACTGCTTCCTTGGCTCCAAAGCTGAGAGATACGTACTCAGCTTCTGTACTCGAGGTGGCCACGACCACCTGCCGCTTGCTGCACCAACTGATGGCCCCACCATTCATGAGGAACACATGTCCAGAGATGGACTTGCGGTCCTCAGGGTTTGAAGCCCAATCTGCGTCTGTGTAGCCGATGATGCTGTTGTCATTGCCGTTGTAGCTGATGCCGATGTTGATGGTTCCAGCAAGGTAGCGGAAGATCCGCTTCACTGCCTTCTGGTGCTCCGGTCCGGGATTAGCCATGTGCTGGCTCATAGCGCTCACAGCCTGTGCGAGGTCCGGCCTGGTTGCCACCATCAGATACATGAGACTGCCGACGGCGCTCTGGTAGTTTTGCTGCTCAGCTGCATTTGCTTCTCCATTGAAGCTCACGAGGTACTGCCGCGTCTCCAGCGGCGTGCCGATGGGTTTTGCCTCTGCCATGCCGAACCGCTGTAAAACATCCTTGATGTAGCGGCTCTGCTGCAGCAAGAGAAAGCGTGACTTGCGGTCACGNCCAAAACGTGAAGTTGGCACGTCCCTCCAGCCTCTCCAAAGGCTAGGTTGCTGTCACAACGCCAGCTGCTGCCATTTTGAGCCTTGGTGATGCTCAGCGCTGTCCTTGGATGGCGGCGCTACCCCTGCTTCTACTACTGCTTGTGTCAGAAATCTGTCTGACAGAAAATGGACTGTAGATGCCAGCAAACTGGGAATTTTGAAAAACCGAGCCCACCACTAGAGAATTCAGCTCAAAACCTTTTACATCGACCCATAAAACAGGGTCATCAACAGGGGATTTCAAAAGATATGCCCTTTTGAAAACAGGGTATGCTTCTGCTCCTACTACTACTTCTTGAACACCCACTTGCACTTGATCACCTTACGTCCTGGTGGACGTTCAGTCAGCTCCCACGTGCCGTTCTCCAGCTGCGACTGTATCTCCTGCTGCACGGCTTGCGCCCAATCTGCTGCATCCGATGCAGCCATGGCCTCCTTGTATGACGTTGGCTCATCTGAATCTGCTGCAACTGCGACGTTCATCTGTTCAGGTTTCTGCAGCATCCAGAAATTGCCGCGCTCACCAGGCTTGTAACGCACCCTAAGAGGGTACCTGCGACCTGGTGCTGGAGCNTATCTGCCGCATCAGACATGGGAGAAGAGAGGGATTCTCCCATTGTCAGAGTAGAGGAAGGATCATGAGAGATGGGGTCATGGAGAATGTCTGCTCCCACTACTTGATTATCTGCTGGTTCTGTTGCCTCTTTGCAGATGATGTTGGTGCCGATGATGCTACTTTCGTTGAATACAACATCCCTGGAGATGATGACATACCTTATATCTCTCTTATAGAGACGATACGTGTTGTTTGCCACGTCGTAGCCAATCATCAGCATCTGCGCGCTCTTTGCGTCACACTTTTGCCACTTCTCCTATGGCACGTGCATGTATGCCAAGCTGCAAAACTCTCCAAGATAACCCATACTCCGCTTCTTGCCGAACCATGCCTCTTAAAGCATCATGTGCTCCAACGTCTTGGTTGGACTGCGGTTCTTGATGTACACCACAGTGCTCACTGCTATGGTCTAAAAGTCGTAAATGACCTAGCCGCGTGCAGCATGGAGCGTGCCGACTCAACGATAGTTAGATTAGCGCGTTCTGCTACGGTGTTTTGCTGCGGCGAGTATGGTTGATGCGCTAAGCCTTGATGCCTGCTGCTGCGAGGTAGTCCTGAAACTCCTTGCTCAGGTACTCTCCATCGCGATCGCTGCGTAACGCCTTGATTTTCTTACGAGTGTGGTTCTCCACCATGGCCTTGAACTCCCTCAACCTGTCAAAAAGTACTGGTCCTTGGAAAAAACGAAGTACACAATAGTATAACGGCTGAAATCATCAATGAAGGTGAGAAAGTACCTAGAGCCTCCAAAGCTCTCGCTCTGCATCGAGCCACACAAGTCTGTGTGGACCGGCTCCAGCACCTCCTTCGCGCGCTCCCCTGTTCCATAGAATCCCTCGCGATACTCCTTCCCCTCCAAAGTGTTGGATCTGGAGGAGAGAGGGAGCCTTGGAGCAGCGAACATGTGTGATTGGAAGGGCATCTCTTGTGCTGAAGAATGGTTGTTCAATAACTCAAAATGATGGACTACATATAGAGCTAGAGCTTGGGCAAGTCAGCCCTCTCACAAGCCACACCCCTTGGCCATGGAGGCTAAGGCTCACACACTAGAGTCCATAATCTTACACAAGGGAGGAAATCAGCCTAGCAATCAGGCTGACCACTCACACACGACCTAGAGAGCTAGAGAATGCTCTCATGGCACACTCCTAGTGGTCACATAACTGTTGGACCTTGAGGAGAGAGGGAGCCTTGGAGCACCGAGAATGTGTGATTGGAAGGGCATCACTTGTGCTGAAGAATGGTTGTTCAATCACTCAAAATGATGGAGTACATATAGAGCTAGAGCTTGGGCAAGTCAGCCCTCTCACAAGCCACACCACTTAGCCATGGAGGCTAAGGCTCACACACTAGAGTCCATAATCTCACACAAGGGAGGAAATCAGCCTAGCAATCAGGCTGACCACTCACACACGACCTAGAGAGCTAGAGAATGCTCTCATGGCACACTCCTAGTGGT
>SZWC01000624.1:43430-54000 GCA_023375785.1 Penium margaritaceum | reverse complement strand
TCCATGGCTAGCACACAAGGATCTCACCTCACCTAAAAAGTAAGGAGAGGTACCTTTATCCTAGTCAGCACACTCTGACAAGGCAATCCTAAGACCAAGGACCTTTTTGAATATTTCTCCCATCAGGTCTTGATCCTGGACCTCTTGCCTTTTTCTTTTCTCAGGCTAAGGCATGGAGCCATCACCCATGCCCCACCAGACATCGACGGTCCATGATCCCCGAAACTTCGAAAATTCATATCTCCCGATCCGACTGTTGGATTGGTCTCAAACTTGGGCCGTAGACATTTTGCCACCTGATCTTTCTAATGGTGAAGTTGGATTGGCGATCGGAGTAGGCATCTGGTACTTTCCTGGAACTTGCTCTTGTGGACCTGAAACTGAGCCAGATGGCTCCTTTCCCAACAATCATCTCTTGGTTGCAACACCAAGAGCGGTCAGTAGGAACCATTGTGTCGGAATCCGATTTCTAGCCTGTCGGCTTTGGGAGGTTGACAATACCGCGACAAGTTCTCAAAAATTCATGGTGACGTCGAAGATAAGGATCCCATGCATTGCAAATGACGTGAACATTGGAGGGGTTCAGATTCGTGGACAAATAACCCTTTGTCAGGATGAGATCCACGTGGATGCAGTCTTGACGTTGGTGTGATAGACTCTATTGGTTCATGTCTTCTTGTTTTGGGCCAATTTGAGACTAAGCGTGAGCTTTCTGGTTGCCTCACGCTATCTGAGTAGGAATTTAGAAAGAGTCAGTTTGCGATGGGAATAACGTTGTTTTATGTTAGTTTGTGAACACAGAGATACTCATAATACTTATATGGGATGTCATGAGCTTTCCAAAGTACCAAACCGCATGCTATTGTGCGAATGATAGCTCAAGTTATACTTGCCGAAGCGTAGGTATCAGCCAGCACAGAAATGCCTAACGTCTCCATGGTGCGTACATGTCATGGTGCCTTCTTTCACATGCAAAACACCTTTTCCAAAATCCAAGTCCTCTTTTACATGGAGAAGGGGTCTCTTGCACTATTTTCCACGTACCCGATCCACTTTTGGATCCAGTTTGGTGATCGGGTGTGACGAGGTTCAAAACGTGTCCGCAGAAATGACTGTCCACGAATAACAAAAAGTATTTTTGAGTTTCAGACATCGGGTAAGGTTTTTGGCCTAGTCCCTTAGTAACAACCTACACTACAGGATCCGGTGGATGATCCGCCGAATCACATGGATCATCCACCGGAAGCCTCGGCAGACCTGACCAGATGCTATTTTTTTTACTCGATGCGGTCGATTTCCAACCGGATTTCAAGTAACAGCTGGTTCCAAGAGTCGCTGGGCATACCGCAACTTTGGGAGACCATATCTCCCTCTATACTTATCTGATTTTGGCACAACAACTTCCACCGGATTGAGCATTTCGTCAACTTAAAGGAGGAATCATCCATTCAAGGATCAGAGCAATCCTTGAGTAGCCAGCTTTACCGGAGCGGTGTTACCACTTTCTGGCAACTCCTCAACGCAGGGAGCCGCGGACGAGCAGCAAAGATGTGGTAGTGAAAGGGCATCACTTCTGCTCAATAATGGTTTCTAGTGTTGGGAAAAGAGCCATTCGGCTCAGTTTTAGCTCCACAAGAGCAAGTTCTAGGAAACTACCAGATGCCTGCTCCGATCGTAAATCCAACTTTTTTTCAAAGATCAGGTGGCAAAATGTCCACAGTTCAAGTTTCAAGCCGGTCCAACGGTCCGATTGGGAGATTTGAATTTTTGGAGTTTCCTGGGTCATCGACCACCGATATCCGCGGATCATGGGCGATGGCTCCATGCCTTAACCTGAAGAAAAAAAGTGCAAAAGGTCCACGATCAAGACCTGATGGGAGAAATATCCAAAAAGGTCCTAGATTCTTGGGTTACCTTGTCAGATTATGATGACAAGGAAAAAGGTACCTCTCCTTACTTTTTAGATGAGATGAGATCCTTGTGTGCTAGCCATGGACACATGGCGATTCTCCATGGGATTGTGGGTTATGTGACCTCTAGGATAGTACCATGAGAGAATATTCTAGCTCTTTATGTTGGAAAAGGAGCCATCTGGCTCAGTTTCAGGTCCACAGCAGCAAGTTCCAGAGAACTACCAGATGCCTACTCCGATGGTCAATCCGACCTCACCATTTGAAAGATCAGGTGCCAAAATGTCTACGGTCAAAGTTTCAGGCCAGTCCAACGGTCGGATTGGGAGATATGAATTTTTGAAGTTTCGGGGGTCATGGACCGTCGATGTCTGGGTGGCCATGGGTGATGGCTCCATGCCTTAGCCTGAGAAAAGAAAAACGCAAGAGGTCCAGGATCAAGACCTGATGGGAGAAATATCCAAAAAGGTCCTTGGTCTTAGGATTGCCTTGTCAGAATGTGCTGACTAGGATAAAGGTACCTCTCCTTACTTTTTAGGTGAGGTGAGATCCTTGCGTGCTAGTTATGGACACATGGCGTTTCATCATGTGCTAGCCATGTGTCCATGGCTAGCACACAAGGATCTCACCTCACCTAAAAAGTAAGGAGAGGTACCTTTATCCTAGTCAGCACACTCTGACAAGGCAATCCTAAGACCAAGGACCTTTTTGGATATTTCTCCCATCAGGTCTTGACCCCAGACCTCTTGCCTTTTTCTTTTCTCAGGCTAAGGCATGGAGCCATCACCCATGCCCACCCAGACATCGACGGTCCATGACCCCCGAAACTTCGAAAATTCATATCTCCCAATCCGACCGTTGGATCGGCCTCAAACTTGGACCGTAGACATTTTCCCACCTGATCTTTCCAATGGTGAAATGGGATCGGCGATCGAAGCAAGCATCTGGTATTTTCCTGGCACTTGCTCCTGTGGACCTGAAACTGAGCCAGATGGTTCCTTTCCCAACAGAAGCGTGTCTCTTCCACAGGGTTGCCGGCCGCTCTTTGCCGGTTCGTCAGCTCCTTTGCCTTGTCCAGATACGCCTCCATCCTTTCACCACCCTGTATTTTGAGCGACATCATCTTTTCCTCCAAAAGTATGAGGAATACAGGATCCTTGATCTCATACTTCTTGCACAACGTGTCCCACCCCTCGTTTGCCGTAGCTTTGTCACTCACGTTCTGAAGATGGGGGTTGGAGATGGTGTTGACAAGCAACCTGTAGGCCTGCCTGTCCTTCTTCTTCCACTTCTCATACGTCGCTGGTACAACTACAAAAGAACCCACATCAGCTACACCCTTTTGCGGCATCTTCCCCGCGACCACCTGCGCTGCAGTGATGCTTTTTCCCTGTGGGACTGGAGTCGGCTCGTCGCCGCTCACCACCTCCCACAAGCCCCTCTCCTCCAAAAGGAGGCGGGTACGGATCTTCCAAAACGTGAAGTTGGCGCATCCGTCCAGCCTCTCCAAAGTCTGGGCTGCTGTCACAACGCAAGCTGCTACCATTTTGAGCCTTGGTGATACGTAGCGCTGCCCTTGGATGACGGCGCTACCAGAGCTTCCGCTGCTGCTTCTGCCAGAAATCTGTCTGACAGAAAATGGACTGTAGATGCCAGTTGACTGGGAATTTTGAAAAATTGAGCCCTCCACTAGAAAATTCAGCTCACAAACTTTCAGATCGAGCCATAAAACAGGGTCATCAACAGGAGATTTCAAAAGATATGCCCTCTTGAAAACAGGGTATGCTTCTGCTCCTACTCCAACTCAGACCAGCCAGCTTGTAAACAGTTTTTCTCCCAAACAAATTAATTGAATGAAAATATTTTTATACCAATGAAAAGCGTACAAAAAATACTACAATTTGCATGTGCTTCTTTTTAAATTTGACAAAGAATTGAGAGAGTTATGGTCATCACAAGGCGACTGTCTTACTCATAGAGAAGAGTGTAGTCCTGGCCAACCTGGTTTTGAGCATAACGTGCAATCCGACTGTTGGATCTTTGTGATTTTGGCCTTGTTGGAAATCGTGTCTCTTGAACTAGAAGATCCAGTGGTTTATTGTCAAATATGGTGAAGGTCTGACCCCAACCTATCACGCTCAAAGTGACGGCCTGTGCAGGCAGGAAGTGGCAGAACTTGGCCCTGATACCAAATGTTGGATCTGGAGGAGAGAGGGAGCCTTGGAGCAGCGAGCATGTGTGATTGGAAGGGCATCACTTGTGCTGAAGAATGGTTGTTTAATCACTCAAAATAATGGACTACATATAGAGCTAGAGCCTGGGCAAGTCAGCCCTCTCACAAGCCACACCACTTGGCCATGGAGGCTAAGGCTCACACACTAGAGTCCATAATCTCACACAAGGGAGGAAATCAGCCTAGTAATCAGGCTGATCACTCACACACGACCTAGACAGCTAGAGAATGCTCTCATGGCACACTCCTAGTGTTCACATAACCCACAAACCCATGGAGAATCGCCATGTGTCCATGGCTAGTACACAAGGATCCCACCTCACCTAAAAAGAAAAGAGAGGTACCTTTATCCTAGTCAGCACATTCTGATAAGGCAATCCTAAGACCAAGGACCTTTTTGGATATTTCTCCCATCAGGTCTTGACCCTGGACCGCTTGCCTTTTTCTTTTCTCAGGCTAAGGCATGGAGCCATCGCCCATGGTCACACGGATATCGACGGTCGATGACCCCGGAAACTACGAAAATTCATATCTCCCTATCCGAGCGTTGGATCGACTTCAAACTTAGACCGTAGATATATTCCTACCTGATCTTTGCAATGAAGAAGTCAGATGGACGATCGGAGTAGGCATCTGGTACTTTCCTGGAACTTGCTCCTGTAGACCTGGAACTGAGCCGGATGGCTCTTTTGCCAACACAAACAGCCGATACACAACTGTTGCTCAAAGTTAGAGATGGTGGGCAAGTCACGTACCATGTGTTTCGTTTGAAGTTACTGCAAGGCGTGCATGCCGATGTTGCAGTAGCGCGCATGCCACATTTCACCATGTGTGGCCTGCACCAGTGCTGCAAGACTTTGCTCATGTGGCATCTTGGTCGCAACAGGCGGTACATGTTGCCCTCCTTCACCGACCTGGCCAGCTCCTCTCCTTTTTCCTTGTGGAGGATGTAGCCATAGTCGTCGTCAAAGACGATGCGCAGTCCTGTGTTGGTGGGAGAGGACAACAAGAGAAGCTTGAACGCTGCATCACGTACATACAGTACGTCATGGAACACTCCCACTTCAATACCACGCGGGATTTCCAACCACATCTCTACAATCCCAATCTCCTCAGCATACACCACTCGATCATCACCCAAAGTAATCGATTGGGGGGGGGGAATATAGAGCACCTGCGTTAACCACTCCTTGTGTGTCAGGCTCTTGGTACACCGGGAGTCCTTATACCAGGCCAGATCTACCTTCTCCTTCCATGACTTGTCAGATTTTGCCATGAAGAGGCGGTCGCGCACCTCCTTGGCAACGTTCATGTTGCCAAAATGGCGCATGCTGGTTTGGTTCTATTGCTGCTGCTGCTGCTGCTACAGACGTTGCTATGACTGCTGCTGCACAAACTGTGGAGATTGTTGCTTTTGCTGCTGTTGCTGCTGCTGCTGTTGTTGCTCCTTCTCGTTCCTCTTAAGCTTGAAGCAATCTTTCTTGTAATACCCCTCTTTCTGGCAATACTGGCACTTACCCTTCTTCTTGCCTCTTTGCTGTCCAGACTGATGCTGTTGCTAGTTGCGTCAGTCCATGGCCATGAAAGCTGCTTCACTCCTGCTGCTATCGCCATTACGTTTTGCGGCATTGCGATGTACCTTTACCTGCACTAGGTAGGTGCAGATGAAGTCCAGGTCGAGAGTCGGCTGGTACTCGAATGTCTCTCGCACTGTGTCACAACTCATTGGGAGTCCTCTCAGCAAGAGAAAGACGAACCGCATGTTGTCCACAGGATTGCCGGCTGCATTCAGCTGCTTTGCCAGCACTTTTTCCCTGTCCAAGTACGCCTCCATCCCTTCACCACCCTACATTCTCAATGCCATCATCTTCTCCTCCAAAAGCATGAGGAATGCAAGATCCTTGCTCTAATATTTCTTGCACAACGTGTCCCATCCCTCTTTTGCAGTAGCCTTTTCACTCACGTACTGAAGATGCGAGTTGGAGATGGTGTTGATAAGCAGCCTATAGGTCTGCCTGTCCTTCTTCTTCCACTTCTCATATGCCACCGCTTGAGTTGTAGACAAACTTGCATGTACTGCAACTTTCTGCGGCATTTACCCCGCCACAACCTCCGTTGCGATGATGCCTTTTGCCTGTGGAGGCGGAGCGTGCTCCTCGCCGCTCACCACCTCCCACAAGCCCCTCTCTTCCAAAAGGAGGTGGCTACAGATCTTTTAAAAGGTGAAGTTGGGGCATCCTTCCAGCCTCTCCAAGGGGTGGACTGCTGTTACCATGCCTCATACTACTATTTTGAGTTTAGAAATGCTCACCACTGCCCTAAAGTGGTGGCGCTACCCCTGCTTCTGCTACTACTTCTGCGAGAAATCTGTCCGACAGAAAATGGACTGTAGAGGCAAGCAGACTTGGATTTTTGAAAAAGTGAGCCCACTACTAGAAAATTTAGCTTAAAACCTTTCAAATAGATCCATAAAACAGGGTCATCAACAGGGGATTTTCAAAGATATCTTCTCTTAAAAACAGGGTATGCTACTCGACTCCAGCTCACTCGACCCAGCTTGTAAACGGCGTTTCTCCCAAATGTACCAAAGGAAAGATTAGGAAAAACACTTCAATTTGTATGTTCTACTTTTTAAATTTGACAAAGAAACGAGAGACTTATGGTCAGCACAAGGCGACTGTCTTTCTCAAATAGAAGAGTGTAGCCCTGGTTGACCTCGTTTGAGCATAACTCTCAATCCCACCGTTGGCTCTTCAGGATCTTGGGCTCATTGGAAAGCTTGTCTTTTGAACTTGAAGATCCAGTGGTCGTTTGTCAAATCTGGTGAAGGTTTAACCCCAACCTATCACTCTCAAAGTGACAGCTTGTACTGGCTGAAAGTCACAGAACTTGGCTCTGATACCAAGTGTTGGAAGTGGAGGAGAGATGGAGCCTTGGAGCAGCGAGCATGAGGTACTGGAAGGGCATCATTTGAGCTGAAGAATGGTTGATCAATCACTCAAAATGGTGGAGTACATATAGAGCTAGAACTTGGGCAAGTTAGTCCTCTCACAATCCACACCACTTAGTCATGGAGGCTAAGGTTCACACACAAGAGTCCATAATCACACACAAGGCAGGAAATCATCCTAGCAATCAGGCTAACCACTCACACACTATTGGGAAAGGAGCCATCTGGCTCAGTTTCAGGTCCACAGGAGCAAGTTCCAGGAAAGTACCAGATGCCTGCTCCGATCGCCAATCCGACTTCTTCATTGGAAAGATCAGGTGGCAAAATGTCTACGGTCCAAGTTTGAGACCGATCCAACGGTCGGATTGGGAGATATGAATTTTCGAAGTTTCGGGGGTCATGGACCGTCGATGTCTGGGTGGGCATGGGTGATGGCTTCATGCCTTAGCCTGAGAAAAGAAAAAGGCAAGAGGTCCAGGGTCAAGACCTGATGGGAGAAATATCCAAAAAGGTCCTTGGTCTTAGGATTGCCTTGTCAGAGTGTGCTGACTAGGATAAAGGTACCTCTCCTTACTTTTTAGGTGAGGTGAGATCCTTGTGTGCTAGCCATGGAAACATGGCAATTCTCCATGGGTTTGTGGGTTATGTAACCACTAGGAGTGTGCCATGAGAGCATTCTCTAGCTCTCTAGGTCGTGTGTGAGTGGTCAGCCTGATTGCTAGGCTGATTTCCTCCCTTGTGTGAGATTATGGACTCTAGTGTGTGAGCCTTAGCCTCCATGACTAAGTGGTGTGGCTTGTGAGAGGGCTGACTTGCCCAAGCTCTAGCTCTATATGTACTCCATCATTTTGAGTGATTGAACAACCATTCTTCAGCACAAGTGATGTCCTTCCAATCACACATGCTCGCTGCTCCAAGGCTCCTTCTCTCCTCAAGTTCCAACATTTGGTATCAGAGCCAAGTTCTGCCACTTCCAGCCAGCACAGGCCGTTACTTTGAGAGTGACGGGTTGGGGAAAAACCTTCACCAGATTTGACAATCGACCACCGGATCTTCAAGTTCAAAAGACAAGCTTTCCAACGAGCCCACGATGGCGAAGAGCCAACGGTCGGATTGAGAGTTATGCTCAAAACGAGGTCAGCCAGGGCTACACTCTTCTCTATGAGTAAGACTGTCGCCTTGTGATGACCATAACTCTCTTGTTTCTTTGTCAAATTTAAAGAGTGGCACATGCGAATTGTAGTATTTTTCCTAAGCTTTCCATTGGTGCAAAAATATTTGCATTCCATTGATTCGTTTGGGAGAAACACCGTTTACAAACTGGCTGGTCTGAGTTGGAGGAGGAGCAGAAGCATACCCTGTTTTCAAGAGGGCATATCTTTTAAAATCCCCTGTTGATGACCCTGTTTTATGGGTCGATCTGAAAGGTTTTGAGCTGAATTTTCCAGTGGTGGGCTCAGTTTTTCAAAATTCCCAGTCTAATGGCATCTACAGTCCATTTTCTGTCAGACAGATTTCTGGCAGAAGCAGCAGCAGAAGCAGGGGTAGCGCCTCCATCCAAGGGCAGCGCTGAGCATCACCAAGGCTCAAAATGGCAGCAGCTGGCGTTGTAACAGCAGTCCAGCTTTTGGAGAGGCTGGAGGGACGCGCCAACTTCACGTTTTGGAAGATCCGTACCCGCCTCCTTTGTNCATGCCTTAGCCTGAGAAAAGAAAAAGGCAAGAGGTCCAGGGTCAAGACCTGATGGGAGAAATATCCAAAAAGGTCCTTGGTCTTAGGATTGCCTTGTCAGAGTGTGCTGACTAGGATAAAGGTACCTCTCCTTACTTTTTAGGTGAGGTGAGATCCTTGTGTGCTAGCCATGGACACATGGCAATTCTCCATGGGTTTGTGGGTTATGTAAGCACTAGGAGTGTGCCATGAGAGCATTCTCTAGCTCTCTAGGTCGTGTGTGAGTAGTCAGCCTGATTGCTAGGCTGATTTCCTCCCTTGTGTGAGATTATGGACTATAGTGTGTGAGCCTTAGCCTCCATGGCTAACTGGTGTGGCTTGTGAGAGGGCTGACTTGCCCAAGCTCTAGCTCTATATGTACTCCATCATTTTGAGTGATTGAACAACCATTCTTCAGCACAAGTGATGCCCTTCCAATCACACATGCTCGCTGCTCCAAGGCTCCCTCTCTCCTCAAGTTCCAACATCCTTTTGGAGGAGAGGGGCTTGTGGGAGGTAGTGAGCGGCGACGAGCCGGTTCCAGTTCCACAGGCAAAAGGCATCACCGCAGCGCATGTGGTGGCGGGGAAGACGCCGCAAAAGGGTGCAGCTGATGCGAGTTCTTCTGCAGCTGTACCACCGACGTACGAGGAGTGGAAGAAGAAGGACAGGCAGGCCTACAGGTTGCTTGTTAACACCATCTCCAACCCGCATCTTCAGTACGTGAGTGACAAGGCTACTGCAAAGGAGGGGTGGGACACGTTGTGCAAGAAGTATGAGAGCAAGGATCCTGCATTCCTCATGCTTTTGGAGGAAAAGATGATGGCGCTGAAAATGCAGGGTGGTGAAGGGATGGAGGCGTATCTGGACAGGGCAAAGGAGCTGGCAAAGCAACTGAGAGCGGCTGGCAATCCTGTGGAAGAGACGCACTTCATTCTCCTCTTGCTGAGGGGACTCCCAACCAGCTACGACACGGTGCGAGAGACGTTGGAGTGCCAGCCGACTCTCGACCTCGACTTCATCTGCACGCACTTGGTGCAGGTGGAACTGCGTCGCAATGCAGCAAAGCGCAATGGCGGCAACAGCAGNGGAGGGGTGGGACACGTTGTGCAAGAAGTATGAGAGCAAGGATCCTGCATTCCTCATGCTTTTGGAGGAAAAGATGATGGCGCTGAAAATGCAGGGTGGTGAAGGGATGGAGGCGTATCTGGACAGGGCAAAGGAGCTGGCAAAGCAACTGAGAGCGGCTGGCAATCCTGTGGAAGAGACGCGCTTCATTCTCCTCTTGCTGAGGGGACTCCCAACCAGCTACGACACGGTGCGAGAGACGTTGGAGTGCCAGCCGACTCTCGACCTCGACTTCATCTGCACGCACTTGGTGCAGGTGGAACTGCGTCGCAATGCAGCAAAGCGCAATGGCGGCAGCAGCAGCAGTGAAGCAGCTTTCATGGCCATGGGCTCACGCAACCAGCAGCAGCAGCAGTCCGGGCAGCAGAGAGGCAAGAAGAAGGGCAAGTGCCACTATTGCCAGAAAGAGGGGCACTACAAGAAAGAGTGCTTCAAGTTTAAGAGGGACCAGAAGGAGCAGCAGCAGCAGCAGCAAAAGCAGCAATCTCCACAGCAACAGCAGCAGCAGTCACAGCAACGGCAACAGCAGCAGCAGCAGCAGAACCAGACTAGCGTGCGCTATTTTGGCAACATGAACGTCGCCAAGGAGGTGCGCGACCGCCTCTTCATGGCGAAGTCTGACATGTCGCAGAAGGAAAA
>SZWC01000624.1:20151-32798 GCA_023375785.1 Penium margaritaceum | reverse complement strand
CACAGAGGCAAACTTTGCAACTGGGGCAAACGTTTCTGTGTAGTCGATGCCCTCCTGCTGCGAGTAGCCCTTGGCGACCAGCCTCGCCTTGTACTTTTCCAGGTTACCATCTGCTCCCCGCTTCTTCTTGAACACCCACTTGCACTTGATCACCTTGCGTCCTGGTGGACGCTCAGTCAGCTCCCACGTTCCGTTGTCCAGCTGCGACTGTATCTCTTGCTGCACGGCTTGCGCCCAATCTGCTGCATCCGGTGCAGCCATGGCCTCCTTGTATGACGTTGGCTCATCTGAATCTGCTGCAACTGCGACGTTCATCTGTTCTGGTTTCTGCAGCATCCAGAAATGGCCGCGCTCACCAGGCTTGTAACGCACCCTAAGAGGGTNCCTGGTGCTGGAGCGTTAGCGGGTGGCTGGCGCGGTGCTGCTGGCACAACTGCTGCTGCTGGTGGTGCTACATCTCCCTCCTCTGCTTCTGTCGATGAGGCTGCTGTGTCTGCAACATCAGACATGGGAGAGTAGAGTGATTCTCCCACTGTCACAGTAGAGGAAGGATCGGGAGAAACTGGGTCAGGAAGAATTTCTGCTCCCACTGTCTCGTCAGCTGCTGGTTCTGCTACCTCTTCACACACGATGTTGGTGCCAGCAGACTGGGAATTTTGAAAACCTGAGCCCACCACTGGAAAATTCAGCTCAAAACCTTTCAGATGGACCCATAAAACAGGGTCATCAACAGGGGATTTTGAAAGATATGCCCTCTTGAAAACAGGGTATGCTTCTGCTCCTACTCCAACTCAGACCAGCCAGTTTGTAAACGGCGTTTCTCCCAAACGAATCGATGGAATGCAAATNGCATGTGCCACTTTTTAAATTTGACAAAGAAATGAGAGAGTTATGGTCATCACAAGGCGACAGTCTTACTCATAGAGAAGAGTGTAGCCCTGGCCGACCTCGTTTTGAGCATAACTCTCAATCCGACCGTTGGATCTTCGCGATCTTGAGCTCGTTGCAAAGCTTGTCTCTTGAACTTGAAGATCCAGTGGTCGATTGTCAAATCTGGTGAAGGTTTCACCCCAACCTGTCACTCTCAATGTGACGGCCTGTGCTGGCTGGAAGTGGCAGAACTTGGCTCTGATACCAAATGTTGGAACTTGAGGAGAGAGGGAGCCTTGGAGCAGCGAGCATGTGTGATTGAAAGGGCATCACTTGTGCTGAAGAATGGTTGTTCAATCACTCAAAATGATGGAGTACATATAGAGCTAGAGCTTGGGCAAGTCAGCCCTCTCACAAGCCACACCACTTAGCCATGGAGGCTAAGGCTCACACACTAGAGTCCATAATCTCACACAAGGNAGGAAATCAGCCTAGCAATCAGGCTGACCACTCACACACGACCTAGAGAGCTAGAGAATGCTCTCATGGCACACTCCTAGTGGTCACATAACCCACAAACCCATGGAGAATCGCCATGTGTCCATGGCTAGCACACAAGGATCTCACCTCACCTAAAAAGTAAGGAGAGGTACCTTTATCCTAGTCAGCACACTCTGACAAGGCAATCCTAAGACCAAGGACCTTTTTGGATATTTCTCCCATCAGGTCTTGACCCTGGACCTCTTGCCCTTTTTCTTTTCTCAGGCTAAGGCATGGAGCCATCACCCATGCCCACCCAGACATCGACGGTCCATGACCCCCGATACTTCGAAAATTCATATCTCCCAATCCGACCGTTGGATCGGCCTCAAACTTGAACCGTAGACATTTTGCCACCTGATCTTTGCAATGGTGAAGTCGGATTGGCGATCAGAGCAGGCATCTGGTACTTTCCTGGAACTTGCTCCTGTGGACCTGAAACTAAGCCAGATGGCTCCTTTCCCAACAGAGGCTGCCAATTTAGGGAGAGCGTCCGCTCAGGCTGAAGCGGAGTTGACATCTGATACCGCGTCGGAGACATCCGAGGCCTCCTCGGAGGCCAGTGGCTCTTCCCTCCCAGCGACCCCTCCTGGGGAAGCACAGCAGCAACAGCAGCACAAGAAGCCAGCACTAGCACCATTGCGGCACAGTGAGCGCCAAGCAAAGCCTGCGAAGCAGTACGACGGAGGGAAGGCCGAGTGGACTGGCCTGAGCTGGTCGTGCCTTGCGCAGGGAGAGCTGGCTACGATCGCCGAGGCTCTCTCGCGGCCGGACGCCGCTAAGTGGAAGGAGGCGATGGAGAGCGAGTTCGCCTCCATCAAAGAGAACGAAACGTAGGAGCTGGTGGACAGACCACCAAATGCACACGTGGTGGGCGTGAAGTGGGTCTTACGCATCAAACGCAAGCAAGACAACAACATCGACAAGTACAAGGCAAGGATCGTTGCGAAGGGGTTCTCGCAGAGAGCAGGGTCTGAGTACGACGAGACCTACTCTCCTGTCGCGTCTTTCCCCTCCATCCGCACCTCGCTGGCTGTGGCTGCGGTGCGCAACATGGAAATCCACCAGATGGACGTCAAGACCGCCTTCCTCTACAGGAAGCTTGACAAGGAGATACTAATGGAAGTGCCCAAGGGTATCAAGGCAAAACCCGGGCAGGTGTGTCGCCTCATCAAGGCGCTCTACGGGCTGAAACAGGCCCCAAGGATCTGGTACAAGGAGATGGACAGCTTCATGGCTGGCCTAGGCTTCTCGCACTGCCACAACGACCCCAGCGTGTATGTGCGTGCGGATGACCAGGGACTGTTGCTGGTAGCGCTGTACGTGGATGACCTGATTCTGGCCTCCACCTCCATGAAGGCCCTCGAGGCCCTCAAGGAGAAACTGCATGGGCGGTTTCAGATGAAGGACATGGGCGAGCTCGAGTACTACTTGGGCATTGCTATACATCGCAACCGAGCTGTAGGCACCATCGAGCTCAACCAGACGAAGTACATCTCAGAGGTGCTTCGGCGCTATGGCATGGAAGACGCCAAACCCCTCAGCACTCCTCTCCCCACGACATGCAATCTCAGCTCCGCCCACTCCCCCAGCACGGAAGCCGAGCGCCGCGAAATGCAGGATGTGCCATACTACTCTGCGGTGGGTAGCATCATGTATGCCATGGTTGGCACGCGGCCGGACATCTCCTTTGCTGTGGGACTAGTCAGTCGGTTTGTGGCCAACCCTGGGCCACTCCACTGGCAGGCCGTGAAGCGCATTTTGCGCTATCTCAACAAGACACGGCACATGGGGCTGTAGTATGGCGGCCTTCAAGGAACAGACCCCTTGCGCCTCAAGTGCTACACCGACGCAGATTTTGGAGGCAACGTGGATGATAGGAAGTCCACCTCGGGCTTTGTGTGCCTTGTGAATGGCGACGCTGTGTCGTGGGCCAGCCGCAAGCAAGACTGTGTCTCCATCTCAACCGTAGAAGCTGAGTACGTGGCGCTGTCTGAGGTGTGCAAGGAGACGCAGTGGCTACACAGCTTGCTCGCTGAGATGCACGCACCACAAAAGGAGGCCACGGTCATCCACATCGACAACCAGAGCGCGATGGACATCGCGTTCAAGGACGCCCTCTCCAGGCGGACCAAGCACATCGACATCCGCTATCACTACACGCGCGACCTCGTCGCCAAGGGAGTGGTGGATCTGCAGTACATTGCGACCAAGCAGATGCTCGCGGACTTCCTGACGAAGCCGCTGGACAGTGACCCGCACATGGCAGGGGCACGGGGCATCGAAATGGTGAGCGCAGCAGATGAGGGCTGAACGGGCGGCCTACTTCACAGGTGGCCGACATCGCTGGGCCCATGGCTGCAGCAGGAATCCAGCCGCAGATGGACGCAGGTGCAAGGGAGAGTTTGTTATGTTCTGTGTATGCCCCTGGTCCAATCAGCGGAAGACTTAAGACTGGGTATGCACTGCGCTTGTAGCGCAAGTCCCCCAGCGACATGCAAGAGAGGCTGAGAGAGACAAGGCATGCACTACTCATCCTTGTGGAGTAAGTCCCCTTGGTCTACTCTTGGTAGTGTACCTGGTGCATGCTCCTTAGGACAACTTCCTACAGCCTAGTGGGTGAAGGCGCCCTCTCGCAAGCGAGAGGTCCGGGGTCGAATCCTCCCAAGACCAAATTTTCTTTGTAACTAAAAAGGGCCAAGGAAGCTTCCTAGAAGCCTCTAAGGTCCAAGGTAGATCAAGCGCCACTTGGCGGTCACAGAAGGTGCCATGTCATCAAAGCTGATGACAATGTCTAGGGTAGCCTTGGGGGGAGGTCCCTCCAAGGAGCCACTGGGAGCACTGACCAGAGACTATATAAGGCCTGTCATTTGCATGTGATTGTATCATCATCTCTTAGTCTTGAGACTTGGGAGAAAACTAATCCCTTGTTGGCCACCAAGAAAGAGGATAAAGAACAAGTGCAAGTGCACACTTCGGTGTGTAGCATTGCCAGTTGGGTGAGAGTTTGGAACACTCTCCGGCCACGGTTGGGACAAGCTAAGTGAACCTTTCAGTGTGGAAACACCACTCCGTGGGTGATCTCTACCTTGGTTGAAATACCAAGGGCGGTCGGCGGTTTGCCTGTCGGCGCCGTTTACTCTAGACCGTGGCCAAGTGCGGAGTGACACCATTGACCTGCTAGAGAGTGAGCGTTGTGGCTATCGTCATACTCTTTCTTTACTTCTCTACTTCTTTGCTTTGCTGAGACCGATGAATACTAATGTAGGCTGTTGTTTACTATCGGTTTAGAAGGTGTAGATCCATCACTTAGTTGTTAATCACTTGTAGAAAGTGAAGAACGCAGAATAGCGAACCCATGATCTTGCCTCCAAGCACAGAGCTTATCCTGCTTAGGGTCCAAGGGTCGTACCTCCAAGGACATAGCTTATCCTTGGTCCTTGTTCGCTAAGTGCCAACACCCATCGTTGGAGCTAATGGAGCAAATGGAGCAGATGCAGCTGATGGAGCTGATGTTTCGTGCAAGACAGAGAGGGCGAGAGAGTGCGCAGAAGCATGATTTATACCTAGTTAGTGTGGGCCCATAATCTTTTGTCAACCAGCCTGAGGGACCGGAAAAAGAAAATGAGATAGACACAATGGTTCACGCCGACTGCTCTTTCTATTGCAGCCAAGAGATGATATCATCCTTAGAGCCAAGGCTCTACACTGAGTAGTTCATAGGAAGCACTTCCTTGCACTCTCTATTTAGCATCTTGTCATTTTCACGCAAGGAGCAAACTCATGGCGCTTGGACCAACCAATTTTTCTTTAGTGTCTGCCTCTAATAGAGAACTCTGTCAGGAGTCTCAAAGGTGTGAACTGTATTCAATGACAGGTAACTGACAGGTTGTTATAGTCCTAGAGCCAGCCTCTAGCCTAGGCGTATAGTGGCTCCTTAGATGAACCACTTTGAGAGCAATGTAGATTACGTCATCGCCTTTGCCTACATGGTGCTTCCTGTGACCGCCAAGTGGTGCCAGCCACCATAGAGAACCTTGGAATGTTCGAAGATGTCTATCTTTTGGTCACGAAAAAAATTAGTCACCAGGTTGGGATTTGACACAGTGACCTCTCGCTCTAAAGACTAACTTGTTGCATCTGGAGGAGAGAGGGAGTCTTGGAGCAGCGAGCATGTGTGATTGGAAAGGCATCACTTGTGCTAAAGAATGGTTGTTGAATCACTCAAAACGATGGAGTACATACAGAGCTAGGGCTTGGGCAGGTCAGCCCTCTGACAAGCCATTCCACTTAGCCATGGAGGCGAAGGATCACACACTAGAGTCCATAATCTCACACAAGTGAGGAAATCAGCCTAGCAATAAGGCTAACCACTCAAACACGACCTAGAGAGCTAGAGAATGTTGTCATGGCATACTCCTAGTGGTCACATAACCCACAATCCCATGGAGTGTCGCCATGTGTCCATGGCTAGCACGCAAGGATCTCATCTCACCTAAAAAGTAAGGAGAGGTACCTTTTTCCTCGTCACCACACTGACAAGGCAACCCAAGAATCTAGGACCTTTTTGGATGTTTCTCCCATGAGATCTTGACCCTGGATCTCTTGCCCTTTTCTTTTCTCAGGCTAAGGCATGGAACCATCGCCTACGGTCACCCGGATATCGGCACTCGATGATCCCTGAAACTACGAAAATTCATATCTCTAAATCCCACCGTTAGATCAGCCTCAAACTTGGACTGTAGACATTTTGCCACCTGATCTTTCCGATGATGAGGTCCAATTGAAAACCCGAGCAAGCATCTAGTGGTTTCCTGGAACTTGCTCATGTAGATCTCGAACTAAGCCGGATGGCTCTTTTCCCAATAATCTCCCACTTTGCCGCGGTCACAGTGGGCTTACTCCACATGCCTTCATGCAGAACTACTGCTTCTCACCTGTCACTGGCTTGGTGCAAAAATCAACGACCTGCTTGCTGGTTGAAGTAAACTCCAGCTTGATAGCACCCTCCTGCACCATATGCCTGATGAAATGATATGCGATGTCGATGTACTTGGTGCGTGCATAATGCTCAGGATTCTTGGCGAGTGCGATTACGCTCTGGTTGTCGACGCGCACAGAAACTGGAACTGCTGCACCCCCACTCATCTCTACCTTGAGACGCTAAAGCCAAACTACTTCCTTGGCTCCAAAGCTGAGAGAGACGTACTCAGCTTCCGTGCTTGAGGTGGCCACGACCACCTGCCGCTTGCTACACCAGCTGATGGCCCCATCATTCATGAGAAACACATGTCCAGAGAAGACCCCACGGTCCTCAGGGTTTGAAGCCCAATCTGCGTCTGTGTAGCCGATGATGCTGTTGTCATTTCCCTTGTAGGTGATGCCGATGTTGATGGTTCCAGCAAGGTAGCGGTTTCAGTACCTTCTGGTGCTCAGGTCTGGGGTTTGCCATGTACTCGCTCACAACGCTAACAGCCTGTGCGAAGTCTGGCCTGGTTGCCACCATCAGGTACATGAGGCTGCCAACGAAGCTCTGGTACTTCTGCCGATCAGTTGTATTTGCTTCTCCATTGAAGCTCACAAGGTACTGCCGCGTCTCCAGTGGCGTACCGATGGATTTTGCCTCTGCCATGCTGAATCGCTGTAAAACATCCTTGATGTAGCAGCTCTGCTGCAGCGAGACAGAGCATGATTTGCGGTCAAGTGTGATCTGGATATCGAGGAAATATGATAGCTCCCCGAGATCAGACATCACGAAGCGCTCCTACATGGCTTCCTAGAACTCGTGCAGTGCAAACATCCTGTTGGAAAGGAGGAGCATGTCATCCACATAGACAATGATGATGAGGATCTCATGCTCATGCTGCCAGCGATACACACTGTAGTCACACTCGCTGCGCTCAAACGCCATGCATTGCAACACCGCCATTCTAGTGACAAGCACGCGACGCTTGCTTGAGCCCGTACAGCGACTTCTGCAGCTTGCAAACCAGATAATCCTGGCCATCCACGAGGAACCCCTCCGGCTGCTCCATGTAGATCTCCTCCTCCAAGTCACCATTCAAGAATGCCGTCTTAACATCCATGTGGTGAAGCTCGAACTCCTTAGCTGCTGCATAAGAGAGGAGCGTGCACATAGAGGCAAACTTTGCAACAAGGGTAAAAGCTTCCTTATAGTCGATGCCCTCCTGCTACGAGTAGCCCTTGGCAACCAGCTATTGGGAAAGAAGCCATCTGGCTCAGTTTGAGGTCCACAGGAACAAGTTCCAAGAAAGTACCAGATGCCTGCTTCGATCGCCAATCCGATTTCATCATTGGAAAGATCAGGTGGCAAAATGTCTATGGCCCAAGTTTGAGACCGATCCAACGGTCGGATTGGGAGATATGAATTTTCGAAGTTTCGGGGGTCATGGACCGTCGATGTCTAGGTAAGCATGGGTGATGGTTCCATGCCTTAGCCTGAGAAAAGCAAAAAGGGAAGAGGTCCAAGATCAAGACCTGATGGGAGAAATATCCAAAAAGGTCCTTGGTCTTAGGATTGCCTTGTCAGAGTGTGCTGACTACGATAAAGGTACCTCTCCTTACTTTTTAGGTGAGGTGAGATCCTTATGTGCTAGCCATGGACACATGGCGATTCTCCATGCGTTTGTAGGTTATGTGACCACTAGGAGTGTGCCATGAGAGCATTCTCTAGCTCTCTAGGTCGTGTGTGAGTGGTTAGCCAAAATTACTAGGCTGATTTCCTCCCTTGTGTGAGATTATGGACTCTAGGGTGTGAGCCTTAGCCTCCATGGCTACGTGGTGTGGCTTGTGAGAGGGCTGACTTGCCCAAGCTCTAGCTCTATATGTACTCCATCATTTTGAGTGATTGAACAACCATTCTTCAGCACAAGTGATGCCCTTCCAATCACACATGCTCGCTGCTCCAAGGCTCCCTCTCTCCTCAAGTTCCAACATTTGGTATCAGAGCCAAGTTCTGCCACTTCCAGCCAGCACAGGCCGTCACTTTGAGAGTGACGGGTTGGGGTGAAACCTTCANGACTCTAGTGTGTGAGCCTTAGCCTCCATGGCTAAGTGGTGTGGCTTGTGAGAGGGCTGACTTGCCCAAGCTCTAGCTCTATATGTACTCCATCATTTTGAGTGATTGAACAACCATTCTTCAGCACAAGTGATGCCCTTCCAATCACACATGCTCGCTGCTCCAAGGCTCCCTCTCTCCTCAAGTTCCAACATTTGGTATCAGAGCCAAGTTCTGCCACTTCCAGCCAGCACAGGCCGTCACTTTGAGAATAACGGGTTGGTGTAAAACCTTCACCAGATTCAACGATCAACTACGTCATTGTCAAGTTCAACAGACAAGCTTTCAAACGAGCCCAAGAACGCGAAGATCCAACGTCAGGATTGAGAGTTATGCTCAAAACGAGGTCGGCAAGGGCTACACTCTTCTCTATGAGTAAGACTGTCGCCTTGTGATGACCATAACTCTCTCATTTCTTTGTCAAATTTAAAAATTGGCACATGAGAATTGTAGTCTTTTTCCTAATCTTTCCATTGGTGCAAAAGTATATGCATTCCATTGATTTGTTTGGGAGAAATTCCGTTTACACACTGGCTGGTCTGAGTTGGAGTAGGAGCAGAAGCATACCCTGTTTTCAAGAGGGCATATCTTTCAAAATCCCCTGTTGATGATCCTGTTTTATGGGTCGATCTGAAAGGTTCTGAGCTGAATTTTCTAGTGGTGGGCTCAGTTTTTCAACATTCCCAGTCTGCTGGCATCTATAGTCCATTTTCTGTCAGACAGATTTCTGGCAGAAGCAGCAGCAGAAGCAGGGGTAGCGCCGCCATCCAAGGGCAGCGCTGAGCATCATCAAGGCTCAAAATGGCAGCAACTGGCATTTTAACAGCAGCCCAGCCTTTGGAGAAGCTGGAGGGACGCGTCAACTTCACGTTTTAGAAGATCCGTACCCGCCTCCTTTTGGAGGAGAGCGGCTTGTGGGAGATTGTGAGCGGAGACGAGCCGGCTCCAGTTCCACAGGCAAAAGGCATTACCGCAGCGCAGGTCGTGGCGGGGAAGACGCCGTGAGTGACAAGGCTACTGCAAAGGAGGGGTAGGACACGTTGTGCAAGAAGTATCAGAGCAAGGATCCTGTATTCCTCATGCTTTTGGAGGAAAAGATGATGGCGCTGAAAATGCAGGGTGGTGAAAGGATGGAGGCGTATCTGGACATGGCAAAAGAGCTGGCGAAACAGTTGAGAGCGGCTGGCAATCCTGTGGAAGAGACGCGTTTCATTCTCCTCTTGCTGAGGGGACTCCCAACCAGCTACGACACGGTGCGAGAGACGATAGAGTGCCAGCCGAGTCTCGACCTCGACTTCATTTGCACGCACTTGGTGCAGGTGGAACTGCGTCGCAATGCAGCAAAGCGCAATGGCGGCAGCAGCAGCAGTGAAGCAGCTTTCATGACCATGCAGAACTGCTGCTTCTCACGGGTCACTGGCTTGGTGCAGAAGTCAGCGACCTGCTTGCTGGTTGGAGTAAACTCCAGCTTGATAGCACCTTCCTGCACCATGTGCCTGATAAAATGATATGCGATATCAATGTGCTTGGTGCGTGCATGGTGCTCAGGATTCTTGGCGAGTGCGATTGCGCTCTGGTTGTCGACGCGTACAGGAACTGGAACTGCTGCACTCCCACTCATCTCTGCCATGAGACGTTGGAGCCAAACTGCTTCCTTGGCTCCAAAGCTGAGAGATACGTACTCAGCTTCTGTACTCGAGGTGGCCACGACCACCTGCCGCTTGCTGCACCAACTGATGGCCCCACCATTCATGAGGAACACATGTCCAGAGATGGACTTGCGGTCCTCAGGGTTTGAAGCCCAATCTGCGTCTGTGTAGCCGATGATGCTGTTGTCATTGCCGTTGTAGGTGATGCCGATGTTGATGGTTCCAGCAAGGTAGCGAAAGATCCGCTTCACTGCCTTCTGGTGCTCCGGTCCGGGATTAGCCATGTGCTGGCTCACAGCGCTCACTGCCTGTGCGAGGTCCGGCCTGGTTGCCACCATCAGGTACATGAGACTGCCGACGGCGCTCTGGTACTTTTGCCGCTCAGCTGCATTTGCTTCTCCATTGAAGCTCACGAGGTACTGTCGCGTCTCCGGCGGTGTGCCGATGGGTTTTGCCTCTGCCATGCCGAACCGCTGCAAAACATCCTTGATGTAGCGGCTCTGCTGCAACGAGAGAAAGCGTGACTTGCGGTCACGTGTGATCTGGATACCGAGGAAGTATGATACTTCCCCGAGATCAGACATCTAGAAGCGCTCCTGCATGGCTTCCTTGAACTCTTGCAGTGCAAACATGCTGTTGGAAAGGAGGAGCATGTCATCCACATAGACAATGATGATGAGGATCTCATGCTCATGCTGCCAGCGATACACGCTGTAGTCACATTCGCTGCGCTCAAACCCCATGCACTGCAACGCCGCATCCAACTTCTGGTTCCAAGCACGCGACGCTTGCTTGAGGCCGTACAGCGACTTCTGCAGCTTGCAGACCAGGTGCTCCTGGCCATCCATGACGAACCCCTCCGGCTGCTCCATGTAGATCTCTTCCNCCCTTGGCGACCAGCCTCGCCTTGTATTTTTCCAGGTTACCATCTGCTCCCCGCTTCTTCTTGAACACCCACTTGCACTTGATCACATTACGTCCTGGTGGACGTTCAGTCAGCTCCCACGTGCCGTTCTCCAGCTGCGACTGTATCTCCTGCTGCACGGCTTGCGCCCAATCTGCTGCATCCGGTGCAGCCATGGCCTCCTTGTATGACGTTGGCTCATCTGAATCTGCTGCAACTGCAACGTTCATTTGTTCTGGTTTCTGCAGCATCCAGAAATGGCCGCGCTCACCAGGCTTGTAACGCACCCTAAGAGGGTACCTACGACCTGGTGCTGGAGCGTTAGCGGGTCGCTGGCGCGGTGCTGCTGGCACAACTGCTGCTGCTGGTGGTGCTACATCTCCCTCCTCTGCTTCTGCCGATGAGGCTGCTGTGTCTGGAACATCAGACATGGGAGAGTAGAGTGATTCTCCCACCGTCACAGTAGAGGAAGGATCGGGAGAAACTGGGTCAAGAAGAATTTCTGCTCCAACCGTCTTGTCAGCTGCTGGTTCTACTGCCTCTTCACACACGATGTTGGTGCCGATGACGTTGCTCTCATTGAAGACGACATCCCTGGAGATGATGACGTGGCCTGTATCCCTCTCGTAGAGGCGATACGCCTTGCTTGCCACGTCGTAGCCAATCATCAGCATCTGTACACTCTTCGCGTCCCACTTTTGCCGCTTTTCCTTTGGCACGTGCATGTGTGCCAAGCTGCCAAACGCGCGAAGATGACCCACGCTCGGCTTCTTGCCGAACCACGCCTCGTACGGCGTCATCTGCTCCAGGGCCTTGGTTGGACTGCGGTTCTTGATGTAACTGCAGTGCTCATGGCTTCAGCCCAGAAGTCGTAGGTCAGCCGAGCCGCGTGCAGCATGGAGCGCGCCGACTCCACAATGGTACGGTTGGCGCGTTCTGCTACACCGTTCTGCTGCGGCGAGTACGGCGCGGTACGCTGCGCCTTGATGCCAGCTGCTACGAGGTAGTCTTGGAATTCCTTGCTTAGATATTCTCCACCGCGATCGCTGCGCAGCGCCTTGATCTTCTTGCCAGTCTGGTTCTCCACCATGGCCTTGAACTCCTTGAACCTGTCAAAGCACTGGTCCTTGGAGGAAAGGAAGTATACAGCAGTGTAACGGCTGAAATCATCAATGAAGGTGAGAAAATACCTAGAGCCTCCAAAGCTCTGGGTCTGCATTGGTCCGCACAAGTCCGTGTGAACCAGCTCCAACACCTCCTTTGTACGCTCCCCTGCTCCAGAGAACGCCTCGCGGTGTTGCATCCCCTCCAAACAGCCGATGCACAACTGCTGCTCAAAGTTAGATATGGTTGGCAGGTCACGCACCATCTGCTTTGCTTGAAGCTGCTGCAAGGCGCGCATGCCAATGTGCCCGTAGCGCGCATGCCAGATCTCGCCATCTGTCGCCTGCACCACTGCTGCAAGACTCTGTTCACGCGGGATCTTGGTCGCCCCCAGCAGGCGGTACATGTCGCCCTCCTTCACCGACTTGGCCAACTCCTCTCCTGTTTCCTTGTTGAGGATGTAGCCATAGTCATCATCGAAGACAACGCGCAGTCCTGTGTT
>SZWC01000624.1:1143-14237 GCA_023375785.1 Penium margaritaceum | reverse complement strand
GAACTGCTGCACTCGCACTCATCTCTGCCATGAGACCCAGAAGCCAAACTACTTCCTTGATTCCAAAGCTGAGAGAGACGTACTCAGCTTCTGTGCTCGAGGTGGCCACGACCACCCGCCGCTTGCTGCACCAGCTGATGGCCCCACCATTCATGAGGAACACATGTCCAGAGATGGACTTACGGTCCTCAGGGATTGAAGCCCAATCTGTATGTGTTTAGCCGATGATGCTGTTGTCATTGCCGTTGTAGGTGATGCCGATATTGATGGTTCGAGCAAGGTAGCGGAAGATCCGCATCATAGTCTTCTAGTGCTCAGGTCCGGGGTTTGCCATGTATTGGCTCACAACGTTAATAGCCTGTGTGAGGTCCGGCCTGGTTGCCACGATCAGGTATATGTGACTGCCGACGGCGCTCTGGTACTTCTGCCGCTCAGCTGCATCTCCTTCTCCACTAAAGCTCACGAGGTACTCTCGCGTCTCCAACGGCGTACCCATGGGTTTTGCCTCTGCCATGCCAAACCGCTGTAAGACTTCCTTGATGTAGCGGCTCTGCTGCAGTGAGAGAGAGCGTGATCTGCGGTTACGCGTGATCTGGATACCGAGGAAGTATGATGCCTCCCCGAGATCAGACATCTGGAAGCGCTCGTCCATGGTTTCCTTGAACTCCTTCAGTGCAGACATGCTGTTGGAAAGGAGGAGCATGTCGTGGACATAGACTTTGATGATGAGGATCTCATGCTTATGCTGCCAAGGATACACGCTATAGTCACACTTGCTGTGCTCAAACCCCATGCACTGCAACGCGGCATCCAACTTCTGGTTTCAAGCACGCGATGCTTGCTTGAGGCCGTATAGCGACTTCTGTAGCTTGCAGACCAGGTGCTCCAGGCCATCCATGATGAACCTCTCTGGCTGCTCCATGTAGATCTCTTCCTCCAAGTCACCATTCAAGAATGCCATCTTGACATCCATGTTGTGAACCTCGAAGTCCTCAGCTGCTGCATAAGAGGGGAGCGTGCGCACAGAGGCAAGCTTTGTAACAGGGGCAAAAGTTTCTGTGTAGTCGATGACCTCCTATTGCGAGTAGCCCTTGGCGACCAGCCTCGCCTTGTACTTTCCCAGGTAAGCATCTGCTTTGTGCTTCTTCTTGAACACGCACTTGCACTTGATCACCTTACGTCCAGGTGGACGATCAGTCAGCTCTCATGTGCCGTTGTCCAACTGTGACTGTATCTCCTGCTGCACGACTTGCACCTATCAGTTGCATCCGGTGCAGGCATGGCCTCCTTCTATGACGTTGGCTCATCTAAATCTGCTACAACTGCGATGTTCATCTAATTCTGGTTTCTGCAACATCCTGAAATGGCTGCGCTCACCAGGCTTGTAACGCATCCTAAGAGGGTACCTACGACATGGTGCTAGAGCGTTAGCAGGCGGCTGGCGCGGTGCTGCTGGCACAAGTGCTACTGCTGGTGGTGCTATATCTTCCTCCTCTGCTTCTCCCGATGAGGCTGTTGTATCTGCAACATTAGACATGGGAGAGTAGAGTGATTCTCTCACTGTCACAGTAGACGAAGGATGAGGAGAGACTGGGTCAGGAAGGATTTGTGCTCCCTCTGTCTCGTTAGCTGCTGGTTCTGCTGCCTCATCATAGACAATGTTGGTGCCGATGACGTTACTCTGGTTGAAGAGACATCTCTGGAGATGATGACGTGGCTTGTATCCCTCTCGTAGAGGCGATAGGCCTTGCTTGCCACGTCGTACCCAATCATCAGTATCTGCGCACGCTTTGCGTCCTATTTCTGCCGTTTCTCCATTGGGACGTGCATGTGCACCATGCTGCCAAATGCTCGGAGATGACCCACGCTCCGTTTCTTGCCGAACCACGCCTTATACAGCGTCATATCCTCCAGCGCTTTAGTTGGACTATGGTTCTTGATGTAGACCGCAGTGCTCACGGCTTGAGCCTAGAAGTCGTAGGTCGACCGAGCCGCATGCAACATGGAGCGTGCCGACTCTACAATGGTACGGTTTGCGCATTCTGCTACACTGTTCTGCTGCGGGGAGTACGGCGCGGTACGCTACGCCTTGATGCCAGCTGCAGCGAGGTACGACATTCTCTACCTACGACATGTTAGACTTCGCCATGAAGAGACGATCGCACACCTCCTTGGCCATATTCATGTTGCCAAAGTAGCGCACACCAGCCTGGTTTTGCTGCTACTGCTGCTGTTGACGCTGCTTTGACTGTTGCTGCTGCTGCTGCTGCTTTTGCGGCTGCTGCTGCGATGACTGCTGCTGCTGCTGCTCCTTATGGTCCCTCTTGAGCTTGAAACACTCCTTTTTGTAGTGTCCCTCTTTCTGGCAGTAGTGGCATTTGCCTTTCTTTCTGCCTTTTTGCTGCCCAGACTCCTGCTGTTGCTACTGGTTACATGAGCTCGTTGCCACAAAAGCTGCTTCACTGCTGCTGCCGCCATTACGCGTTGCTACACTGCGACGCAATTTCACCTGTACCAGGTGTGTGTAGATGAACTCGAGGTCAAGTGTAAGCTGGCACTCCAGCGTCTCTCGTACCGTGTCGTAGCTGGCTGGGAATCCCCTTAGGAAGAGGAGGATGAAGCGCGTCTCTTCCACATGATTGCCGGCCGCTCTCAGCTGCTTCGCCAGCTCCTTTGCCTTGTCCAGATACGCCTCCATCCCTTCGCCACCCTGTGTTTTCAGCGCCATCATCTTTTCCTCCAAAAGCATAAGGAATGCAGGATCCTTGCTCTCATACTTCTTGCACAACGTGTCCCATTCCTCCTTTGCAGTAGCCTTGTCACTCAAGTACTGAAGATGCGGGTTGGAGATGGTATTGACAAGCAACCTGTAGGCATGCCTGTCCTTTTTCTTGCACTCCTCATACGCTTTAGATACAGCTGCAGAGGAACCCGCATCAGCTGCACCCTTTTGCGGCGTCTTCCTCGCCACCACCTGCGCTGCGGTGATGCCTTTTGCCGATGGAGCTGGAGCCGGCTCGTCGCCGCTCACCACCTCCCTCAAGGCCCTCTCCTCCAAAAGGAGGCGGGTACAGATCTTCCAAAACGTGAAGTTGGCGCGTCCCTCCAGCCTCTCCAAAGGCTAGGCTGCTGTTACAATGCCAGCTACTGCCATTTTCAGCCTTGGTGATGCTCGGCGCTGCCCTTGGATGGCGGCGCTAGCCCTGCTTCTGCTGTTACTTCTGCAAGAAATCTGTTTGATAGAAAATGGATTGTAGATGCCATGAGACGTGGAATTTTGAGAAACTGAGCCCACCACTTGAACATTCAGCTCAAAACCATTCAGATCGACCCATAAAACAGGGTCATCATTAGGGGATTTCAAAACATATGCCCTCTTGAAAACAGGGTATGCTTCTACTCCTACTCCAACTCAGACCAGCCAGCTTGTAAACGGCGTACCTCGCAAATGAATCAATGGAATACAAATATTTTTGCACCAATAGAAAGCTTAGGAAAAACACAACAATTAGTATGTGCCACTTTTTAAATTTGACAAAGAAACGAGAGAGTTATGGTCATCACAAGGCGACAGTCTTACTCATAAAGAAGAGTGTAGCCCTGGCCAACCTCGTTTTGCACATAACTCTCAATCCGACCGTTGGATCTTCGCGATCTTGGTCTAGTTGGAAAGCTGGTCCAGTGGTCGATTGTCAAATCTGGTGATTGTTTTACCCCAACCTGTCACTCTCAAAGTGACGGCTTGTACTGGCTGAAAGTGGCAGAACTTGGCTCTGATACCAAATGTTGGATCTGGAGGAGAGAGGGAGTCTTGGAGCAGCGAGCATGTGTGATTGGAAGGGCATCACTTGTGCTGAAGAATNTAGCCTTGGCCTACCTCGTTTTGCACATAACTCTCAATCCGACCGTTGGATCTTCGTGATCTTGGTCTCGTTGGAAAGCTGGTCCAGTGGTCGATTGTCAAATCTGGTGATTGTTTTACCCCAACCTGTCACTCTCAAAGTGACGGCTTGTACTGGCTGAAAGTGGCAGAACTTGGCTCTGATACCAAATGTTGGATCTGGAGGAGAGAGGGAGTCTTGGAGCAGCGAGCATGTGTGATTGGAAGGGCATCACTTGTGCTGAAGAATGGTTGTTGAATCACTCAAAATGATGGAGTACATATAGAGCTAGAGCTTGGGCTAGTCAGCCCTCTCACAAGCCACACCACTTAGCCATGGAGGCTAAGGCTTACACACTAGAGTCCATAATCTCACACAAGGGAGGAAATCAGCCTAGCAATCAGGCTGACCACTGACACACGACCTAGAGAGCTAGAGAATGCTCTCGTGGTACACTCCTAGTAGTAATATAACCCACAAACCCATGGAGAATCGCCATGTGTCCATGGCTAGCACACAAGGATCTCACCTCGCCTAAAAAGTAAGGAGAGGTACCTTTATCCTAGTCAGCACACTCTAACAAGGCAATCCTAAGACCAAGGACCTTTTTGGATATTTCTCCCATCAGGTCTTGACCCTAGACCTCTTGCCTTTTTCTTTTCTCAGGCTAAGGCATGGAGCCATCACCTTTGCCCACCCAACCATCGATGCTCCATGATCCCTGAAACTTTGAAAATTCATATCTCCCAATCCGACCGTTGGATCGGTCTCAAACTTTGACCGTAGACATTTTGCTACCTGATCTTTCCAATGGTGAAATCGGATTGATAATCGGAGCAGACATCTGGTACTTTCCTGGAACTTGCTCCTATGGATGTGAAACTGAGCCAGATGACTCCTTTTCCAACAATCAACAGGGGATTCCAAAAGATATACCCTCTTGAAATGAGGGTATGTTTTTGCTCCTACTCCAACTCAGACCAGCCAGCTTATAAACGGTGTTTCTCCCAAACGAACACATGGAATACAAACATGTTTGCACGAATGGAAAGCATAGGAACAATACTACAATTTGCATATACCCATTTGTAATTTTGACAAAGAAACGAGAGGGTTATGGTCATCAAAAAGCAATTATCTTACTCATAGAGAAGAGTGTAGCTGTGGCCTACCTCATTTTGAGCATAACTCTCAATCCATCACTCTGAAAGTGATAGCCTGTGCTGGCTGAAAGAGGCAGAACTTGGCTCTAATACGAAATGTTGGATTTGGAGGAGAGAGGGAGCCTTTGAGCAGCGAGCATGTGTGATTAGAAGGGCATCACCTATGCTGAAGAATGGTTATTGAATCACTCAAAATGATGGAGTACATATAGAGCTAGAGCTTGGGCAAATCAGCCCTGTCACAAGCCACACCACTTAGCCATGGAGGCTAAGGATCACACACTATATTCTTTAATCTCACACAAGGGAGGAAATCAGCGTAGGAATCAGGCTGACCACTCACACACGACCTAGAGAGCTAGAGAATGCTCTCATGGCGCACTCCTAGTGGTCACATAACCCACAATCCCATGGAGAATCGCCATGTATCCATGGCTAGCACACAAGGATCTCACCTCACCTTAAAAGTAAGGAAAGGTACCTTTTCCTAGTCAGTACACTCTGACAAGGCAATCCTAAGACCAAGGACAGGTCTTGAGCCTGGACCTCTTGCCTTTTTCTTTTCTTAGGCTAAGGCATGGAGCCATCGGAAGACAATGCAAGGAAGTGATTCCTATGAACTAGTTAGTGTGGAATCGCAATTCTGAGGGTGATATCTCCTCCTAGTTGCAATACTAGGAGTGGTCGGCAAGTGCCATTATCTTATAGCGCGCATCATGTCCATCAAGTCCATCTGCTCCATCTGCTCCATCTGCTCAATTGCGGGTGCTATCTCTTAGCAAACAACAACCAAGGATAAGCTCTGCCCTTTGAGGTACGACCCTAGGCTTGCTATACTTTGTTCTTCTCTGTTTCTATGTGATGAACAGCTATGGAGTAAGCAACGGATCTGCACCTTCTAAACAGGTAGCAGACAATAGCCTACATCAGCCTACATTGGTCTGAACAAAGTACAGAAACAGAGAAGTGGAGAAGTAGTGAAATAGAGAAGTAGAGAAGCAGTTTGATCACACGTACGATACTCTCTCTTGAGAAGGTCAATATTCAATTGTCAAATATCATAGGGATAAAGTGTGGCGTGTCAAAAATGACATGGTGCTTATCATTCTTGTGACATCTATGCATGAGTCATAGCATGTCCATCTCCAAGGTATAACACATGCATCAAAGGCTTATGAGAAGCTTACACGTGTACACGGATCAACGGCTTTCGCAAATAGCTATTTTATCCTTCAAAAGATCATTTTGATCACGGTGAGCAATGGAGTATAGATTATGGACATCCTTTTGTAGTTTGAAGGATTGTTGCAATACGTGACCCAAATGAACTTGGAAATCCACACCAATATGTAGGCCATGATCCTCTTCATGGCGCTTCCTGAAAGTTGGGATTCTTTGATCTGTTGGATTTGGGGGAGAGAGGACGTCTTGGAGCAGCGAGCATGTGGGACTGGATGGGCATCACTTGTGCTGAAGAATGGTTTTTAAATCATTCAAAATGATGGAGTACATACAGAGCTGGACCTTGGGCAAGTCAGCCCTCTCACAAGCCACCCCACTTAAGCATTCAGGCTAAGGTTCACACACTAGAGACCATAATCTCACACAAGGGAGGAAATCAGCCTAGCAATCAGGCAGACCACTCACACACGACCTAGAGAGCTAGAGAATGCTCCCATGGCACACTCCTCGTGGTCACATAACCCACAATCCCATGGAGAATCGCCATGTGTGCATGGCTAGCACACAAGGATCTCACCTCACCTAAAAAGTAAGGAGAGGTACTTTTTTCCTAGTCAGCATACTCTCACAAAGAAACCCAAGAATCTAGGACCTTTTTGGATATTTCTCCCATCAGGTCTTGACCCTGGATCTCTTGCCTTTTTCTTTTCTCACGCTAAGGCATGGAGCCATCGCCCATGGTCACCCGGATATGAGCGGTCGATGATTCCGAATACTTCGAAAATTCATATCTCCTAATCTGAACGTTGGATCGGCCTCAAATGTCGACCATAGACATTTTGCCACCAGATATTTCCAATAGTGAAATTTAATTGACGATCAAAGCAGGCATCTGGTACTTTCCTGGAATTTGCTCGTATGGACCAGAAACTAGGCCGGATGGTTCCTTTCCCAAGAATCTCCCACTTTGCCGCAGTCAAAGAGGACTGAGTCCACATACCTTTATGCAAAACTACTGCTTTTTACGGGTCACTGGCTTGGTGCAGAAATCAGCGACCTGGTTGCTGGTTGGAGTAAATTCCAGCTTGATAGCACGCTCCTACACCATGTGCCTAATGAACTGATATGCGATGTGAATGTGCTTGGTACGTGCATGGTGCTCAGGACTCTTGGCGAGTGCGATTACGCGATGGTTGTTGACGTGCACAGGAACTGGAATTGCTGTACTCACAGTCATCTCTGCCATGAGACTCTGAAGCCAAAGTGCTTCCTTGACTCCAAAACTGAGAGAGATGTACTCACCTTCCGTACTTGAGGTGTCCACGACCACCTATCGCTTGCTGCACCAGCTGATGGCCCCAATATTCATGAGGAACACATGTCCAGACATGGACTTGCGGTCCTCAGGGTTTGAAACCCAATCAGCATCTGTATAGCCGATGATGCTGTTTTTGTTGCCGTTGTAGGTGATGCCGATGTTGATGGTTCTAGCAAGGTAGCGGAAGATCCGCTTCACTGCCTTCTCGTGCTCAGGTTCCGGGTTTGCCATGTGCTAGCTAAGAATGCTAACAGCCTGTGCGAGGTCCGGCCTGGTTGCAACCATCAGGTTCATGAGACTGCCGACGGCGCTCTGGTACTTCTGCCACTTAGCTGCATTTGCTTTTCCATTGAAGCTCACGAGGTACTGCCATGTCTCCAATGGCGTGCGGATGGGTTTTGCCTCTGCCATGCTAAACCGGTGCAAGACATCCTTGATGTAGCGGCTTTACTGTAGTGAGAGAGAGCATGATTTGCGGCCACGTGTGATCTGGATACCAAGGAAGTATGATGCCTTCCCGAGATCAGACATCTAGAAGCGCTCCTGCATGGCCTCCTTGAACTCCTGCAGCGCAAACATGCTGTAGTAAAGGAGGAGCATGTCATCCTCATAGACGATGATGATGAGTACCTCATGACCATGTTGCCAGCAATAGACACTATAGTCACACTTGCTACGCTCAAACCCCATGCACTGCAACACCACATCCAACTTCTGGTTCCAAGCACGCGATACTAACTTGAGGCCGTACAGCGATTTTTGCAGCTTGCAAACCAGGTACTCCTGGCCATCCATGACGAACCCCTCTGGCTGCTCCATGTGAATCTCCTCCTCCAGGTCACTGTTCAAGAACGCCGACTTGACGTCCATGTAGTGGACCTCGAAGTCCTCTGCTATTGCATAAGAAAAGAACGTATGTACATAGGTAAACTTTGCAGCAGGAGCAAAGGTTTCCGTGTAGGCGATGTCTTCTTGTTGCGAGTAGTCCTTGGCGACTAGCCTTGCCTTGTAGTTTTCCAGGTTGTCATCTGCTCCCCGCTTCTTTTCGAACACCCACTTGCACTTGATCACCTTACATCCACGTGGACGCTTAGCCACCTCCCTAGTACCGTTGTCGAGCTGCGAGTGTATCTCTTGTTGCAAAGCTAGCGCCCAATCTGCCGCATCTGGTGACGCCATGACCTCCTTCTGCGACATTCATTTGGTCTGGTTTCTAGATCATCGTGAAATGCCTGCGCTGACCAAGCTTGTAGCGCACCGTGAGACGGTACCTCCGACCTGGTGCTGGAGCGTTAGCAGGCGGCTAACGCGGTGTTGTCGGTAAAACTGCTCTACTTCTGCCAATGAGGCCACTTTATCTGCGACATCAGACATATGCGAGTAGACTGGTTCTCCCATTGTCACAGCGGAGGAAGGATCAAGAGAGACTGGGTCAGGAAGGATATCTGCTCCCATTGTCTTGTTAGCTACTGTTTCTGCTTCGTCTTCACAGACAATATTGGTACCGATGACGTTGCTCTCGTTGCAGACGACATCCCTGGAGATGATGACGTGTCCTATATCCCTCTCCTAGATGCGATACGCCTTGCTTGCCACGTCGTAGCCAATCATCAGCATGTGCGCACTCTTTGTGTCCCACTTTTGCCGCTTCTCCTTTGGCACGTGCATGTATGCCAAGCTGCCAAACGCACAAAGATGACCCACGCTTGGCTTCTTGCCGAACCACGCCTCATACGGCGTCATCTGTTCCAGGGCCTTGGTTGGACAGCAGTTCTTGATGTGAAGCGGAGTGCTTACTGCTTCTGCCCAAAAGTTGTAGGTGCATCGAGACACGTGGAGCATGGAGCGCGCCAACTCAACGATAGAGCACTTGGCACGTTCTGCTACGCCGTCCTGTTACAGCAAGTATGGCGCGGTGCACTCCGCCTTAAGGCCTGCTACTGCGAGGTAATCTCGAAACTCCTTGCTCAGGTACTCTCCACCGCGGTCGCTGCACAGCGCCTTGATTTTCTTGCTGGTCCAGTTCTCCACCATGGCCTTGAACTCCTTAAACCTGTCAAAGCACTTGTCCTTGGAGGAAAAGAAGTACACAGCAGTGTAACGGCTGAAATCATCGATGAAAGTGAGAAAACACCTAGAGCTTCAAAGCTGTGGGCCTGCATCAGGCCACACAAGTCTGTGTGGACCAGCTCCTGCACCTCCTTCGCGTGCTCTCCTACTCCAGAAAAAGCCTCACAATGCTGCTTCCCCTCCAAACAGCCGATGTACAACTGCTGCTCAAAGTTAGAGATGATGGATAAGTCACGTACCATCTGCTTTGTTTGAAGTTGCGGTAAGGCGCGCATGTCGATGTGGTTGTAGCGCGCATGCCAGATTTCGCCATCTGTGGCCTGCACCACTGCTGTACGGCTTTGCTCGCACGAGATCTTGATCGCCCCCAGTAGGCGGTACATATCGCCTTCTTTCAACGACCTGGCCAACTCCTCTCATGTTTCCTTATCGAGGATGTAGCCATAGTCATCGTCAAAGACAATGCGCAGTCCTGTGTTGGTGAGAGAGGACATTGAGAGAAGGTTGAACGCAGCATCAGGCACATACAGCACGCCATGGACCACTCCTACTTCTATGTCACACGGGGTCTGCAACCACATCTCTACAATCCCAATCCCCTANCGCCATCTGTGGCCTGCACCACTGCTGTACGGCTTTGCTCGCACGAGATCTTGATCGCCCCCAGTAGGCGGTACATATCGCCTTCTTTCAACGACCTGGCCAACTCCTCTCATGTTTCCTTATCGAGGATGTAGCCATAGTCATC
Organism: Penium margaritaceum; assembly: GCA_023375785.1. Taxonomy (NCBI): domain Eukaryota; kingdom Viridiplantae; phylum Streptophyta; class Zygnematophyceae; order Desmidiales; family Peniaceae; genus Penium; species Penium margaritaceum. Next base: position 3,875 of record SZWC01000624.1, on the reverse strand, counting down.
GTCAAAGACAATGCGCAGTCCTGTGTTGGTGAGAGAGGACATTGAGAGAAGGTTGAACGCAGCATCAGGCACATACAGCACGCCATGGACCACTCCTACTTCTATGTCACACGGGGTCTGCAACCACATCTCTACAATCCCAATCCCCTAAGCATACACCATCTGATCATCTCCAAAAGTAATCAGAAGGGGGAGGAATAGAAAGTAGCTGCGTAAACCACTCCTTGTTGTGCGTTAGACTCTTGGTACACCCCGATTCCTTGTACCATACTTGATCCGCCTTTTCCTTCTGTGACTTGTCAGACTTCTCCATGAAGAGGCGCTAGCGCACCTCCTTGACGACGTTCATGTTGCCAAAATGACGCACACCGGTCTGGTTCTGGTGTTGTTGCTGCTGCTGACTTTGCTGTGACTGCTGCTACTGTTGCTGTGGAGATTACTGCTTATGTTGTTGCTGCTGCTGCTCCTTCTGGTCCCTTGTGAACTTGGGGCACTCTTTCTTGTAGTGCCTCTCTTTCTGGCAATAGTGGCACTTGTCCTTTTTCTTGCCTCTCTATTGGCCAGACTGTTGCTGCAGCTGGTTGCGTGAGTCCATCGCCATGAAAGCTGCTTCACTACTGCTTCTACCGCCATTACGCTTTGCTGCATTGCAACGCAGTTCTACCCGCACCAGGTACGTGTAGATGAACTCAAGGTCGAGATTCAACTGGCACTCTAACGTCTCTCGCACCGTGTCATAGCTCGTTGGGAGTCCCCTTAGCAAGAGGAGGACAAAGCGCGTGTCTTCCACAGGATTGCCGGCCGCTTTCAGCTGCTTCGCCAGGTCCTTTGCCCAGTCCAAATACGCCTCGATCCCTTCGCCTCCCTGCATTTTCAACGCCATCATCTTCTCCTCCAAAAACATGAGGAATGTATGATCCTTGCTCACATACCTCTTGTATAGCGTGTCTTATCCATCTTTTGTAGTAGCCTTGTACCTCACGTACTGAAGATGCGGGTTGGAGATGGTGTTGACAAGCAGCCTGTAGGCCTGCCTGTCCTTCTTCTTCTACGCCTCATATGCCGCTGCTGCAGTTGTAGATGAACTTGCATCTGCTGCACCTTTCTGCGGCGTATTCCCCGCCACCACCTCTGCTACAATGATGCCTTTTGCCTGTGGAGGCGGAGCGCGCTCGTCGCCGCTCACCACCTCCCACCAGTCCCTCTCCTCCAAAAGGAGGCGGGTACGGATCTTCCAAAACTCGAAGATGGCGTGACCTTCTAGCCTCTCCAAGGGCTGGGCTGTTGTTACCATGCCTCCCCAAAGTTGAGAGGCTGTACGTGCTTTAGACCAATCTTGTTGAGTGTACAAATGAGCAATATGGGATGGTTGAACTGTCAAAGTCTCCAAAGCTTGATTTTGCACCACAAGCCGCCACCATTACAACAAACTCAACCAAAGACATAGATGCAGAGCGGTGGCAAAGGCGGTTTGGCCATGTGGCTGACAGCATACTGCAATCTTTACAGTAGCATGAAGTGGTTTATGTGATGGAGGGATGTAAGGACAAGGGTGAGCAAAAGTGTAAGAAACGTTGTGAGTCATGTGTCCAAGAAAAGGCAAAGAGAAACCACTTTAAGTGTAATCAAAACCATGCGATAGAAATCTTGGACCTGATTCACTCAGATGTATGTGGACCGTTATACACTCATTCAAATGACAGCACCAAGTATATATTGACCTTTATTGATGACCACAGTCGCAAGATGTGGATCTACTTCCTCAAGAGAAAGGGAGAGGTGACGTAGAAATAACAGGTTTCTGCCATGGTAAAGTGCGAGACAACAAAGAAGGTCAAGGTACTACGGTCAGACGATGGTGGTGAGAAGGAGGCGTGCAAAGGCTTGTTGAGCCAACACAATATCAATGTCCACACTACTACTACACCTTGTACTCCCCAGAGCAATGGCCTTGCCGAGCAGATGAACCAGGATATCCTCTACATGATATGCTACATGCTCTTCGACACCAAATTCCCAACTCGCTTTTATACTAAAGCTGCAAGAAATGCTTGCTATGTTGGGTATCTCAATCAGGCAGCAGCGCTTGGAAGGTGTGGTAGGAAGCAACAAAAGAAGCAGCTCAACATGCAAAAGGAGGCTTGGTCAATCTTGGAACTGGAAGAGAGCAGGAGCCTTGGAGAAGCGAGTATGTGAGACTGAAAGGCCATCACTTGTATTGAAGAATGGTTGTTGAACCACTCAAAATGATGGACTATGTATAGAACTAGAGCTTGGACAAGTCAGCCCTCTCACTAGCCAGACTACTTAGCCATGGAGGCTAAGGCTCACACACGAGAGTCCATAATCTCACACAAGAGAAGAAATCAGCCTAGTAATCGGACTGATCACTCACACACTACCTAGAGAGCTAGAAAATGCACTCATGGCACACTACTAGTGGTCACATAACCTACAATCACATGGAGAATCACCATGTGTCCATGGTGTTGTTATTTGAATGCCCCTTGGCCACTAGTCTCCAGAATTGGCGAGTAGTGGACGGACCAGGCATGCACTGCTCATGTGGAGCAAGTCCCCTGGGTCCGGTCCAACAGACCAGGCATGCACTGTCCTTGTTCAAGGATAAGTCCCCTGGGTTTTTTTTTCTCATGATGGCTATTCAGATTGTCAATCTGACCGTACCGATGGAAAGAGCAGGTGTCAAACTGTCAGCTGTCCAAGTTTCGGGC
>SZWC01000623.1:369565-383620 GCA_023375785.1 Penium margaritaceum | reverse complement strand
GCCCAGTTTGGTTGTTTGGTGTGCATAGTAGCCACACTGTGCCACTACGTATTGAAGATATTTGTCCTTTATAGTCCACGCATAGGGGTCCTAAACCATTGTCTCTCCCTCTTACCATTTGTGACTCATGTTATGAGTGGTCAATGTTGACCACGCATACTGGATTTCTTCGGTCATAGTCAGTGACATATTCATCCTTTGGTTTGTTATTGTGCACGCTAGCCAAACCGTGCCACTACGTGTTGAAGTTCTTCATACTTGCTAGTTGACAAATAGTGTTCCCTGCACATTGTTTCCCCCTGTGACCATTTTTTACTCATGTTATGAGTTTTCAATGTTGACCACACACTGTGAAATTCGTTTGGTCATGGTTAGTGACATATGCCTGCTTTGGTTTGCCACTGTACATGGTTACCACGCCGTGTCATTACATATTAAAGGTATTTGTGCTTTCTAGTTAAAATCTAGTGTTCTCAAACCATTATTACCCCCCTTTGATTATCTGTGACTCGTGTCGTGAGTTGTCAACGCTGACCACATGAAGTGAAATTTGTTGGTCATGGTCAGTGACATATGCATACTTTGGTTGGTCATTGTGCATGGTAGCCACGCTGTGCCACTACCTATTGAAGGTATTTGTACTTGCTACTCGATAACTAGTATTCACGAACCATTGTCTTCCACTCTTACCATTTGTGACTCGTGTTATGAGCTGTCAAAGTCTACCACACTTAGTGACATTATTTGGTCATGGTCGGTGACATATGCCTACTTTGGTTGGTCATCGTGCATGGTATCCACACCGTGCTGAAGGTCCTTGTGCTTGCTAGTTGATACCTGATATTACCAGACCATTTTTCCCCCCTTTGACCATGTGTGATTTGTATTATGAGTTTTCAACGCTGTCCATACACAGCGGATTTCTATAGTCAAAGGCAGTACATATGCCTTCCATGGTCGGTCATTGTGCATGGTAGCCACACCGTGCTACTACTGACTCAAGGTCGTTGTACTTTCTAGTTGAGAACTGATATTCCCGTAGCATTGTTTCCTCCCCTAACCGTTTGTGACTCGTGTTATGGTTGGTCAACGTTGACCACCCATATTGGAATTCTCTGGTCATCGTCAGTGACATGCATAGTTTGGTTGTTTGGTGTGCATATTAGCCACACCGTGCCACTACATATTGAAGTTCTTTGTCCTTTCTAGTCGATACATGGGGTTCCCAAACCATTGTCTCTCCCTCGAACCATTTGTGACTCGTCTTATGAGTTTTCAATGTTGACCACACATAGTGGACTCATTCGGTCATAGTCAGTGGCGTATGCATCCTTTGGTTGGTCACTGAGCACGCTAGCAACACCGTGCCACTACTTGTTGAAAGTCTTTCAACTTGCTAGTTGATAACTAGTGTTCCCAACCCATGGTTTTGCCCACTGACCATTTGTGACTCGTGTTATGAGTTTTCAACATTGACCACACACTGTGAAATCTTTTTGGTCATGGTTATTGACATATGCCTACTTTGGTTTGTTCCTGTACATGGTTACCACGCCGTGTCACTACGTATCGAAGGTCGTTGTGCTTTCTAGTTGATAGCTAGTGTCCCCAAACCATTGTTAGCCCCTCTGAATATCTCTGACTCGTGTTGTAAGTTATCAACTTTGACCACATGAAGTGAAATTCTTTGGTCATGGTCAATGACATATGCATGCTTTTGTTGGTCCCTGAGCATTGTAGACACACTGTGCCACTACATATTGAAGGTATTTGTACTTGCTATTTGGAAACTCATATTTAGAGACCATTATCGAACACTCTGACCATCTGTGACTCCTGTTATGAGCTGTCAAAGTTTACCACACATGGTGACATCCCTTGGGCATGGTCAGTGACATATGCATACATTGGTTGGTCATCGTGCATGGTTTCCACACTATGCCACAACGTATTGAGGGTCATTGTGCTTGCTAGTTGATACCTGGTGTTGCTAAAAATTTGTTTCCCCCTCTGACTATTTGTGACTCGAATTATGAGTTGTCAACGTTGACCACACACAACGGATTTCTTTGGTCAAAGGCAGTACATATGCCTCCTTTGGTCGGTCATTGTGCATGGTAGCCACACTGTGGTACTACTAGTTGAAGGGCGTTGTACTCGCTAGTTGAGAACTGATATTCCCGGACCATTGTTTCCCCCTCTGACCGTTTGTGACTCGCGTTATGTTCGGTGAACGTTGACCACCCATGTTGACATTCTTTGGTCATGGTCAGTGACATATGCCCAGTTTGGTTGTTTGGTCTGTATTGTAGCCACACTATGCCACTACGTATTGAAGATATTTGTCCTTTCTAGTCCACACATAGGGGTCCTAAACCATTGTCTCTCCCTCTTACCATTTGTGACTCGTGTTATGAGTGGTCAGTGTTGACCACGCATACTGGATTTCTTCGGTCATAGTCAGTGACGTATTCATCCTTTGGTTTGTTATTGTGCACGCTAGCCAAACCGTGCCACTACTTGTTGTAGTTCTTCATACTTGCTAGTTGACAACTAGTGTTCCCAGCCCATTGTTTCCCCCTGTGATCATTTGTGACTCATGTGATGAGTTCTCAATGTTGACCACACACTGTGAAATTCGTTTGGTCATGGTTAGTGACATATGCCTGCTTTGGTTTGTCACTGTACATGGTTACCACGTCGTGTCATTACATATTAAAGGTATTTGTGCTTTCTAGCTAAAAGCTAGTGTTCTCAAACCATTGTTACTCCCCTTTGACTATCTCTGACTCGTGTCGTGAGTTGTCAACGGTGACCACATGAAGTAGAATTTGTTGGTCATGCTCAGTGACATATGCCTAGTTTGGTTGTTTGGTGTGCATATTGGCCACACTGTGCACTACGTATTGAAGTTCTTTGTCCTTTCTAGTCAATAGATAGGGTTCCCAAACCATTGTCTCTCCCTCTAACCATTTGTGACTCGTGTTATGAGTTGTCAATGTTGACCACACATAGTGGACTTCTTTCGTCATAGTCAGTGACATATGCATCCTTTGGTTGGTCACTATGCAGGCTAGCCACACCGTGCCACTACTTGTTGAAAATCTTTCTACTTGCTAGTTTATAACCAGTGTTCCCAACCCATGATTTCCCCCACTGACCATTTTTGACTCGTGTTATGAGCTTTCAACATTGACCACACACTGTGAAATCCGGTTTGGTCATGGTTAGTGATGTATGCCTAGTTTGGTTGGTCCCTATACATGACTACCACGACGTGTCACTACGTATCGAAGGTCTCTGTGCTTTCTAGTTGATAGCTAGTGTTCCCAAACCGTTGTTAGCCCCTCTAAATATCTGTGACTCGTGTTGTGAGTTGTCCTCGTTGACCACATGAAGTGAAATTCTTTGGTCATGGTCATTGACATGTGCATACTTTGGTTGGTCAATGTGCATTGTAGCCACACTGTGCCACTACATATTGAAAGTATTTGTACTTGCTAGTCGATAAACAGTATTCACAAACCATTATCTTTCATTCTTACCATTTGTGAGTCGTGTTATAAGCTGTCAAAGTTTACCACACATGGTGACTTTCTTTGGTCATGGTCACTGACACATGCATCCCTTGGTTGGTCATCGTGCATGGTATCCACACGCTGCCACAACGTATTGAAGGTCATTGTGCTTGCTACTTGATACTTTGTGTTCCCAAACAATTGTTCCCCCGTCTGACTATTTGTGACTCGTATTATGAGCTGTCAACGTTGACCACACAGAGCGGATTTCTTTGGTCAAAGGCAGTACATATGCCTACTTTGGTCGGTCATTGTGCATGGTAGCCACACCGTTCCACTAGTGATTGAAGGGCATTGTACTTGCTAGTTGAGAACTGATATTCTTGGACCATTGTTTCCTCCTCTGACCGTTTGTGACTCGTGTTATGGTTGGTGAACGTTGACCACCCATATTGAAATTCTTTCATCATGGTCAGTGACATATGCCTAGTTTGGTTGTTTGGTGTGCATAGTAGCCACACCGTGCCACTACGTATTGAAGTTATTTGTCCTTTCTAGTCCATGCATAGGGTTCCAAACCCATTGTCTCTCCCTCTGACCATTTGTGACTTGTGTTATGAGTTGTCAACGTTGACCACACAGAGCGGATTTCTTTGGTCAAAGGCAGTACATATTCCTACTTTGGTCGGTCATTGTGCATGGTAGCCACACCGTTCCACTAGTGATTGAAGGGCATTGTACTTGCTAGTTGAGAACTGATATTCTTGGACCATTGTTTCCTCCTCTGACCGTTTGTGACTCGTGTTATGGTTGGTGAACGTTGACCACCCATATTGAAATTCTTTCATCATGGTCAGTGACATATGCCTAGTTTGGTTGTTTGGTGTGCATAGTAGCCACACCGTGCCACTACGTATTGAAGTTATTTGTCCTTTCTAGTCCATGCATAGGGTTCCAAACCCATTTTCCCCCCTTTGTCCATTTGTGACTCATGTTATGAGTTGTCAATGTTGACCATACATAGTGGACTTCTTCGGTCATAGTCAGTGACGTGTGCATCCTTTGGTTGGTCACTCTGCACGCTAACCACACCGTGCCACTACTTGTTGCAAATCTTTCTACTTACTAGTTGATAACTAGTGTTCCCAACGCATGGTTTCCCCCACTGATCATTTCTGACTCGTGTTGTGAGTTTTCCACGTTGACCACACAGTGTATCCGTTTGGTCATGGTTTCTGACATATGCCTACTTTGGTTTGTCACTGTACATGGTTACCACGCCTTGTCATTGCGTATTGAAGGTATTTGTGCTTTCTTGTTGACAGCTAGTGTTCCAAAACCATTGTTAGCCCCATCTGACTATATGTGACTCGTGTTGTGAGTTGTAAATGTTGACCACATGAAGTGAAATTCTTTGTTCATGGTCAGTGACTTATGCATACTTTGGTTGGTCACTGTGCACTCTAGCCACATTGTGCCACTTTATATTGAAGGTATTTGTACTTGCTAGTCAGTATCTAGTATTCACAAACCATTATCTTCCACATTGACCATTTAAGGCTTGTGTTATGAGTTGTCAAAGTTTACCATACTTCGTGACATTATCTGGTCATGGTCAATGACATATGTCTCCTTTGGTTGTTCATCGTGCATGGTATCCACACCATGCCACAACGTATTTGATACTTGGTGTTTTCAAACTATTGTTTCTCCCTCTGACCATTTGTGACTCGTATTCTGAGTTGTCAACGTTGACCACAAACGGTGGATTTCGTTGGTCAAAGGCAGTACATATGCCTACTTTGGTCAGTCATTGTGCATTGTAGCCACGCTGTGCTACCACTGGCTGAAGGTCGTTGAACTTGCTAGTTGGTATCTAGTATTCCCAATCCATTTGTCCCCTTCTGACAATTCGTGACCCATATTTTGGGTTGTCAACGTTGACCACACATAGTAAAATTATTCGATCATGGTAAGTGGCACATGCCTAATCTGGTTGGTCAATGTGCATGGTAGCCACAGCGTTCCACTACTTGTTGATAGTCTTTGTACTTGCTAGTCCATAAATAGCAAAAGGTTTCTCCTTGTGACACCAGGTCGGTTTTTGGTCATTTGTTACGCGTAGGTGCCTTCACTGGAATACTCCCTCCCACCCCCCTAGAGGGATGTTCCGTGGATGACCTGGAGGACAGATTTGCGACCACATTATGACACCCCCTACCCCCCCATGGCTTAGGCTCAAAGGTAGAGTTGAGGTATCGCAACACGGACGCCCCCCCCCCCCCCCCCAGGTCGCCAGCCTATTCTATATTGTGCGTACGAGGATTCAAGCTTAGGACCTACCACTCCGGAGTCTAACTCTATAAGCACTAAGCCAACTCACATGGTGTTCATATGATGTACAAATGACATTAAAAGCGTTGCTATCGTTAAAGGGCATACAATCAAGGGGTGTAAGATTAGAGGTTAGTTTTAAAAAGTATGAATGAAAACAAACTTAGTTTAATCATAAAACATTGACACAAACGGATTTTTAAATTTTGCAACTCTGAGCTTGAATAACCTCTCAACCATTGCTGCGATTAACCAGCCACTAGAAGGAAAGTTGACTACACACAATGAAACTCTTTTTATGATATTCAGTGACACATGCATGCGTTGGTTGGTCATTGTGCATGGTAGCCACACTGTGCCACCACTTATCGAAGGTCTTTGTACTTGCTAGTCGATACCGAGTATTCTCAAACCATTGTTTCTCCCTCTGCCCATTTGTGACCTGTATTATGAGTTGTGAACGTTGACCACACACACTAAACTTGTTTGGTCATGAGTAGTGATGTATGCCTACTTGGATAGGTCAGTGGGCATGGTAGCCACACCGTGCCAATTCACACAAAAAAGCTTTTTACTTGCTAGAAGATGCTTAGTGTTTTGAAACCATGTTTTCCCCCTCCGACCATTTGTGAGTCATGTTATGGGTTGTGACCGTTGACCACCCATATTGAAATTCTTTGGTCATGTTTAGTGACATGCCTAGTTTGGTTTGTCACTGTACGTGGTTACCACGCTGTGTCACTACGTATTGAAGGTCTTTGTGCTTTCTAGTTGATAGCTAGTGTTCCCAAACCATTGTTACCCCCCTCTGACTATCTGTGACTCGTGTTGTGAGTTGTCAACGCTGACCACATGAAGTGAAATTCGTTGGTCATGGTCAGTGACATATGCATACTTTGGTTGGTCATTGTACATGGTAGCCACGTAGTGCCACTACATATTGAAGGTATTTGTACTTGCTAGTCAATAACTAGTATTCACAAACCATTATCTTCCACCCTGATCATTTGTGACTCGTGTTATGAGTTGTCAAAGTTTACCACACGTAGTGACATTATTTGGTCATGGTCAGTGACATATGCCTACTTTGGTTGGTCATCGTGCATGGTATCCACACCATGCCACAACTTATTGAATGTCCTTGTGCTTGCTAGTTGATACCTGGAGTTCCCAAACCATTGTCTCCCCCTCTGACCAATTGTGACTCCTATTATGAGCTGTCAACGATGACCACACACAGCGGATTTCTTTGGTCAAAGGTAGTACATATGCCTACTTTGGTCGGTCATTGTGCATGGTAGCCACACCGTACTTACACTGATTGAAGGTCGCTATAATTGCTAGTTGAGAACTGATATTCACAGACCATTGTTTCCCCCTCTGAACATTTGTGACTCGTGTTATGACCTGTCAAAGTTTAACACACATGGTGACATTCTTTGGTCATGGTCAGTGACATATGCATACCTTGGTTGGTCATCGTGCATGGTATCCACACCGTGCCACAACGTATAGAAGGTCATTATGCTTGCTAGTTGATACCTGGTGTTCCCAAGCAATTGTTTCCCCCTCTGACCATTTGTGACTCGTATTATGAGTTGTCAACGTTGACCACACACAGCGGGTTTCTTTGGTCAAAGGCAGTGCATATGCCTACTTTTGTTGGTCATTGGGCATGGTAGCCACACCGTGCTACTACTGATTGAAGGGCGTTGTACTTGCTAGTTGAGAACTGATATTCGCGGACTATTGTTTCCCCCTATGACCGTTTGTGACTCGTGTTATGGTTGGAGAATGTTGACCACCCATATTGAAATTCTTTGGTCATGGTCAGTGACATGTGCCTAGTTTGGTTGTTTGGTGTGCATAGTAGCCACACTGTGCCACTATGTCTTGAAGTTATTTGTCCTTTTTAGTCCATGCATAGGGTTCCCAAACCATTGTCTCTCCCTCAAACCATCTGTGAATCGTGTTATGAGTTGTCAATGTTGACCACGCATACTGGATTTCTTCGGTCATAGTCAGTGAAGTATTCATCCTTTGGTTGGTCACTGTGCACGCTAGCCAAACCGTGCCACTACTTGTTGAAAGTATTCGTACTTGCTAGTTGACAACTAGTGTTCCCAACCCATTGTTTCCCCCTCAGACCATTTGTGACTCGTGTTATGAGTTTTCAATAGTGACCACACACTGTGAAATTCGTTTGGTCATGGTTAGTGACATATGCCTACTTTGGTTTGCGACTGTACATGGTTACCTCGCCGTGTCACTACATATAAAAGGTATTTGTGCTTTCTAGTTAATAGATAGTGTTCCCAAACCATTGTTACCTCCCGTTGACTATATGTGACTCGTGTTGTAAGTTGTCAACGCTGGCCACATGAAGTGAAATTCGTTGGTCATGGTCAGTGACATATGCTTACTTTGGTTGTTTGGTGTACCATGTAGCCACACTGTGCCACTACGTATTGAAGTTCTTTTTCCTTTCTAGTCGATACTTAGGGTTCCCAAACCATTGTCTCTCCCTCTGACCATTTTTGACTCGTGTTATGAGTTGTCAACATTGACCACACATAGTGGACTTCTTCGGTCATAGTCAGTGACGTATGCATCCTTTGGTCGATCACTGTGCACGCTAGCAACACCTTGCCACTTGTTGTTGAAAATCTTTCTACCCGCTAGTTGATAACTAGTGTTCCCAACCCATGGTTTCCCCCACTGACCATTTGTGACTCGAATTATGAGTTTTCAACGTTGACCACACACTTTGAAATCCGTTTGGTCATGGTTAGTGACATATGCCTACTTTTGTTTGTCAGAGTACATAGTTACCACGCCGTGTCACTGCGTATTGAAGGACTCTGTGCTTTCTTGTTGATAGCTAGTGTTCCTAAACCATTGTTACCTCTCTGAATATCTGTGACTCATGTTGTGAGTTGTCAACATTGACCTCATTAAGTGAAATTCTTTGTTCCTGGTCAGTGAGATATGCATGCTTTGGTTGGTCACTGTACATTGTAGCCACACTGTGCCACTACATATTGAAGGTATTTGTACTTGCTAGACGAAAACTAGTATTCACAAACCATTGTTTCTCCCTCTGCAAAAACTTGACTTGTATTATGAGTTGTGAACGTTGACCACACACACTAAACTTCCTTGGTCAGGAGCAGTGATGTATGCCTATTTGGATAAGTCATTGTGCACGGTAGCCACACCGTGCCAATACATACAAAAAGTCTTTGTACTTGCTAGAAAATACATCGTGTTTTGAAACCATGTTTTTCCCCTCTGACCATTTGTGACTCATGTTATGGATTGTGAACGTTGACCAACCATATTGAAATTCTTTGGTCATGGTTAGTGATATATGCCTAGTTTGGTTTGTCACTTTACGTGGTTACCACGCTGTGTCACTACGTATTGAAGGTCTTTGTGCTCTCTAGTTGATAGCTAGTGTTCCCAAAACCATTGTTACCCCCCTGTGACTATGAGTGACTCGTGTCGTGAGTTGTCAACGCTGACCACATGAAGTGAAATTTGTTGGTCATGGTTACTGACATATGCATACTTTTGTTGGTCCGTGTGCATGGTAGTCCTGCTATGCCACTACATATTGAAGGTATTTATGCTTCCTAGTCAATAACTAGTATTCACAAACCATTGTCTTCCACCCAGGCCATTTTTTACTCCTGTTATGAGTTGTCAAAGGTTACCACACTTAGTGACATTATTTGGTCATGGCCAGTGACACATGCCTACTTTGGTGGTCATCGTGCATGGTATCCACACTGTGCCACAACTTATTGAAGGTCCTTGTCCTTGCTAGTTGATACCTGGTGTTCCCAAACCATTGTCTTCTCCTCTTACCATTTGTGACTCCTACTATGAGTTGTCAACGCTGACCACACACAGCGGATTTCTTTGGTCAAAGGTAGTACATATGCCTACTTTGGTCGGTCATTGTGCATGGTAGCCACACCGTGCTTATATTGATTGTAGGTCGCTGTACTTGCTAGTTGAGAACTGATATATACGGACCATTGTTTCCCCATCTCAACGTTTGTGACTCGTGTTATGGTTGGTGAATGTTGACCACCCATATTGAAATTCTTCATCATGGTCGGTGACATATGCCTAGTTTGGTTGTTTGGTGTGCATAGTAGCCACACCGTGCCACTGTGTATTGAAGTTCTTTGTCCTGTCTAGTCGACACATAGGGTTCCCAAACCATTGTCTCTCCCTCTGACCAGTTGTGACTCGTGTTATGAGTTGTCAATGTTGACCATACATAGTGGACTTCTTTGGCCATAGTCAGTGACGTGTGCATCCTTTGGTTGGCCACTGTGCACGCTAGCCTCACCGTGCCACTACTTATAGAAAATCGTTCTACTTGCTAGTTGATAACTAGTGTTCCCAACCTATGGTTTCCCCCACTGACCATTTCTGACTCATGTTTTGAGTTTTCAACGTTGACCACACACTGTAAAATCCGTTTGGTCATGGTTTTTGACATATGCCCACTTTGGTTTGTCACTGTACATGGTTACCACGCCGTGTCATTACGTATCGAAAGTCTTTGTGCTTTCTTGTTGACAGCTAGTGTTCCCAAACAATTGTTGCCCCTTCTAGCTATCTGTGACTCATGTTGTGAGTTGAAAATGTTAACCACATGAAGTGAAACTCTTTGTTCATGGTCAGTGACATATGCATACTTTGATTGGTCACTGTGCATTGTAGCCACACTGTGCCACTACATATTGACGGTATTTATACTTGCTCGTCAATAACTAGTATTCACAAACCATTATCTTCCACCCTGACCATTTGTGACTCGTGTTATGAGTTGTTAAAGTGTACCACACTTACTGACATGATTTGGTCATGGTCAGTGATACATACCTACTTTGGTTGGTCATCATGCATGGTATCCACATCGTGCCACAACGTATTGAAGCTCCTTGTGCTTGCTATTTGATACTTGGTGTTCCCAAACCATTGTTTCCCCCTCTGACCATTTGTGACTCGTATTATGAGTTGTCAACGCTGACCACACACAGCGGATTTCTTTGGTCAAATGCAGTATATTTGCATATTTTGGTCTGTCATTGTGCATGGTAGCCACATTGTGCTATTACTGACTGAAGGTCATTGTACTTGTTAGCTAAGAACTGATATTCCCATAGCATTGTTTCCCCAGACCGTTTGTGACTCCTGTTATGGTTGGTCAACGTTGACCACCCATATTGAAATTCTCTTGTCATGGTCACTGACATATGCCTAGTTTGGTTGTTTGGTGTGCATATTAGCCACACCTTGCCACTACGTATTGAAGTCCTTTGTCCTATCTAGTTGATACATAGGGTTTCCAGACCATTGTCTCGCCCTCTGACCATTTGTGACTCATGTTATGAGTTGTCAATGTTGACCACACATAGTGGACTTCTTCGGTCATAGTCAGACACATATGCATCTTTTGGTTGGTCACTGTGCACGCTAGCCACAGGGTGCCACTTCTTGTTGAAAATCTTGCTACTTGCTAGTTGATAACTAGTGTTCCCAACCCATGGTTTCCCCCACTGGCCATTTGGGACTCGTGTTATGAGTTTTCAACGTTGACCACACACTGTGAAATCCGTTTGGTAATGGTTAGTGACATATGCCTACTTTGGTTTGTCCATGTACATGGTTACCACACCGTGTCACTACGTATCAAAGGTCTTTGTGCTTTCTAGTTGATATCTAGTGTTCCCAAACCGTTGTTAGCCCCTATGAATATCTACGACTTGTGTTGTGAGCTGTCAAAATGGACCACATGAAGTGAAATTCTTTGGTCATAGTCAGTGACATATGCATACTTTGGTTGGTCACTGTGCATTGTAGCCAGGCTGTGCCACTACATATTGAAGGTACTTGTACTTGCTACTCGATATCTAGTATTCATGAACCATTGTCTTCCACTCAGACCATTTGTGACTCGTGTTATGAGCTGTCAAAGTTTACCACACTTAGTGACATTATTTGGTCATGGTCAATGACGTATGCCTACTTAAGTTGGTCATCGTGCTTGGTATCCACACCGTGCCACAACTTGTTGAAGGTCCTTGTGCTTTCTAGTTGATACCTGATGTTCCCAGACCATTGTTTCCCCCTCTGACCAGTTGTGATTCGTATCATGAGTTGTCAACGCTGTCCACAAACAGCGGAGTTCTTTGGTCGAAGGCAGTACATATGCCTACTTTGGTCGGTCATTGTGCATGGTAGCCACACCATGCTTACACTGATTGAAGGTCGTTGTACTTGGTAGTTGATAACTGATATTCCCAGACCATTGTTTCCCCCTCGGACTAATTGTGACTCGTGTTATGGTTGGTGAATATTGACCACCCATATTGAAATTATTTGGTCATGGTTAGTGACGTATGCCTACTTTGGTCGTTTTGTGTGCATGGTAGCCACACCGTGCCACTACGTAATGAAGTTCTTTGTCCTTTCTGGTCGATACATAGGGTTCCAAAACCATTGTCTCTCCCTCTGACCATTTGTGAATGGTGTTATGAGTTGTCAATGTTGACAACACATAGTGGACTTCTTCGGTCATAGTGAGTAACATATGCATCTTTTGGTTGATCACTGTGCACGCTAGCCACACCGTGCCACTTCTTGTTGAAAATCATTTTACCCGCTAGTCGATAACTAGTGTTCCCAACCCATGGTTTCCCCCACTGACCATTTGTGACTCGTGTTATGAGTTTTCAACATTGACCACACACTGTGAAATCCGTTTGGTCATGGTTAGTGACATATGCCTACTTTTGTTTGTCACTGTACATGGTTACCACGCCGTGTCACTACGTATTGAAGGTCTATGTGCTATCTAGCTGATAGCTAGTGTTCCCAAACCATTGTTACCCACTCTGAATAGCTGTGACTCGTGTTGTGAGTTGTCAACATTGACCACATGAAGTCAAACTATTTGTTCATGGTCAGTGGCATATGCGTACTTTGGTTGGTCACTGTGCATTGTAGCCACACTATGCCACTACATATTGAAGGTAATTGTACTTACTAGTCGATAACTAGTATTCACAAACCACTGTTTCTCTCACTGCCCATTTTTGACTTGTATTATGTGTTGTGAACGTTGACCACACACACTAAACTTCTTTGGTCATGAGCAGTGATGTATGCCTACTTGGGTAGGTCATTGTGCACGGTAGCCACACCGTACCAATACATACGAAAAATCTTTGTACTTGCTAGAAGATACATAGTGTTTTGAAACCATGTTTTCCCCCTCTCACCATTTGTGACTCATGTTATGGGCTGTAAACGTTGACCAACCATATTGAAATTCATTGGTCATGGTTAGTGACACATGCCTAGTTTGGTTTGTCAGTGTTCATGGTTACAACGCGGTGTCACTACGTATTGAAGGTCTTTGTGCTTTTAAGTTGATAGCTAGTGTTCCCAAAACCATTGTTACCCTCTGTGACTATCAGTGACACGTGTTGTGAGTTGTCAATGCTGACCACATGAAGTGAAATTCGTTGGTCATGGTCAGTGACATATGCATACTTTGGTTGGTCACTGTGCATGGTAGCCACGCTGTGCCACTACACATTGAAGGTATTTGTACTTCCTAATCAATAACTAGTAGTCACAAACCATTGTCTTCCACTCTGACCATTTGTGACTCGTGTTATGAGTTGTCAACGTTCACCACACTTAGTGACATTATTTGGTCATGGTCAGTGACATATGCCTACTTTGGCTGGTCATCGTGCATGGTATCCACACCGTGCCACAATGCATTGAAGCTCCGTGTGCTTGCTAATTGATACATGGTGTTCCCAAACCATCGTTTCCCCCTCTGACAGCTTGTGACTCATATTATCAGTTGTCAACGTTGACCACACACAGCGGGTTTCTTTGGTCAAAGGCAGTACATATGCCTACTTTGGTTGGTCATTGTGCATGGTAGCCACACCGTGCTACTACTGGCTGAAGGTCGTTGTACTTGCTAGTTGAGAACTGATATTCTCATAGGATTGTTTCCTCCCCTGACCGTTTGTGACTCGTGTTATGGTTGGTCAACGTTGACCACCCATATTGAAATTCTCTAGTCATGGTCAGTGACATATGCCTAGTTTGGTTGTTTGGTGTGCATATTAGCCACACCGTGCCACTACGTATTGAAGTT
>SZWC01000623.1:264196-369560 GCA_023375785.1 Penium margaritaceum | reverse complement strand
GCATTGTTTCCTCCCCTGACCGTTTGTGACTCGTGTTATGGTTGGTCAACGTTGACCACCCATATTGAAATTCTCTAGTCATGGTCAGTGACATATGCCTAGTTTGGTTGTTTGGTGTGCATATTAGCCACACCGTGCCACTACGTATTGAAGTTTTTTGTCCTTTCTAGTCAATACATAGGGTTCCCAAACCATAGTCTTTCCCTTTGACCATTTATGACTCGTGTTATGAGTTGTCAATGTTGACCACACATACTGGACTTCTTCGTTCATAGTCAGTGAAATATGCATCCTTTTGTTGGTCACTGTGCACGCTAGCCACACCGTGCCACTGCTTGATGAAAATATTTCTCCTTGCTAGTTGATAATTAGTGTCCCAACCCATGGTTTCCCCCACTGACCATTTGTGATTCGTGTTATGAGTTCTCAATGTTGACCACACACCGTGAAATCCGTTTGGTCATAGTTAGTGACATATGCCTACTTTGGTTTGTTCCTGTACATGGTTACCACACCGTGTCACCACGTATAAAAGGTCTTTGTGTTTTCTAGTTGATAGCTAGTGTTCCCAAACCATTGCTAGCCCCATTGAATATCTGTGACTCGTGTTGTTAGTTGGCAATGCTAACCACATGAAGTGAAATTCGCTGGTCATGGTCAATGACATATGCATACTTTGGTTGGTCACTGTGCATGGTATCCACGCTGTGTCACTTCATATTGAAGGTATCTGTACTTGCTACTGGATAACTAGTATTCACAAACCATTATCTTCCAGCCTGACCATTTGTGACTCGTGTTCTGTGTTGTCAAAGTTTACCACACTTAGTGACATTGTTTGGTCGTGGTCAGTGACATATGCCTACTTTGGTTGGTCATTGTGCATGGTATCCATACCGTCCAACAACGTATCAAAGCCCCTTGTGCTTGCTATTTGACGCTTGGTGTTCTCAAACCATTGTTTCCCCTTCTGACCATTTATGAATTGTATTATGAGTTATCGACATTGACCACACAGCAGATTTCTTTGGTCAAAGGCAGTACATATGCCTACTTTGGTCGGTCATTGTGCATGGTTTCCACACCGTGCTACTACTGACTGAAGGTCGTTGTACTTGCTAGTTGAGAACTGATATTCCCATAGCATTGTTTCCTCTCCTGACCGTTTATGACTCGTGTTATGGTTGGTCAACGTTGACCACCTTTATTGAAATTCTCTGGTCATGATCCGTGACATATGCCTGTATTGGTTGTTTGTTGTGCATATCAGCCACACCATGCCACTACGTATTGAAGTTTTTTGCCCTTTCTATTTGATACATAGGGTTGCCAAACCATTGTCTATCCCTCTGACCATTTGTGACTCGTGTTATGAGTAGTCAACGTTGCCCACACATAGTGGACTTCTTTGGTCAAAGTCACTGACGTATGCATCCTTTGGTTGGTCACTGTGCACGCTAACCATACCGTGCCACTGCTTGTTGAAGGTCTTTGTACTTACCAGTTGAGAAATAGTGTTCCCAACCCATTGTTTCCCCATCTGACCATTTGTGACTCGTGTGATGTGTTTTCAACGTTGACCACAAACAGTGACATTCTTTTGGTCATGGTTAGTAACATGTGCCTACTTTGGTTTGTCACTGCACATGGTTACCATGTCGTGTCACTACGTATTGAAGGTTTCTGTGCTTTCTAGTTGATAGCTAGTGTTCCCAAACAATTGTTACCCCCTCTGAATATCGAAGTGAAATTCGCTGGTCATGGTTAATGACATATGCATACTTTGGTTGGTCACTGTGCATGGTAGCCACGCTATGCCAATACATATTGAATGTATTTGTACTTGCTACTCGATAACTAGTATTCACAAACCACTGTCTTCCACTCTGACCATGTGTGACTCGTGTTATGAGTTGTCAAAGTTTACCACATTTAGTGACATTATTTGGTCGTGGTTAGTGACATATGCCTACTTTGGTTGGTCATCGTGCATGGTATCCATACCGTGCCATAATGTATCGAAGTCCATTGTGCTTGCTATTTGATACATGGTGTTTCCAAACCATTGTTTCCCCCTCTGACCATTTTTGACTCGTATTGTGAGCTGTTAACATTGACCACACAGCGGATTTCTTTGGTCAAAGGCAGTACATATGCCTACTTTGGTTGGTCATTATGCACGGTAGCCACATCGTGCTACTACTGACCGAAGGTCGTTGTACTTGCTAGTTGAGAACTGATACTCCCATAGCATTGTTTCCTTTCCTGACCGTTTATGTCCCATGTTATGGTTGGTCAACATTGACCACGCATATTGAAATTCTTTGGTCATGATCAGTGACATATGCCTAGATTGGTTGTTTGGTGTGCATATTAGCCACACCGTGCCATTCTGTGTTTAAGTTCTTTGCCCTTTCTAGTCGATACATAGGGTTCCCAAACAATTATCTCTCCCTCTGACCATTTGTGACTCGTGTTATGAGTTGTCAATGTTGACCACACATAGTGGACTTCTTCGGTCATAGTCAGTTATGTATGTATCCTTTTGTTGGTCACTGTGCACGCTAGCCATACCGTGCCAAAGCTTGATGAAAGTCTTTGTACTTAGTTGATAACTAGTGTTTCCAACCCATTGTTCCCCCCTCTGACCATTTGTGACTCGTGTTATGTATTTTCAACGTTGACCACACTCTGTGAAATTCGTTAGGTCATGGTTAGTGACATCTGCATACTTTGGTTTGTCACTGTACATGGTTACCATGTCCTGTCACTGCGTATCAAAGGTCTCTGTGCTTTCTAGTTGATAGCTAGTGTTCCCAAACCATTGTTACCCCCTCTGAACATCTGTGACTCGTGTTGTGAGTTGTCAACATTGACCACATTAAGTGAAATTCTTTGGTCATGGTCAGAGACATAAGCAGACTTTGGTTGGTCACTGTGCATTGTAGGCACACTGTGCCACTGCATATTGACGGTATTTGTACTTGCTAGTCGATAACTAGTATTTAGAAACTATTATCTTCCACTCTGCCCATTTGTGACTTGTGTTATGAGTTGTCAAAGTTTACCACACATGGTAACATTCTTTGGTCATGGTCAGAGACATATGGTTGGTCATCGTGCATGGTAGCCACACCATGCCACAACGTAGTGAAGGTCATTGTGCTTGCTAGTTGATACCTGGTGTTCCCAAACAATTGTTTCCCCCTCTGACTATTTGTGACTTGTATTATGAGTTGTCAACGGTGACCATACACACCGGATTTCTTTGGTCAAAGGCAGTACGTATGACTACTTTGGTCAGTCATTGTGCATGGTAGCCACACCGTGCTACTACTGATTGAAGGTCATTGTACTTGCTACTTGAGAACTGATATTCCCGGACCATTGATTCCCCTTCTGACCATTTGTGACCCGTGTTATGGTTGGTCAACGTTGACCACCCATATTGAAACTCTTTGGTCATGGTCAGAGACATATTGTTGGTCATCGTGCATGGTAGCCACACCGTGCTACTACTGATTGAAGGTCATTGTACTTGCTACTTGAGAACTGATATTCCCGGACCATTGATTCCCCTTCTGACCATTTGTGACCCGTGTTATGGTTGGTCAACGTTGACCACCCATATTGAAACTCTTTGGTCATGGTCAGTGACATATGCCTAGTTTGGTTGTTTGGTGTGCATAGTAGCCACACCGTGCCACTACGTATTGAAGTTATTTGTCCTTTCCAGTCCATGCATAGGGTTCCCAAACCATTGTCTCTCCCTCTGACCATTCGTGACTCGTGTTATGAGTTGTCAATGTTGACCACACATAGTGGACTTCTTCCGTCATAGTCAGTGACGTTTTCATCCTTTGGTTGGTCACTGTGCACGCTAGCCACACCGTGCCACTACTTGTTGAAGTTCTTCATACTTGCTACTTGATAACTAGTATTCCCAACCCATTGTTTCCCCCTCTGACCATTTGTTACTCGTGTGATGAGTTTTGAATGTTGACCACACATCGCGAAGTTCTTTGATCATGGTTAGTGACATATGCCTAGTTTGGATTGTCACTCTACGTGGTTACCACGCCGTGTCACTACGTATTGAAGGTCTTTGTGCTTTATAGTTGATAGCTAGTGGTCCCAAACCATTGTTACCCCCCTCTGACTATTAGTGACTTGTGTTGTGAGTCGTCAACGCTGACCACATGAAGTGACATTTATTGGTCATGGGTAGTGACATATGCATACTTTGGTTGATCAGTGTGCATGGTAGCCACACTGTGCCAATGTCAGGATGAGATCCACGTGGTGCGGTCCCGACGTTTGTCTGATCGTCTCTAGTGGTTCACGTCTACTTTTTTGGGCGAATCTGAGACTGAGCGTGAACTTTCTGGTTGCCTCACGCTATGTGAGCAGAAATTAAGAGGTAGTCAGTTTGCGAAGGGAATAACATTGTTTTGCGTTAGTTTGTGAATATGGACATGATCATAACATTTATAGGGCTAGTCATGAGCGTTCCAGCGCATCAAATGGCGAACAATTCGGCCAAGTGTAGCTCAAGTTATGCTTGGCGAAGCGCAGGTCTCACCCACCACAGAAGCCTGACGCTGCCACTCTCCGTCGCGCCTTCATTCACATGCAAAGCGCCTTTCCCAAGGCGCATGTCCCATTGCACATGGTGTATGGGTCCCATGCACTGTCCCTGAGTAACAAAACGTACTACTGAGCTTCGTCCCGAGCCAGATTTTTGGCTAAGTCCCTCGGTAACAACCTGCACTTCTGGATCCGATCGATGATCTTCCGGATCAGGTGGATCATCTACCGGACGCCTCGGCAGGCTCGTTGGAGCATTTTCTCCAGATGGTGTTTTTGTTTCTCGTTCCGGACGATTATCGACCGGATTTCGAGTCGAAACTAGCTCCCAGAGCCGCTGCGCATACCCCATTTTTGGAAAGCCATATCTCCCTCGATACTTGTCTGATTCCGGCGGAACAACTTCCACCGGATTCAACGACTCGTCAACTTTCAGGGGCAATCCTCTATTTTTGAATCCAAGCAAATTTTGAGCCGCCAGATCCGCCAGAGCAGAGTTTCCATTTTTTGGCGGCTCGTCAGCGCCTCCCGACGCCGCACTTGGGCATGCGGAGGGGCACATTTTCAACATTCGCCCTCTTCCACCTTCCATGCCCGCTGCTCCTGCTTGCTCTTACTCATCTTTCGCTGCGCCCCCCAGCCCATCGAAGCTGGTTATTCCAAGCTCGGCCACGCTCATCGCGTGCCGGTCTACGGGTTGCGCTTTAGTCAAGCAATCCGCAAGCATGCTGTGCGTGCTGCAATTCTGTAGCACCACCTGCCCCTTTTCAACCATTTCATGTGCGTAATGATAACGCACGTCAATGTGCTTTGTCCTCCTCTGTTGCGTCGAGTTGTTGGTCGGCGAGATCGAGCCGGTGTTTTCCTCTTGCACTACCATGAGTTGTGAAAGTTTACCACACATGGTGACATTCTTTGGTCATCGTCAGTGACATACGGTTGGCCATCGTGCATGGTATCCACACCGTGCCACAACGTACTGAAGGTCATTGTGCTTACTAGTTGATACCGGGTATTCCCAAACAATTGTTTCCCCCTCTGACTATTTGTGACTCGTATTATGAGTTTTCAACGTTGACCATACACATCGGATTTCTTTGGTCGAAGGCAGTACATATGCGTACTCTGGTCGGTCATTGTGCATGGCAATGTCGGGAAGTGGCCCCCGGGTGGAGGCAGTTCCAACGTGCCCCGACGGGTCTACTGTGTTCATGGCTACTTTTGTGCAGGTGGTTCTGAGTCCAAGCGTGAGCTTTCTGGTCGCCTTATGCTACGTTTCTGGCAGTTGAAGACAAAGGCGAGACAGTCACTTTTTCGAAGGGAAGAACGCGATTTTGCATTAGTTTTGGAACATGGACATGATTTAAACAATTGTAGGGCTAGTCATGAGCTCTCTAACGCACCAAACCGTGCGCGATTTGGATCACGGTAGCTCCCGCTACGTCATCCGAAGCGCAGCAGCTCAAATCAGCTCCTAAGTCGACGGCGCGCACCACGTCACCCGCCGAGGCGCCCTCACACATCAACGACTCATCAAAACACCATTCTGGAGGCGCAGATGTCCCTACGCGTAGTGGCGGCGCTCCTCACGCCTTTCGGGTCAGTTTCAATCAGTTAATCATCGACTTTGGTGATGGGGATTGATGTGGGTCAAAACCTGTTCGCGGACCTCCAGTCAGAATTTTGACCAAGTCCCCGAGTAGCAAACTGTACTAATGAGTTTCGGACTCCGAGCCAGGATTTTGGCTGTCCCTCAGTAACAAACTGCACTCCTGAAATCCGGCGGATCATCCACCGGACGCCTCGGCAGACCTTCCGGAGGAAAATCCCCAGATGGCATTTTGTTACTCGTTCCGGTCGATAGTTCACCGGAAGTCGAACCGCGGCCGGCTCCCAGAACCGCCGCGCACACCCCAACTTTGGAAGCCCATATCTCCCACGTTGCTAGTCCGATTCCGATGAAACATCTTCCACCGGATTCAGCAACTCGTAAACTTTTAGGGGAAATCCTTCATTTTAGGATCCGAGCAATCATCGAGTCGCTAGATCCATCGACGAGGAATTTCCTATCTCTGGCGGCTCGTCGGCGCCTCCCGGCGCCGCACTTGGGCATGCACAGGGACAAATCTACAACAATCTCCCCCTTGCACCTGCCATGCCTGCTGCTCCTGCCTGCTCTCACTCATCTCCCGGAGCGTCCTCCAGCCCATCATAGCTGGTCATCCCAAGTCCGGCCACGCTCAATGCGTGCCGGTCCACGGGTTGCGATTTGGTCAAGCAATCCGCAAGCATGTTGTGCGTGCCGCAGTGTTGCAACACCACCTGCCCCTTTTCAACCATGTCGTGTGCGTAATGATAACGCACGTCAATGTGCTTCGTCCTCTTGTGCTGCGTCGAGTTGTTGGTCTGCGGGACTGCGCCGGTGTTGTCCTCTTGCAATACCATAGGCTCCTGCTGCGGCACGCTCAGCTCCCCCAGCAAACCTGCGGAGCCACACCGCCTCCTTGACGGCCTCGGCCAACGCGATGTACTCTGCTTCCATTGTGGAGGTGGCGACGTAGTCTTGCTTTCTGCTGCACCACGAGAACGCTACACCAGCGAGGAAGAACACGTAGCCGGATGTGGACTTCCACTTGTCCACATCGCCAGCGTAGTCTGCATCCGTGTAGCAGACCAAACGCAAAGGGTCCGCCTGCCCTTTTCCCTCGAATCTCAGGCGCGCGTGCCGCATTGCCTGCAGGTAGTGGAGGATGCGCTTGACCGCTTGCAAGTGTAGTGGCCCTGGATCGGCCACGTACCTGCTCACTTGGCCCACCATGTAGGCCAGGTCCGGTCGAGTCGCCACCATGGCGCACGTGAGGCTGCCCACCGCTAATTGGTAGGGCACCCCTGTCATGTCCTCTCGCTCTTCTTTTGTTTGCAGCGCCATTGCCGCACTTCGTTCATAGGTCGTGGAGAGAGGACTGCACACTGGTTTGCAGTCCTCCATGCCGTACCGCTTCATCACCCCGGCCACGTATTTGGCCTGCCCCAGCTCAAGCGTGCGCGCCCTCCGGTTCCGCGTAATGCTCATCCTGAGGTAGAACTCCAGCTCCCCCATATCCGACATCTAGAACCTGCTGCTCAGCTGCTCTTTTAGGTGCTGTAAGCTCGGCAGGTATGAGGAGCACAAGATCAAATCGTCCACGTAGGGTGCGACAATGTGATGGAGCTTCTTGCTGCGCCGCACGTACATACTTTGATCCGCCTCATAGCGCTTGAAGCCGAGTTGTGCCATGAAGCTGTCCATCTGTGGGTACCTGTATCGGGGCGATTGTTTTAGCCCGTACAAGGACTTTCACAGCTTGCACACCTTGCCCTCCGGCGCCCCCACCCCCTCCGGCACCTCCATATAGATTTCCTTGTCGATGATGCCGTTGAGGAAGGCCGTCTTTACGTCCATTTGTTGGAGCTCCATGTCCTTTGTGGCTGCCACTGCAAGGATCGCCCGGATGCTTGTGAACTTCGCGACAGGGGTGAACCTCTCATCGTAGTGCTCGCCCTTACGCTGTGCGTACCCTTTCGCCAGGAGCCGCGCCTTGTACTTGTCAACGACACCTTCCTTTCTGAACTTGGTCTTGAAGATCCATTTGGAGGCGATGACCTTGGCGTCTTTTGGCCTGTTAACCGACTGCCACGTGTCGTTTTCTGCAATGGACGCCAACTCCAACTTGATGGCAGCGTCCCACTGCTTTCCCTCGGGCCGCGTAAGCGCCTCTTGCACGGTCGTCGGCTTCGCTGATGCAGCCAGCATGCACCGCATCATACCAATCCATCGATCGGTACCTACGTCAAAACGCTTCCCCGCTCTCCGCTGCCTCCCGCTGTGGTGCGGTAGTCTTGGCAGCGTCTTGTCGCTCTGCTGCGATCCTTCCGACTCAGTCCGCTCTGGTAAATCATCGACCGCACGGCTTCCCGAGGATTCTTCCTGCTCCGGTGAACCATCAATTGGACAAGCGGCGCATCCGGAGGATTCTTCTCTGACGCCCAGTGCGAACTCCGCCGGGAGTGCGCGTTTCGGCACCCGCGGTGCCTCCTTCGACGGATCATTCCGTCGGATCTCCAGCCCAGCTGCATCATCATTGGAGTCCTCCGCGTAGGCTGCTGGACCTGCCGCACCGCCGCGCTCCAACGCCGCATCATCGACCTCCGCGCCCGTCAACTCCTCCTCGAAGTCAATGAGCTGGAACCACTCCCCCTGTTTTGGAGTGTTCCCGACGCTTATGTCATTGCTGCTGCTACTAAAGCTTTGCTGCTCATCAAACTCAACATCACGGCTGCGGATGATCTCTTGCGTGTGCGGGTCCCAGAGCCGATACGCCTTTTGCGCGCTCTCGTAGCCGAGGAACAAGCACGGCTTTGCCCGCAGTTCCAGCTTGCTGTCCCGTCGTTGCGCCGCCTGCACCATTGCGTGCGCCTTGCACCCGAACACCTTCAAGTACGCCACGTTTTGCTTGCGCTTGCTCCAAACATCCTGCGGCGTCTTCCAGCAGCCCTTGCCCTTCAGCCCCGTTGTTGGGGTGAGGTTGATGGTGTAGCTCGTTGTACGCACAGCCTCTGCCCAGAAACCTCGTGGCAACCCCGCATCCACAAGCATGGTCCGCACCATGTTGAGCAGCGTCTGGTTCGCCCGCTCCGCCACTCCGTTGGACTGTGGCGAGGACGGCGTACTGGGTTCCCACTTGATGCCCTACTGCTTCATCCACCCGCTGCAGCCCACGTACTCTCCGCCATTGTCGGTGCGCAGCGCTCTGACCTTCCGGCCAGTCTGCCTCGCCGCCGCTGCGACATACTCCTTTAGCCGGTCCAAGCACTCGCCTTTCCACTTCATGAAGTACACGTAGAGCTTCCTATTGCAGTGGTCAATGAAGGTGACAAAGCATCTGAAGCCGCCGTTTGACGGCGTTTTGAACGGTTCGCACACGTCATTGTGCACGACCTCCAGCAGGCCCTTTGCGTGAGCCGCGTTCTCATTAAATGGCTTGCGCCGCGCCTTGCCCAAAATGCAAGGCTCGCACTTTTTGTGCGCTGCTGCTTCTGTTGCTGCGTCTGCACCGTCGATGATGAGGCCGCGTACCATGTCGCACTTCGCCATCTCCTTAACGGTTGCGGGTGCCGAATGCCCCAACCGTAGGTGCCAGAGCTCTGGACCAGCGCTTCCTCCCTTGGCCATGTTGACGAAGCGCTCATGCAAGTTTGCTGCGTTGGATGCCGCGAGGACCACCTTGGTCTCCACGATTTAGAGACTGCCCTCGCGCTTTGCCTCCAGCACGACCTCGCCGTCGCCGTCGATGCGCACCACTACGCCTTTCCTAGGGAATAGCACCTCATACCCCTTGTGCGTCAAGCGGCTGACACTCAAAATGTCAGCCAGGCCGGGGACGTGCTGCACATCACGAATTGTGCACAGCTCCTTCTTACCGCCCACCACNTTGCTGCGTTGGATGCCGCGAGGACCACCTTGGTCTCCACGATTTAGAGACTGCCCTCGCGCTTTGCCTCCAGCACGACCTCGCCGTCGCCGTCGATGCGCACCACTACGCCTTTCCTAGGGAATAGCACCTCATACCCCTTGTGCGTCAAGCGGCTGACACTCAAAATGTCAGCCAGGTCGGGGACGTGCTGCACATCACGAATTGTGCACAGCTCCTTCTTACCGCCCACCACAACTTCCACCTCCACGTCGCCTTGGCTGGCCGCCGGCTCGACTTTGTCGTTCGCGACCACCATTGACTTGGAGGACTTCTCATAGGTGACAAACCCCACCTTCTTGACTTGGGTGTGCTCCTCGGCCCCGGAATCCAGGCACCGCCTGTTGGCCTTCTTGAGGAAGTGGTTCTTGTTGCCATTGAGGAGCAACCTGCCCTTACTATTTTTGCCACCGGTCTTCGCCTCCTCCTGGCACTCACGGGCCTAATGGCCCTCCTTGCCGCAGTTGCGACACGCACCTTTCTTGGCGCCCTTCTTGCCGTTGCCCTTTCCGCCACTTCCTCGGTCCCCACTTCTGCCACCGCGCGTTTTGGTGACAAGGGCCGATGAGGAAGACGAGGACTCCCCGCAGCTCCGTTGCTGCACCTTGTTGCGGATGTACTCTGCGACCGCGCCATAGGTGAGGTTGTCATCCGACCATCCTCCGAGAACGGTGATGACTGGACCCCAATTGTCCGTAAGGGCCATGAGGAGGACCATCGCGTGCAGCTGCGTGTCGATCTTCCACCCCACGTCATTGCTTTGCAAGGCAAGCGACTCGATGTGCTGCATGGCGGAGATGACATCATCTCCCTCCTCGATTCTCACCATGACGAGCCGCTTCATCGCGAAGATTTTGTTCGCCAGTGACCTGGATTGGTGGATGGCGCACAGCTTTTGCCAAGCTTCGGCTGCCAGCTTGCAGCCTTGGAAGTAGCCCCACTGCAGCTCGGCCGTCCTGGACACCAGGAGCATGAGCGCCTCCGTGTTCTTCTTTTTGAAGGCCTGCTTCTCTGCGTCCGTAGCAGTCGCCTCTGTGAGCACCTCATTTCCCAACATGACGTCCAGCAGCCCCTTATGCAAGAGGTGCAGTTCAAACTGCCACCTCCATAGTTTGAAGCCCCGGCCGCCCGCATACTTCTGAATGGGTTGCGTCTCCTTCTGCGCCATGTGCGCACCTGCTACTCTGACGAGTTATGAGAACTTCACAGCAACGTCCAAGATGATGATCCTGTGCGCTGCGGAAGACGTGAACGTTGGAGGCGTTCAGACCCGTGGGCCCATAACCCTTTGTGAGGATGAGATCCGCGTGGTACGGTCCCGCCATTTGTCTGATCGTCTCTATTGGTTCACTTCTACTGTTTTGGGCGAATCTGAGAATGAGCGTGAGCTTTCTGGTTGCCTCACGCTATGTGAGCAGGAATTTAGAGACAGTCAGTTTGCAAAGGGAATAACGTTATTTTGCATTAGTTTTTTAACATGGACATGATCATAACATTTATAGGGCTAGTCATGAGGTTTCTCAGCGCACAAACTGCGTGCGATTCGGCCAAGCGTAGCTCAAGTTATGCTTATCGAAGCGCAGGTCTCACCCACCATAGAAGCCTGATGCCGCCACTCCCCGTGGCGCCTTCATTCACGTGCGAAGCGCCTTTCCCAAGGCGCATGTCCCATTCCACATGGTGTGGAGGTACCCTGCACTGTTTCCACGCACCCTACCCACCTTTGGGTCGTGTTTGGTGATGGGGTGTGACGAGGTTGGAAACCTGTCCGCAGACCTGCAGTCAGAATTGTGACGAAGTCCCTGAAAAACAAAGCGTACTTCTGAGTTTCGCACGCCGAGCCAGATTTTTGGCTAAGTCCCTAAGTAACAACCTGCACTACTGGATCCGGTGGATGATCCGCCGGATCAGGTGGATCATCCACAGAACGCCTCGGCAGGCCTATTGGAGCATTTTCTCCAGATGGTATTTTTGTTACTCGGTCCGATCGATTATCGACCGAATTTCGAGTCGAAGCCGGCTCCCAGAGCCGCTGGGCATACCCCAACTTTGGAAAGCCATATCTCCCTCGATACTTGTCTGCTTCCAGCAAAACAACTTCCACTAGATTCAACGACTCGTTCAATTTCTGGGGCAATCCTCTATTGTTGTATCGGAGCAAATTTTGAGTCGCCAGATCCGCAAGAGCGGAGTTTCCATTTTTTGGCGGCTCGTAAGCGCTTCCCGGCGCCGCACTTGGGCATGCGGATGGGGAAATTTTCAACAGCCACTACATATTGGAGGTATTTGTACTCGCTAGTCGAAAACTAGTATTCACAAACCATTATCTTCCACCGTGACCATTTGTGACTCGTCATATGAGTTGTCAAAGTTTACCACACTTCGTGACATTATTTGGTCAGGGTCAATGACATATGTCTACTTTGGTTGGTCATGGTGCATGGTGTCCACACCGTACCATGACTTATTGAAGGTCCTTGTGCTTGCTAGTTGATACCTGGTGTTCCCAAATAATTGTTTCACCCTCTGACCATTTGTGACTCGTATTGTGAGTTGTTCACTTTGACCACACGGAGCATATCTATTTGGACAAAGGCAGTATATTTGCATATTTTGGTCGGTCATTGTACATGGTAGCCACACTATGCTACTACTGACTGAAGGTGGTTGTACTTGCTAGGTGAGAACTGATATTCCCAAAACATTGTTTCCTCCCCTGATCGTTTGTGACTCGTGTTATGGTTGGTCAACGTTGACTACCCATATTGAAATTCTCTGGTCATGGAAAGTGACATATGCCTAGTTTGGTTGTTTGGAGTGCATATTAGCCACACCGTGCCACTACATATTGAATCCTTCATCCTTTCTAGTCGTTATATAGGGTTCCGAAACCATTCTCTCTGCCTCTGACCATTTGTGACTCGTGTTATTTGTTGTCAATGTTGACCACACATAGTGGACTTCTTCGTTCATAGTCAGTGACATATGCATCCTTTGGTTGGTCACTGTGCACGCTAGCCACACCGTGCCACTACTTGTTGAATATCTCTCTACTTGCTAGTTGATAACTAGTGTTCCCACCCCATGGTCTCACCCACTGACCATTTGTGACTCGTGTTATGAGTTTCTAATGTTGACCACACACTGTGAAATCTGTTTGGTCATGGTTAGTGACATGTGCCTACTTTGGTCGGTCCATGTACATGGTTACCACGCCATGTCAATACGTATAGAATGTCTTTGTGCTTTCTAGTTGATAGCTAGTGTACCCAAACCGTTCTTAGCCCCTCTAAATATCTGTGACTTGTGTTGTGAGGTATCAATATTGACCACATGAAGTGAAATTCTTTGGTCATGGTCAGTGACGTATGCATGCTTTGGTTGGTCACTGTGCATTGTAGCAACACTGTGCCACTACATATTGAAGGTTTTTGTACTTGCTAGTCAATAAGAAGTATTTGGAAACCATTATCTTCCACTCTGACCATTTGTGACTCGTGTTATGAGCTGTAAAAGTATAACACACTTGGTGACATTCTTTGGTCATTGTCAGGGACATATGCATACCTTGGTTGGTCATCGTACATGGTATCCACACCGTGCCACAACGTATTGAATGTCATTGTGCTTGCTTATTGATGCCTGGTATTCCCAAACCATTGATTCCCCCTCTGACTACTTTCAATTCGTGTTATGAGTTTTCAACGTTGACCACACACCGCGGATTTCTTTGGCCAAAGGCAGTACATATGCCTACTTTGGTCGGTCATTGTGCGTGGTAGGCACACCGTGCTACTACTGATTGAAGGGCGTTCTACTTGCAAGTTGAGAACTGATATTCCCAGACCATTGTTTCCCCCTCTGACAGTTTGTGACTCGTGTTATGGTTGGTGAATGTTGACCACCCGTATTGAAATTTGTTGGTCATGGTCAGTGACATATGCATAGTTTATTTGTTTGGTGTGCATAGTAGCCACACCGTGCCACTATGTATTGAAGTTATTAGTCCTTTCTAGTCCATGCATAGGGTTCTTCAACCATGGTTTCTCCCTCTGACCATTTGTGACTCGTGTTATGTGTTGTCAATGTTGACCACGCCTACTGGATTTCTTCAGTCATAGTCAGTGACGCATTCATCCTTTGGTTGGTCACTGTGCACGATAGCCACACCGTGCTACTACTTGTTGAAGTTCTTCATACTTGCTACTTGATAACTAATGTTTCCAGCCCACTGTTTCCCCCTTGAACCATTTGTGACTCGTGTTATGAGTTTTCCATAGTGACCATACACTGTGAAATTGGTTTGGTCATGGTTACTGACATATGCCTACTTTGGTTTGTCACTGTACATGGTTACCACGCCGTGTCACTACATATTAAAGGTATTTGTGCTTTCTAGTTAATGGCTAGTGTTCCCAAACCATTTTTACCCCCCTTTTACTATCTGTGACTCGTGTTGTGAGTTGTCGACACTGACCACATGAAGTGAAATTCGTTGGTCATTGTCAGTGACATATGTATACTTCGGTAAGTCACTGTGCATGGTAGCCACGCTGTGCCACTACATATTGAAGGTATTTGTACTTGCTACTCGATAACTACTATTCACAAACCATTGTCTTCAACTCTGACCATTTGTGACTCGTGTTATGAGCTGTCAAAGTTTACCACACTTAGTGACATTATTTGGTCATGGTGACTGACATATGCCTTATTTGGGTTGTCATCGTGCATGGTATCCACACCGTGTCACAACTTGTTGAAGGTCCTTGTGCTTGCTAGTTGATACCTGATGTTCCTAGTCCATTGTTTCCCCCTCTGACCATTTATGATTCGTATAATGAGTTGTCAACGCTGTCCACACACAGTGGATGTCTTTGGTCAAAGGCAGTACATATGCCTACTTTGGTCGGTCATTGTGCATGGTAGCCACACCGTGCTTACACGGATCAAAGGTCACTCTACTTGCTGGTTGAGAACTGAAATTCCCATACCATTCGTTCCCCCTCTGACCGTTTGTGACTTGTGTTATGGTTGGTGAATGTTGACCACCCATATTGAAATTCTTTGGTCATGGTCAGTGACATATGCCTACTTTGGTTGTTTGGTGTACATAGTAGCCACACCGTGCCACTACGTATTGAAGTTCTTTGTCCTTTCTAGTCGCTACATAGGGTTCCCAAACCATTGTCTCTCCCTCTGACCATTTGTGACTCGTGTTATGAGTTGTCAATATTGACCACACATAGTGGACTTCTTCGGTCATAGTCAGTGACATATGCATCCTTTGGTTGGTCACTGTGCACGCTAGCCACACGGTGCCACTACTTGTTGAAAAGCTTTCTACCCGCTAGTTGATAACTAGTGTTCCCAACCCATAGAGTCCCCCACTGACCACTTGTGACTCGTGTTATGAGTTTTCAACGTTGACCACACACTGTGAAATCCGTTTGGTCATGGTTAGTGACATATGCCTACTTTTGTTTGTCACTGTACATGATTACCATGCCATGTCACAACGTATTGAAGGCCTCCGTGCTTTCTTGTTTATAGCTAGTGTGTCCAACCCATTGTTACCCCCTCTGAATATCTATGACTGGTGGTGTGAATTGTCAACATTGACCACATGAATTCAAATTCTTTATTCATGGTGAGTGACATATGCGTACTTTGGTTGGTCACTGTGCATTGTAGCTACACTGTGCCACTACATATTGAAGGTATTTGTACTTGCTAGTCCAAAACTAGTATTCACAAACCATCATCTTCCACCCTGACCATTTGTGAATCGTCTTATGAGTTGTCAAAGTTTAGCACACATGGTGACATTCTTTGGTCATGGTCAGTGCCATCTGCATACCTTGGTTGGTCATCATGCATGGTATCCACACCGTGCCACAACGTATTGTAGCTATTTGTGCTTGCTATTTGATTCTTGTTGTTCCCAAACCATTGTTCCCCCCTCTGACCATTTCTGACTCGTTTTATGAGTTGTCGACGTTGACGAGGCACATCTGATTTCTTTCATCAAAGGCAGTACATATGCCTACTTTGGTCGGTCATTGTGCATGGTAGCCACACCGTGCTACTACTGACTGAAGGTCTTTGTACTTGCTAGTTGAGAACTGATATTCCCAAACCATTGTTTCCCTCCCTGACCGTGTGTGACTTGTGTTATGGTTGGTCAACGTTGAACACCCATATTGAAATTCTCTGGTCATGGTCGCAGACATATGCTTAGTTTGGATGTTTGGTGTTAGCCACACCGTGCCACTAAGTGTTGAAGTTGTTTGTCCTTTCTGTTCCATGCATAGGGTTCCCAAACCAGTGTCACTCCCTCTGACCATTCGTGACTCGTGTTATGAATTGTCAATGTTGACCACACAAAGTGGACTTCTTCGGTCATAGTCAGTGACGTATTCATCCTTTTGTTTGTTACTGTGCACGCTAGCCACGCTGTGCCACTACTTGATGCACTTATTCATACTTGCTAGTTGATAACTAGTGTTCCTAACCCATTGTTCCCCCTCTGACTGTTTGTGACTCGTGTCATGAGTTTTCAACGTTGACCACACGCTGTGAAATTCGTTTGGTCATGGTTAGTGACATATGCCTACTTTGGTTTGTCACTATACATGGTTACCATACCGTGTCACTATGTGTTAAAGGTATTTGTGCCTTCTAGTCAATAGCTAGTGTTTCCAAACCAATGTTACCCCCCTTTGACTATCTGGGACTCGTGTTGTAAGTTTTCAACCTTGACTACTTGAAGTGAAATTTGTTGGTCATGGTCAATGACATATGCATACTTTGGTTGGTCACTATGCACGGTAGCCACGCTGTGCCACTACATATTGGATGTATTTGTACTTGCTACTCGATGACTAGTATTCACAAACCATTGTATTCCACTCTGACCATTTGTGACTCGCGTTATGAGTTGTCAAATTTTACTACACTCAGTGACACTATGTGGTCATGGTCAGTGACATATGCCTACTTTGGTTGGTCATTGTGCATGGTATCCACACCGTGCCACAACTTATTGAAGGTCCTTGTGCTTGCTAGTTGATACCTGGTGTTCCCAAACCATTGTCTCCCCCTCTGACCATTTGTGACTCTTACTATTCGTTGTCAACACTGACCACACACAACGGATTTCTTTGGTCAAAGGTACTACATATGCCTACTTTGGTCAGTCATTGTGCATGGTAGCCACACCGTACTTATATTGATTGAAGGTCGCTGTACTTGCTAGTTGATAACTGATATTCACAGACCATTGTTTCCACCTCTGACCGTTTGTGACTCGTGTTATGGCTGGTGAATGTTGACCACCCATATTGAAATTCTTTCATCATGGTCGGTGACATATGCCTAGATTGCTTGTTTGATGTGCATAGTAGCCACACCGTGCCACTACGTATTGAAGTTCTTTGTCCTTTCTAGTCGATACATAGGGTTCCCTAACCACTGTCTCTCCCTTTGACCATTTGTGACTCGTGTTATGAGTTGTCAATATTGACCATACATAGTAGACTTCTTCGGTCATAGTTAGTGACGTGTGCATCCTTTGACTGAACACAGTGCATGCTAGCCACACAGTGCCACTACTTGTTGAAAATATTTCTACTTCCTAGTTGATAACTAGTGTTCCCGACCCATGGTTTCCTCCTCTCACCATTTGTGACTCGTGTTATGAGTTTTAAACGTTGCCCCCCCACTGTGAAATCCGTTTGGTCATGGTTTGTGACATATGCCTACTTTGGGTTGTCAATGTACATGGTTACCACACCGTGTCAGTACGTATCGAAGGTCTTTGTGCTTTCTTGTTGACAGCTAGTGTTCTGAAACCATTGTTAGCCCCCTGTGACTATATGTGACTCGTGTTGTGGGCTGTGAATGTTGACCACATGAAGTGAAATTCTTTGTTCATGGTCAGTGACATATGCATACTTTGGTTGGTCACTGTGCATTGTAGCCACACTTTGCCACTGCCTATTGATGGTATTTGTATTTGTCTGTCAATAACTAGTATTCACAAACCATTATCTTCCACCCTGACCATTTGTGACTCGTGTTATGAGTTGTCAAAGTTTACCACACTTAGTGACATTATTTGGTCATGGTCAATGACATATGCCTACTTTGGCTGGTCATCGTGCATGGTATTTATACCATGCCACAACGTATTGAAGCTCCTTGTGCTTGCTATTTGATACTTGGTGTTCCCAAACCATTATTTCTCCCCTCTGGCCATTTGTGACTCGTACTATGAGTTGTCAACGTTGACCACACACAGCAGATTTCTTTGGTCAAAGGCAGTACATATGCCTACTTTGGTCGGTCATTGCGCATGGTAGCCACACCATGCTACTACTGACTGAAGGTCGTTGTACTTGCTAGTTGGTATCTAGTATTCCCAAACCATTGTTTCCCCATCCGACAATTCGTGACCCATATTATGGGTTGTCAATGTTGACCACACATAGTAAAATTATTTGGTCCTGGTAAGTTGCACATGCCTAATCTGGTTGGTCATTGTGCATGGTAGCCACACCGTTCCACTACTTCTTGAAAGTCTTTGTACTTGCCAGTCAATGAATAGCAAAGCATTTCTCCCTTTGACACCAGGTTTGTTTTTGTTTATTTGTTACGCGTACGTGCCTTCACTGGAATAATCCTTCCCACCCCCATAGAGGAATGTTCCGTGGACAACCTGGAGGATAGATTTGCGACCGCATTATGACACCCCCTAACCCCCCCTCCCCCCCCCTCCCCCCGCACGGCTTAGGCTCGAAGGTAGAGTTGAGGTATCACAACTCGGCNCCCCCCCCCCCCCCCCCCCCCCTCAGGTCGCAAGCCTATTCTATATTGGGCGTACGAGGATTCAAACCCAGGACCTACCGCTCCGGAATCTAACTCTATAAGCACTAAACCAACTCACATGGTGTTCATATGATGTCCAAATGACATTAAAAGGGTTCCTATGGGTAAAGGGCATAAAATAAGGAAGTGAAAGATTAGGGGTAGTTTTCAAAAGTATGAATGGTAACAAATTTAGTTTAATCGTAAACATTTGACGCAGACTGAATTTCAAGTTTTCCAAGTTTGAGCTTGAATAACCTCTCAACCATTGCTCTGATTGACTAGCTGTAAGAAGGAAAGTTGACTACACACAGTGAAACTCTTTTTATGATATTCGGTGACAAAATCATACTTTGGTTGGTGATTGTGCATGGTAGCCACACCGTGCCACCACTTATCGAAGGTCTTTGTACTTGCTAGTCGATACGGAGTATTCCCAAACCATTGTTTCTCCCTCTGCCCATTTTGGACTTGTGTTATGAGTTGTGAACGTTGACCACACACACTAAACTTCTTTGGTGATGAGCAGTGATGTATGCCTACTTGGATAGATTATTGTGCACGGTAGACACACCGTACCAATACATACAAAAACTCTTTGTACTTGCTAGAAGATACATAGTGTTTTGAAACCATATCTCCCCCCTCTGACCATTTGGGACTCATGTTATGGGTTGTGAATGTTCACCACCCATATTGAAATTCTTTGGTCATGGTTAGTGACATATGCCTAGTTTGGTTTGTCACTGTACGTGGTTACCACGCCGTGTCACTACGAATTGACGGTCTTTGTGATTTCTAGTTGATAGCTAGTGTTCCTAAACCATTGTTATCCCCCTATGACTATCAATGACTCGTGTTGTGAGTTGTCAATGTTGACCACATGAAGTGAAATTCATGAGTCATGGTTAGTGACATATGCATACTTTGGTTGGTCACTGTGCATGGTATTCACGCTGTGCCACTGCATATTGAAGGTATTTGTACTAGCTAGTTGATCACTAGTATTCACAAACCATTATCTTCCACCCTGACCATTTGTGACTTGTGTCATGAGTTGCCAAAGTTTACCACACTTAGTGACATAACTTGATCATGGTCAGTGACATATACCTATTTTGGTTGGTCATCTTGCATGGCATCCACACCGTGCCACAACTTATTGAAGGTCCTTGTGCTTGCTAGTTGATACCTGGTGTTCGCAAACCATTGTCTCCCCCTCTGACCATTTCTGACTCATATTATGAGTTGTCAACGCTGACCACACACAGTAGATTTCTTTGGTCAAAGGTAGTACATATGCCTACTTTGACCGGTCATTGTACATGGTAGCCACACCGCGCTTATATTGATTGAAGGTCGCTGTACTTGGAAGTTGAGAACTGATATTCACAGACCACTGTTTCCCCCTCTGACCGTTTGTGACTCGTGTTATGGATGGCGAATGTTGACCACCCATATTGAAATTCTTGCAGCATGGTCGGTGACATATGCCTAGTTT
The DNA here is from genome assembly GCA_023375785.1 of Penium margaritaceum. Classification (NCBI taxonomy): domain Eukaryota; kingdom Viridiplantae; phylum Streptophyta; class Zygnematophyceae; order Desmidiales; family Peniaceae; genus Penium; species Penium margaritaceum. The sequence continues at coordinate 349,094 of SZWC01000623.1, read as the reverse complement.
ATTTGTTTGGTGTGCACAGTAACCACACCGTGCCACTATGTATTGAATTTCGTTGTCCTTTCTAGTCAATACATAGGGTTCCCAAACCATTGTGTCTCCCTCTGACCATTTGTGACTCGTGTTATGAGTTGTCAAAGTTAACCATACATAGTGGACTTCTTCGGTCATAGTCAATGACGTGTGCATCATTTGGTTGGTCACTGTGCACGCTAGCCACACCGTGCCACTACGTGTTGAAAATATTTCTACTTGCTAGTTGATAACTAGTGTTCCCAACCCATGGTCTCCCCTCCTGACCATTTATGACTCCTGTTATGAGTTTTTGACATTGACCACACACTGTGAAATCCGTATGATCATGGTCAGTGACATATGCATACTTTTGTTGGTCACTATGCATAGTAGCGAGATTGTGCAACTACATATTGAAGGTATTTTTACTTGCTAGTTGATAACTAGTATTCACAAACCATTACCGTCCACCCTGGCCATTTGTGACTCGTGTTATGAGTTGTCAATGTTTACCACACTTCGTGAAATTGTTTGGTCATGGTCAGTGACATATGCCTACTTTGATTGGTCATCGTGCATGGTATCCACACCACGTCACAACGTATTGAAGCTCCTTGTGCTTGATGTTTTATTCTTGGTGTTCCCAAACCATTGTTTCCCCCTCTGACCATTTGTGACTCGTATTATGAGTTGCCAACGTTGACCACACATAGCGGATTTCTTTGGTCAAAGGCAGTACATATGCCTTCTTTGGTCGGTCATTGTGCATGGAAGCCACACCGTGCTACTACCAACTGAAGGTCGTTGTACTTGCTAGTTGAGAACTGAAACTCCCATGGCATTGTTTCCTCCCCTGACCGTTTGTGACTCGTGTTATGGTTGGTCAACGTTGACCACCCATATTGAAATTCTCTGGTCATGGTCAGTGACATATGTCTAGTTTGGTTGTTTCGTGTGCATATTAGCCACACCGTGCCACTACGTATCAAAGTTGTTTGTCCTTTCTAGTCAATACATAGGCTTCCCAAACCACTGTCTCTCCCTCTGACCATTTGTGACTCGTGTTATGAGTTGTCAATGTTGACCACACATAGTGGACTTCTTCAGTCATAGTCAGTGACATATGCATCCTTTGGTTAGGCACTGTGCACGCTAGCCACACCGTGCCACTACTTATTGAAAGTGTGTCTACTTGCTAGTTGATAAATAGTGTTCCCAACCCGTGGTTTCCCCCACTGACCACTTGTGACTCGTGTTATGAGTTTTCAACGTTGACCACACACTGTGAAATCCATTTGGTCATGGTTAGTGACATATGCCTACTTTGGTTGGTCCATGTACATGGTTACCACTTCGTGTCACTACGTATTGAAGGTCTTTGTGCTTTCTAGTTGATAGTTCGTGTTCCCAAACCGTTGTTAGCCCCTCTGAATATATGTGACTTGTCTTGTGAGTTCTCAACATTGAACACATGAAGTGAAATTCCTTTGTCATGGTCAGTGACATATGCATACATTGGGTGGTCACTGTACATTGTAGCCACACTGTGCCACTACATATTGAAGGTATGGGTACATGCTAGTCGATAACTAGTGTTTAGAAACCATTATCTTCCACTCTGACCATTTGTGACTCGTGTTATGAGCTGTCAAAGTGTAACACACATGGTGAATTTCTTTGGTCATGGTCAGTGACATATGCATTACTTGGTTGGTCATCATACATGGTATCCACACCTTTCCACAACGCATTGAAGGTCATTGTGCTTGCTAGTTGATACCTGGTGTTCCCAAACCATTGTCTTCCCCTCTGACCATTTTTTACTCCTATTATGAGCTGTCAACGCTGACCACACACAGCGGTTTCTTTGGTCAAAGGCAGTACATATGCCTACTTTGGTCGGTCATTGTGCATGGTAGCCATACCGTGCTTATACTGATTGAAGGCCACTGTACTTGCTAGTTGAGAACTAATATTCACAGACCATTCTTTCCCCCTCTGACCATTTGTGACTCCTGCTATGGTTGGTGAATGTTGACCACCCATATTGAAATTCTTTGGTCATGGTCAGTGACAAATGACTTGTTTGGTTGTATGGTGTGCAAAGTAGCCACACCGTGCCACTACGTAGTGAAGTCATCTGTCCTTTCTAGTCAATATATCGGGTTCCCAAACCATTGTTTCCCCCGCTGACCATCTATGACTCGTATTATCAGTTGTCAATGTTGACCATACATACTGGACTTCTTCGGGAATACTCAGTGACGTGTATATCCTTTGGTTGGTCACTGTGAACGCTAGCCGCACCGTGCCACTACTTGTTGAAGATCTATCTTCTTGCTAGTTGTTAACTAGTGTTCCCAACCCATGGTTTCCCCCACTGACCATTTGTGACTCATTTTATGACTTTTCAATGTTGACCACACACTGTGAAATCCGTTTGGTCATGGTTTGTGACATTTGCCTACTTTGGTTTGCCACTGTACATGATTACCACGCCGTTCATTACGTATCGAAGGTCATTGTGCTTTCTTATTGACAGCTAGTGTTACCAAAGCATTTTTAGCCCTTTTTGACTATCTGTCACTTGTATTGTGAGTTGTAAATGTTGACCACATGAAGTGAAATTCTTTGTTCATGGTCAGTGAGACATGCACACTTTGGTTGGTCACTGTGCATGGTAGCCACGCTGTGCCACTACATATTGAAGGTATTTGTACTTGCTAGTCCATAACTATTGTTCACAAACCATTATCTTCCACCCTGACCATTTGTGACTCGTGTTATGAGTTGTCAAAGTTTACCACACTTAGTGACATTATTTGGTCATGGTCGGTGACATATGCCTACTTTGTTTGGTCATCGTGCATGGTATCCACACCTTGCCAAAACGTATTGAAGGTCCTTGTGCCTGCTAGTTGATACATGCTGTTCCCAAACCATTGTCTCCCCCTCTGACCATCTGTGCCTCCTATTATGAGTTGTCAATGCGGACCACACACAGCGGATTTCTTTGGTCAAAGGTAGTACATATGCCTACTTTGGTCGGTCATTGTGCATGGTAGCCACACCTTGCTTATACTGATTGAAGGTTGCAGTACTTGCTAGTTGAGAACTGATATTCACAGGCCATTGTTTCCGTCCCTGACTGTTTGTGAGTCGTGTTATGGTTGGTGGATGTTGACCACCCATTTTGAAATTATTTCATCATGGTCGGTGACACATGCCTAGTTTGGTTGTTTGGTGTGCACAGTATCCACACCGTGCCAGTACGCATTGAAGTTCTTTGTCCTTTCTAGTCGATACATAGGGTTGCCAAACCATTGTCTCTCCCTCTGACCATTTGTGACTCGTGTTATGAGTTGTTAATGTTGAGCATACATAGTGGACTCCTTCGGTCATGGTCAGTGACGTGCGCATCCTTTGGTTGGTTATGTGCACGCTAGCCACACCGTGGCACTACTTGTTGAAAATATTTCTATTTTCTAGTTGATAGCTAGTGTTCCCGACCCATGGTTTCCCTCACTGACTATTTGAGACTCGTGTTATGAGTTTTCAACGTTGATCACACACTGTGAAATCCGTTTGGTCATGGTTTGTGACATATGCCTACTTTGGTTTGTCACTCTACATGGTTACCACACTATGTCATTATGTATCAAAGGTCTTTGTGCTTTCTTCTTGACATATAGTGCTCCCAAACCATTCTTAGCCCCCTCCGACTATCCGTGACTCGTGTTGTGAGTTGTAAACGTTGACCACATGAAGTGAGATTCTTTGCTTATGGTCAGTGACATATGCATTCTTTGGTTGGTCACTGTGCATTGTAGCCACACTGTGCCACTACATATTGAAGGTATTTACCTTTGCTAGTCAATAACTAGTATTAACAAACCATTATCTTCCACCCTCACCATTTGTGACTCGTGTTATTAGTTGTCAAAGTTTACCACACTTAGAGACATTATTTGGTCATGGTCAGTGACATATGCCTTCTTTGGTTGGTGATCGTGGATGGTATCCACACCGTGCCACAACGTATTGAGGCTCCTTGTACTTGCTATTTAATACTTGGTGTTCCCAAACCATTGTTTCCCCCTCTGACCATTTGTGACTCGTGTTATGAGTTGTCAACGTTGACCACAAACAGCGGATTTCTTTGGTCAAAGGCAGTACATATGCCTACTTTGGTCGGTCAATATGCATGGTAGCCACACCCTGCTACTACTGACTGAAGGTCGTTGTACTTGCTAGTTGAGAACTGATATTCCCATAGCATTGTTTCCTCCCCTGACCGTTTGTGACTCGTGTTATGGTTGATCAACGTTGACCACCCATATTGAAATTCTCTGGTCATGGTCAGTGACAGATGCCGAGTTTGGTTGTTTGGTGTGCATATTAGCCACACCGTGCCACGACGTATTGAAGTTCTTTGTCCTTTCTAGTCGATACATAGGGTTCTCAAACCATTGTCTCTCTCTTTGAGCATTTGTGACTCGTGTTATGAGTTGTCAATGTTGACACCACATATTGGACTTCTTCGGTCATAGTCAGTGACGTATGCATCCTTTGGTTGGTCACTGTGCATGCTAGCCACATCGTGCCACTACTTTTCAAGAATTTTACTACTTGCTAGCTGATAACTAGTGTTCCCAACCCATGGTTTTCCCCACTGAACATTTTTGAATCGTGTTATGAGTTTTCAATGTTGACCACACACAGTGAAATCCGTTTGGTCATGGTTAGTGACATATGCCTACTATGGTTTGTCCCTGTACATGGTTACCACGCCGTGTCACTATGTATCAAAGGTCTTTGTGCTTTCTAGTTGACAGCTAGTGTTCCCAACCCATTGTTAGCCCCTCTGAATATATGTGAGTCGTGTTGTGAGTTGTGAACATTGACCACATGAAGTGAATATCTTTGGTCATGGTTAGTGACATATGCATACTTTGGTTGGTCACTGTGCATTGTAGCTATACTGTGCTACTACATATTGAAGGTATTTGTACTTGCTAGTCGATAACTGGTATTTATAAACCACCATCTTCCACTCTCACCATTTGTGACTCCTGTTATGAGATGTCAAAGTTTACCACATATGGTGACATTATTTGGTCATGGTTAGTGACATATGCATACCTTGGTTGGTTATCGTGCATGGTATCCACACCGTGCCACAACGTATTGAAGGTCATTTTGCTTGCTAGTTAATACCTGGTGTTCCCAAACAATTGTGTCCCCTTTGACTATTTGTGACTCGTATTATGAGTTATCAATGTTGACCATACACGGCGGATTTCTTTGGTCAAAGGCAGTACATATGCCTGCTTTGGTCGGTCATTGTGCATGGTAGCCACACCGTGCTACTACTGATTGAAGGGCGATGTATTTGCTAGTTGAGAACTGATATTCTCCGACCATTGTTTCCCCCTCTGACCATTTGTTACTCGTGTTATGGTTGGTAAACGTTGACCACCCATGTTGAAATTCTTTGGTCATGGTTAGTGACATATACCTAGTTTGTTTGTTTGGTGTGCATAGTAGCCACATCCTGCCACTACGTATTGGAGAGATTTATCCTTTTTAGACTATGCATAGGGTTCCCAAACCATTGTCTCTCCCTCTGACCATTTGTGACTCTCGTCATGAGTTGTTAATGTTGACCACGCATACTTCATTTCTTCGGTCATACTCAGTGACGTATTCATCCTTTGGTTTGTCACTGTGCATGCTAGCCAAACCGTGCCACTACTTGTTGAAGTTCTTCATACTTGCTAGGTGATAACTAGTGTTCCCAACCCATTGTTTCCCCCTCTGACTGTTTGTGACTCGTGTTATGAGTTTTCAGTATTGACCACACACTATGAAATTCAGTTGGTCATAGTTAGTGACATATGCCTACTTTCGTTTGTCACTGTACATGGTTACAACATTGTGTCACTAAATATTACATGTATTTGTGCTTTCTAGTTAATAGCTACTGTTCCCCAACCATTGTTACACCCCTTTGAGTATCTATCACTCATGTTGTGAGTTGTCAACGCTAACCACATGAAGTGAAACTTGTTGGTCATCATCAGTGACATATGCATACTTTGGTTGGTCACTGCGCATGGTAGCCGAGCTGTGCCACTACATATTGAAGGCATATGTACTTGCTAGTGGATAACTAGTATTCACAAACCATTATCTTCCACCCTGACCATTTGTGACTCGTGTTATGAGTTGTCAACGTTTACCACACTTAGTGACATTACTTGGTCATGGTCAGTGACATATGCCTACTTTGGCTGGTCATCGTGCATGGTATCCACACCGTGCCACAACTTTTTGTAGGTCCTTCTGCTTGCTAGTTGATACCTGGTGTTCCCAAACCATTGTCTCCCGCTCTTACCATTTGTGACTCCTATTATGAGTTGTCAACGCTGAACAAACAGAGCGGATTTCTTTGGTCAAAGGCATTACATATGCCTACTTTGGTCAGTCATTGTGCATGGTAGCCACACCGTGCTTATATTGATTGAAGTTCACAGTACTTGCTAGTTGAGAACTGATATACCCAGACCATTGTGTCCCCCTCTTACGGTTTGTGACACGTGTTATGATTGGTGATTGTTGACCACCCATATTTAAACTCTATGGTCATGGTCAGTGACATATGTCTAGTTTGGTTGGTTGGTGTGCATAGTAGCCACACCATGCCACTACGTAGTGAAGTTCTCTGTCCTTTAAAGTCGATACATAGGGTTCCCAAACCATTGTTTCCCCTGCTGACCATTGGTGACTCGTATTATCAGTTGTCAATGTTGACCATACATACTGGACTTCTTCGGTTATAGTCAGTGACGTGTACACCCTTTGGTTGGTCACTGTGCATGCAAGCCGCACTGTGCCACAACTTGTTGAAAATCTATCTACTTGCTAGTTGTTAACTAGTGTTCCCAACCCATGGTTTCCCCCAATATCCATTTGTGACTTGTGTTATGACTTTTCAATGTTGACCACACACTGTGAAATCCGTTTGGTCATGGTATGTGACATTTGCCTACTTTGGTTTGCCACTGTACCTGGTTACCACGCCGTCCATTACGTATCAAAGGTCTTTGTGCTTTCTTGTTGACAGCTAGTGTTCCCAAACCATTGTTAGCCCTTTCTGACTATTTGTGACTTGTATTGTGAGTAGTAAATGTTGACCACATAGAGTGAAATTCTTTGTTCATGGTCAGTAACACATGCATACTTTGGTTGGTCACTGTGCATGGTAGCCAGGCTGTGCCACTACATATTGAAGGTATTTGTACTTGCTAGTCAATAACTATTATTCACAAACCATTATCTTCCGACCTGACCATTTGTGACTCGTGTTATGAGTTGTCAAAGTTTACCACACTTAGTGACATTATTTGGTCATGGTCAGTGACATATGCCTACTTTGGTTGGTCATCGTGCATGGTATCCACACGTTGCCAAACCCTATTGAAGGTCCTTGACCTTGCTAGTTGATACATGGTGTTCCCAACCCATTATCTCCCCCTCTGACCCTTTGTGACTCCTATTATGAGTTGTCAATGCTGACTACACACAGCGGATTTCTTTGGTCAAAGGTAGTACATATGCCTACTTTGGTCGGTCATTGTGCATGGTAGCCACACCGTGCTTATACTGATTGAAGGTTGTTGTACTTGCTAGTTGAGAACTGATATTCGCAGACCATTGTTTCATTCCCTGACCATTCGTGAGTCGTGTTATGGTTGGTGAATGTTGACCACCCATTTTGAAATTATTTCATCATGGTCGGTGACACATGCCTAGTTTGGTTGTTTGGTGTGCACAGTATCCACACCGTGCCAGTACGCATTGAAGTTCTTTGTCCTTTCTAGTCGATACATAGGGTTGCCAAACCATTGTCTCTCCCTCTCACAATTTGTGACTCATGTTATGAGTTGTCAATGTTGACCATACATAGTGGACTTCTTCGGTCATAGTCAGTGACGTGTGCATCCTTTGGGTGTTCACTGTACACGCTAGCCACACCGTGCCACTACCTGTTGAAAATCTTTCTGTTTTCTATTTGATAACTAGTGTTCCCCACCCATGGCTTCCCTCACTGGCTATTTTTGACTCGTGTTATGAGTTTTCAACGTTGACCACACATTGTGAAATCCGTTTGGTCATGGTTTGTGACATATGCCTACTTTGGTTTGTCACTCTACATGGTTACCACGCTATGTCATTACGTATCAAAGGTCTTTGTGCTTTCGTGTTGACATATAGTGTTCCCAAACCATTGCTAGCCCCCTCTGACTATCTGTGACTCGTGTTAGGAGTTGTAAACGTTGACCACATGAAGTGAGATTCTTTGTTCATGGTCAGTAACATATGCATACTTTGGTTGGTCACTGTGCATTGTAACCACACTGTGCCACTACATATCGAAGGTATTTGTACTTGCTACTCAATAACTAGTATTCACAAACCATTATCTTCCACCCTCACCATTTGTGACTCGTGTTATGAGTTGTCAAAGTTTACCACACTTAGAGACATTATTTGGTCATGGTCAGTGACATATGCCTACTTTGGTCGGTCATCGTGCATGGTATCCAAACCGTGCCACAACGTATTGAAGCTCCTTATGCTTGCTATTTAATACTTGGTGTTCCCAAACCATTGTTTCCCCCTCGGACCATTTGTGACTCGTATTATGAGTTATCAATGTTGACCATAAACAGCGGATTTCTTTGGTCAAAGGCAGTACATATGCCTACTTTGACCGTTCATTGTGCATAGTAGCCACATCGTGCTACTACTGACTGAAGGTCGTTGTACTTGCTAGTTGAGAACTGATATTCCCATAACATTGTTTCCTCCCCAGACCGTTTGTGACTCGTGTTATGGTTGATCAACGTTGACCACCCATATTGAAATTCTCTGGTCATGGTCAGTGACAGATGCCGAGTTTGGTTGTTTGGTGTGCATATTAGCCACACCGTGCCACTACGTATTGAAGTTCTTTGTCCTTTCTAGTCGATACATAGGGTTCCCAAACCATTGTCTCTCCCTCTGACCATTTGTGTCTCGTGTTATGAGTTATCAATGTTGATCACACATATTGGACTTCTTCGGTCATAGTCAGTGACGGATGCATCTTTTGTTTGGTCATTGTGCATGCTAGCCTCATCGTGCCAGTACTTGTTGAGAATTGTTCTACTTGATAGCTGATAACTAGTGTTCCCAACCCATGGTTTTCCCCACTGAACAGTTTTGACTCGTGTTATGAGTTTTCAATGTTGACCACACACTGTGAAATCCGTTTGGTCATGGTTAGTGACATATGACTACTTTGGTTTGTCCCTGTACATGGTTACCACACCGTTTCAGTATGTATCAAAGGTCTTTGTGCTTTCTAGTTGATAGCTAGTGTTCCCAACCCATTGTTAACCCCTCTGAATATCTGTGACTCGTGTTGTGAGTTGTGAACATTGACCACATGAAGTGATTTTCTTTGGTCAGTGACATATGCATACTTTGGTTCGTCACTGTGCATTGTAGCCATACTGTGCCACTATATATTGAAGGTATTTGTACTTTCTAGTCAATAACTAGTATTTATAAACCACTATCCTCCACTCTCACCATTTGTGACTCGTGTTATGAGATGTCAAAGTTTACGACACATGGTGACATTCTTTGGTCATGGTCAGTGACATATGCATACCTTGGTTGGTCATCGTGCATGGTATCCACACCGTGCCACAACGTATTGAAGGTCATTTTGCTTGCTAGTTAATACCTGGTGTTCCCAAACAATTGTGTCCCCCTCTGACTATTTGTGACTCGTATTATGAGTTATGAACGTTGACCACATATGGTGGATTTATTTGGTCAAAGGCAGTATATATGCCTGCTTTGGTCGTTCATTGTCCATGGTAGCCACACCGTGCTATTACTGATTGAAGGGCATTGTACTTGCTAGTTTAGACCTGATGTTCTCGGACCATTGTTTCCCCCTCTGCCTAATTGTGACTTGTGTTATGGTTGGTGAACGTTGACCATCGATATTGAAATTCTTTCATCATGGTCGGTGACATATGCCTAGTTTGGTTGTTTGGTGTGCATAGTAGCCACACCATGCCACTACGCATTGAAGTTCTTTGTCCTTTCTAGTCGATACATAGGGTTCCCAAACCATCGTTTCTCCCTCTGACCATTTGTGACTCGTGTTTTGAGTTGTTAATGTTGACCATACATATTGGACTTCTTCGGTCATAGTCAGTGACGTGTGCATCCCTTGGTTGGTCACTATGCATGCTAGCCTCACCATGCCACTACTTGTTGAAAATCTTCCTACTTGCTAGTTGATAAATAGGGTTTGCAACCCATGGTTTACCCCACTGACCATTTGTGACTCGTGTTATGAGTTTTCAACATTGACCACACACTGTGAAATCCGTTTGGTCATGGTTTGTGACACATGCCTATTTTGGTTTGTCACTCTTCATGGTTACCACGCCGTGTCATTATGTATGGAAGGTCTTTGTGCTTTCTTGTTGACAGCTAGTGTTCCCAAACCTTTGTTAGCCCCCTCTGACTATCAGTGACTCGTGTTGTGAGTTGTAAATGCTGACCACATGAATTGAAATTCTTTGTTCATGGTCAGTGACATATGCATACTTTGGTTCATCAATGTGCATTGTAGCCACACTGTGCTACTACATATTGAAGGTATTTGTGCTTGCTAGTCGATAACTAGTATTCACAAACCATTATCTTCCACCCTGACCATTTGTGTCTCGTGTTATGATTTGTCAAAGTTAACCACACTTCGTGACATTTTTTGGTCATGGTCAGTGACATATGCCTACTTTGGTTGGTCATCGCGCATGGTATCCACACCGTGCCACAACGTATTGAAGCTCCTTGTGCTTGCTATTTGATACTTGGTGTTCACAAAACTTTGTCACCCTATGACCATTTGTGACTCGTATCATGAGTTGTCAACGTTGACCACAAACAACAAATTTCTTTGGTCAAAGGCAGTACATATGCCTACTTTGGTCGGTCATTGTGCATGGTAGCCACAGCGTGCTACTACTGACTGAAGGTCGTTGTACTTGCTAGGTGAGAACTTATATTCCCATAGCATTGTTTCCTCCCCTAACCATTTGTGACTCGTGTTATGGTTGGTCAATGTTGACCACCCATATTGAAACTCTCCGGTCATGGTCAGTGACATATGCCGAGTTTGGTAGTTTGGTGTGCATATTAGCCATACCGTGCCACTGTGTATTGAAGTTCTTTGTCCTTTCTAGTCAATACATAGGGTTCCCAAACCATTGTCTCTCCCTCTGACCATTTGTGACTCGTGTTATGAGTTGTGAATGTTGACGACACATAGTGGACGTTTTTGGTCATAGTCAGTGATGTATGTATCCTTTGGTTGGTCACTGTGCACGCTAGCCACGCCGTGTCACTACTTGTTGAAATTCTTTCTACTTGCTAGTTGATGACTAGTGTTCCCAACCCATGGTTTCCCCCACTGACCATGTGTGACTCGTGTTATGAGTTTCCAACGATGACCACACACTGTGAAATCCGTTTCGTCATGCTTAGTGACATATGCCGAGTTTGGTTTTTCCCTGTCCATGGTTACCACGCCGTGTCACGACGTATTGAAGTTCTTTTTTCTTTCTAGTTTATAGCTAGTGTTCCCAACCCGTTGTTAGCCCCTCTGAATATCTGTGAGAAGTGTTGTGAGTTGTCAACATTGACCACATGAAGTGAATTTCTTTGGTCATGGTCAGTGACGTATGCATACTTTGGTTGGTTACTGTGCATTGTAGCCACACTATACGACTACATATTGAAGGCATTTGTACTTGCTAGTCGATAACTAGTCTTTAGAAACAATTATTTTCCACTCTCACCATATGTGACTCGTGTTATGAGCTTTTAGAGTTTACCACACATGGTGACATTCTTTGGTCATGGTCACTGACATATGCATATCTTGGTAGGTCATCGTGCATGGTATCCACACCGTGCCACAACGAATTGAAGGTCATTGTGCTTGCTAGTTGATACCTAGTGTTCCCAAACAATTGTGTCCCCCTCTGACTATTTCTGACTTGTATTATGAGTTGTCAACATTGACCACACACGGCGCATTTCTTTGGTCAAGGGCAGTACATATGCCTACTCTGGTGGATCATTGTGCATGGTAGCCACACCGTGCTGCTACTGATTGAAGAACATTGTCCTTGCTAGTTGAGAACTGATATTCCCGGACCATTACTTCACAATCTTACCGTTTGTGACTCGTGTTATGGTTGGTGAACGTTGACCACCCATATTGAAATTCTTTGTTCATGGTCAGTGACATATGCCTAGTTTGGTTTTTTGGTGTGCATAGTAGCCACACCGTGCCACTACGTATCAAAGTTATGTGTCCTTTCTAGTCCATGCATAGGGTTCCCAACCCATTGTCTCTCCCTCGGACCATTCGTGACTCGTGTTATGAGTTGTCAACGTTGACCACACATAAAGGACTTCTTCCATCATAGTCAGTGACGTATTTATCCTTTGGTTGGTCACTGTGCACGCTAGCCACACCGTGCTACTAATTGTTGAAGTTCTTCAGACTTGCTAGTTCATAAGTAGTGTTCCCAGCGCATTGTTTGCCCATCTGACCATCTGTGACTTGTGTGATGAAATTTCAACGTTCACCACACACCGTGAAATTCTTTGGTCATGGTTAGTGACATATGCCTAGTTTGGTTTGTCACTCTACGTGGTTACCATGCCGTGTCACTATGTATTGAAGGTCTTTGTCCTTTCTAGTTGATAGCTAGTGTTCCCAAACCATTGTTACCCCCCTCTGACTATCAGTGACTCGTGTTGTGATTTTTCAACGCTGACCACATGAAGTGAAATTTGCTGGTCATGGTCAGTAACATATGCATACTTTGGTTCGTCACTGTGCATGGTACCCAAGCTGTGCCACTACATATTGAAGGTATTTGTACTTGCTATTCGATAACTAGTATTCACAAACCATTATCTTCCACCCTGACCATTTGTGACTTTTGTTATGAGTTGTCAGAGTTTACCACACTTGGTGACATTACTTGGTCATGGTCTGTGACATATGCCTACTTTGGTTGGTCATTGTGCATGGTATCCACATCGTGCCACAACTTATTGAAGGTCCGTGTGCTTGCTAGTTGATACCTGGTGTTCGAAAACCATTGTCTTCCCCTCTGACCATTTGTGACTCCAATTATGAGTTGTCAACACTGACCACATACTGCGGATTTCTTTGGTCAAAGGTAGTACATATGCCTACTTTGGTCTGTCATTGTGCATGGTAGCCACACCGTGCTACTTCTGGCAGCAGTTCATTGTACTTGCTAGTTGAGAACTGATATTCCCATAGCATCGTTTCCTCCCCTGACCGTTTGTGACTCGTGTTATGGTTGGTCAACGATGACAACCCATGTTTAAATTCTCTAGTCATGGTCAGTGACATACGCCACGTTTGGTTGTTTGGTGTGCATATTAGCCGCACCGTGTCACTGCGTATTGAAGTTCTTTGTCCTTTCTAGTCCATACATAGGGTTCCCAAACCATGGTCTCTCCCTCTGACCATTTGTGACTCGTGTTATGAGTTGTCAATGTTGACCACACATAGTGGACTTCTTCGGTCATAGTCAGTGACGTATGCATCCTTTGGTTGGTCACTGTGCATGCTAGCCACACCGTGCCACTACTTGTTGACAATCTGTCTGCTTTCTAGTTGATAACTGGTGTTCCCAACCCATTGTGTCCCCCGCTGACCATTTGTGACTCGTGTTATGAGTTTTCAACGTTGACCACACTATATGAAATCCGTTTGGTCATGGTTAGTGACATCTGCCTACTTTGGTTTGTCATTGTACATGGTTACCACGCTGTGTCAATACGTATCGAAGGTCTCTGTGCTTTCTAGTTGATAGCTAGTGTTCCTAAACGATTCTTACCCCCTCCGAATATCTGTGACTTGTGTTGTGAGTTGTCAACATTGACCACATGAAGTGAAATTACTTGGTCATGGTCAGTGACATATGCATACTTTGGTTGGTCACTTTGTATTGTAGCCACACTGTGCCACTGCATATTGAAGGTATTTGTACTTGCTAGTTGATAACTAGTATTTAGAAACCATTATCCTCCACTCTGACCATTTGTGACTCGTGTTATGAAATGTCAACGTTTACCACACATGGTGACATTCTTTGGTCATGGTCAGTGACATATGGTTGGTCATTGTGCATGGTATCCACACCGTGCCAGAACGTATTGAAGGTCACTGTGCTTGCTAGTTGATACATGGTGTTCACAAACCATTGTCTCCCCATCTGACCATTTTTGACACCTATTATGGGTTGTCAACGCTGACTTCACACGGCGGATTTCTTTGGTCAAAGGTAGTACATATGCCTACGTTTGTCCGTCATTGTGAATGGTAGCCACACCGCGCTTATGCTGATTTAAGGTTGCTGTACTTGCTAGTTGAGAACTGATATTCACAGATCATTGTTTCCCCCTTTGACCGTTTGTGACTCGTGTTATGGTTGGTGAATGTTGACCACCCATGTTGAAGTTATTTCATCATGGTCGGTGACACATGTCTAGTTTGGTTGTTTGGTGTGCATATTAGCCACACCGTGCCACTACACATTGAAGTTCTTTGTCCTTTCTAGTCAATACATTGGGTTCCCAATCCATTGTCTCTACCTCTGACCATTCGTGACTCGTGTTACAAGTTGTCAATGTTGACGACACATCGTGGACGTCTTCGGTCGTAGTCAGTGACGTATTCATCCTTTGGTTGGTCACTTTGCGTGCTAGCCACACCGTGCCACTACTTGTTGAAGTTCATCATACTTGCTAGTTTTTAACTAGTGTTCCCAGCCCATTGTTTCCCCCTCTGACCATTTGTGACTCGTGTGATGATTTTTCAACGTTGACCACACACCGTGAAATTCTTTGGTCATGGTTAGTGACTTATGCTTAGTTTGGTTTGTCATTGTATGTGGTTACCACGCCGTGTCACTACGTATTGAAGGTCTTTGTGCTTTCTCGTTGATAGCTAGAGTTCGCAAACAATTATTACCCCCCTCTAGCTATCAGTGACTTGTGTTGTGAGTTGTGAACGCTGACCACATGAAGTGAAATTCGTTGGTCATGGTCAGTGACATATGCATACTTTGGTTGGTCACTGTGCATGGTAGCCACGCTGTGCCACTACATATTGAGGGTATTTGCACTTGCTAGTCAATAACTAGTGTTCACAAATCATTATCTTCCACCCTGACTATTTGTGACTCGTGTTATGTGCTGTCAAAGTATACCACACTTAGTGACATGATTGGTCATGGTCAGTGACATATGCCTACTTTGGTTGGTCATCTTGCATGGTATACACACCGTGCCACAACTTACTAAAGGTCCTTGTGCTTGCTAGTTGATACCTGGTGTTCCCAACCCATTGCCTCCCCATCTGATCATTTGCGACTCCTGTTTATGGGTTGTCAACGCTGACTAGTCAGAGCGGATTTCTTTGGTCAAAGGTAGTACATATTGATACCCCCAATTTTGCCGCACACTGTTCTCCTCCCGCGCTCTCTTGTTCCGCGAGTCTCTGACTCCGCGCCTGGTCTGCTCCGCGACTTTGTGATTCCGCAGTTCCGAGTGGCAATTGTCTGCTGCCCCTCCGCATCCTCTCCTGATCTTCCGCGGATGCTTCACACCATAGAGATCGCGCGTGTGGGTAGTGCTCCGCGGCTCACGTCTTGCCGGCACGAGAGTCTGCCACCTCATGGCCTCTGACTCCTCCGCTTGCAGAACCTCATTCCGTGGCCGTGCACAAGACCGTGGCGTCGCCGGCAGCTCCCTTCACCCCACCTGCGTTCCCTGGTGGTGACAATTCCTAGCGGAATCGGGGTTTGACCCAAGATTGGAAGTGGAGCGAGCAGTGGGATGTACACACTCGGAGGGGAAGGATTCGTTCTCCGCAGAGGGCACTGTCCGAGCTCCCTGAGCAGCTACGAATCTCAGATGGGAAGCAGGAGTGAAAGTAAGAACCTGATTGATGAATGCGCGGATCAATAAGACATGAGGTAGCAATATCGTTCTGAAGAATTCAGGACTGGAGTCTCATAACTGGGAATGAGGCTTGTATTAAGTCAGCTTGCACAAAGGTCATACAAAGGGTCAGCTTACTTCGACATCCTCATTCCTCCGCTACACCACTACTTTATATTCACCAAACTTAGCTCTATAAGTCTCCTCCTACCACACTCCTTCCTCTTCCTTGGACTCCACGCGGTGCGTTACGCATACCGCAGATCTCGTCCTTCCACACACACACCACACTACTTTACATTTCCCTGCTCTACTACTGCTTCTTCTTCTACTCCGCGGCTTGGGTGCTCGCGGTCTTGTGTTCTTCCTTGAATCTTCGTCTTCGCGCGTTGCGTCCTCCCGGTCCTCCTCCTTGATTACCGCTGCCCACCCTGAGCTCTCATTGGTCGAGCTCCTTCCTGACATCCGGTTCTGCCGACGTGTGTCTTTGCACGTCCGACGCTCCCACTTCTCCACGGCTCGGTTCATGTTCTCTTTCCACCGTGGATTCTCACCCTGCTGTCCCGCCCGTATTAGCTTCTCCACAGCCATCGCTCCCAATAGCCGTGGAAAGGTCACCGTCAATTTCCGCTTCCTGGCGGCAACTTTCCCCGCCTCTTTTCCTTCACCGCTACTAGATTCCGCGCCACCCCACGCTCTACCACAATCTTGCTGCGGGAGCCAGCATGCCTCACGCATTCTCCGGTGTTCCGTGGCCTCCTCTTCATCCTCCTCCGCGGTTCTCTGGTCGCGGCCGCCTTTCTCTGCGAACTTGTGGGTCGCGGCGACTTCCTTCTGCGGATCCATCTTCTCCTCAGCGGAGATGCGGTAGATCTCTGCCTGATACTGATGCCCCCAATCCCCCCTTTTCAAGACTCTGTTCCAGAGTCTCCTTAGCGCAATAAGCGTGTGCACTTTCCTTTGGGACCCGGCCGCAGTCGTCGCTGACAAGGGCGGCAGTACATCTCCACCTCTCCACCTTCCCGTTGATATCTCGCTGAGCACTGCTGATGTACATACAGATGGCACCCTTCGCATTGGCTCCTGCAGTGATGTCCTCCGTACCCAGTCTCCTTTTGCCGGTGGCGCAGTGCAAAATTTGTTCTTACCTCCTACAACTGGTGCAGCGGTATACCATCTGCCCTTCCTCATTCCTTCCCACCTCTGTGGCACACTGCGCGTGAGCCCATCCTCCGTAATACTCACAGTGGCATGCCATCCCTGTGACGATCCCCATGCATCCGTCTCCGCAGCAATGCAGCTCGGAGTTTTCTGCACCCCAATCTTCTTTTCTGGGCTAAGCCAAGTATTGGTGGCATGTCCACACTCCTTCCTTGCCCCTCTCGCCGCATTTCTGGTGGCACATCTTCAGGCACATGCCACATCCTTTGCCAAAATCCGCCATCCCTTCCCGGCAGGCGGCGCATGCAGGTTCTCGAGTCTGTGCGATGAAGCTGAGGTAGCAGTCTGTCTCGAGGAGCTCATTGCCCACGCATTGGTGACATTGGCCCTTCCAGGCAGAGCTGCCTGCCACCAGGCATTCGCGGTGTGCAGACCTCGTGCAGACGGCACCCCTTTCCCCGTCCTGCACCGTCTTTAGGCATGTGGGACATGCTGCGGATTGGTGCCCTTCCTTTCCCGGTTCCTCCTCTTCCTCCGATTCTTCCTCTTCTTCTTCCTCATTCAATCGAGGTACCTTGCAAACAACTCATTGCTTCTCGATTTCCTCCCTGCACCTCCTACACACCGCAGGCCCGCTTCGCCCTCCGCGCCCATCACGAGGTGGTGTTAGGCAGCCAGTGCAGATCTTGCGGAGGCATCCGCCACAGTCCTACACCACCACTCCCCACCACTGGCCGCATTGAGCGCACTTCTTCTCTTCCACTTCCTTACTCCTTCTTTCTTCTGCCGCGACCCGTCCCTCCGCCTGTCACTGCCTTATCGTGGCTCCGGAAATGGTGCGCGGACCTCTCCTCCGATCTGGGGACCCTCCTTCTTCCTCCTCTTCCTCCTCCTCTTCCTCCTCCTCCTCTGGGTCCCACCTTCCCTGGGGTGGTGCTCCCCTAGCGCCGGGTCCTGCTCCCTCTTCCTCATCCCGTTTCTTTGCGGCGTCCCTCTCAGCGGCCTCCTTTAGGCATCGTAGGCAGGTGCGATTTCGTCCGATGCAAGTCTTGGAGGTTCCGTTAGCATACTGGTGTGCAAGATTCCCGCATACCCGGCACACCACCTTGAGGAGTGGCTCAGCAGGGAGATCTTCTCCGCACCAAACACACGGGCCCATGTAGTCGGCCAGAGCCTTAGGGCTCATCGGCACCCTAGTCCGCGGTGGTGCTCTCTGGGGTTGCTGCTCGGCTACCTCCGCTGAGGCTTGCTCAGGCTGGGATTTGAGCCCTCTTTCCGTCTCCTCCCTCTTCCTCCGGTCCTACTGCTCCCTCTGTTCCTGCCGTCTTTCCTCCTGCTGCTCCTGCTGCTGTCCTTGCGCAGCTGATCTCGCCGTTGTTCCTTCCTCACCTCCTCCGTGGCCAGTTTGCGGACATCGGACTCCTCCTCCTCAATCTCCTCTGGTTCCTGGCTCCATTCCTGCTCTTGCTGCGACACCTGTCTTTCACAGACATCCATCACTTCCTCTGCTCTCCATCCCCGCGAGCCCTTCCGTTATCCCAGAGGCGGCAGGCGACCTCCCATGCCGGGGATGTGCGTTTGCCATGCTGGTGGCAGCAGCACAAACTCCGTGGCCGGATAACTGCGGTCGCTGAATCCTTCCGGTCCTTCCAGCCACACTTGACCCGCCTCAACGCTAGCCACGTGGTACACCTCCCGCAGCTACCCTGCCTCTCGCCCCGCATTGGGAAAGGGGCGGAGATACACCAAGTGGCCGTCTTTGATGGACCCATGGTTCAGCCGTTGGTTGGCCGCATCGCATCCGCGCCAGGCAGCGACCGAACCCCTCAACCGCGCCTCCGCCCGCATGGCCTTTGTCCTTTCACCGCGCTCGCGGAACCATTCCGCAACCTCCTTGTCATTCTCTTCCTCCGAGAGCTTCTCTTGCTCCTCCGGAGCAAGTGGTAACCTCAGCCGCTTCTGGGGCATGCCCATGGCCGCCCGCGGTGGCTGCCTGAAGAGTAGCATGTGGGGTGAGAAGGAGGTTGCACGGCTGGGTGTTGTGTTGATGAAGTGCACCGTCTTCTTCAGCTTTTCTGCCCAGCTGCTACCCTCCGCGGTGGCCACTGCTCGCTCCGGTATTTCATGCACCCGCTCCACTTGCTCCTGGGACTCTGGCCTGTACCGCCCGGCGTGCACATGGCGGACCTCCCACTCCTCCAGCTCCTCTCTAAAGGCCCCCATGAACTCTGTGCCATTGTCGCTGTGCACTACGGTGCATCTACCAAAACGGTAAAATATTTCCTCGCGGATGAACCTTGCCGCGGTGGCTGAGCTCTTGTTGGGCACAGCGTGGACCCGGAGGAGCTTCGTGAAGTGGTCCATCGCTGCAATCCAGTACCGGTTCCCTTGGTTGCGGTGTGCGCGGGGGCTGTGGAAGTGGATGATGATCTTTTCCAGCGGTTCGCCAATAGGGGAGGGCTCGAACAACAGCTGGTCCCGTGGTGTGGTTTTCCGCGCTCGTTCGCAGGGGGCGCAGTGTTGCACTACCTCTTTGACGAGAGTCGCCAGGTTTGGTACGTGGATGATGGGCGTCAGACGATCCTTCAGCGCCTGTGCACCAGTGTGGTGATGGCGGTGGTAGGCCTCCACAACTACCCTGTGCAGTGTGGGTGGGGGTACCCACAAGACGCGCGGAGTTAATCTCCAGAGACGGCCGTCCTCCCATGCATACTGTTTGCACAGACAGGCTAGATCATCCTTTTTCCTCCGGTCAAATTCCACGCCCAGCCGTGTTTCTAGATCCGCGTACACCTTCTACGCCTCCACCTTGTACTGCTCCTTGCTGCTGGCGCGGAGAAGGATGTGGGCGGTCTGCCAGATCCGCCAGTCGTGCGTCTCCATGGACCCCTTCCTTCCTGCTTTCTCTGTCACCGCTTCCCCTGGCTTTCGCTTCGTCTCCGGCATTCTTGTCGGCAGTCCACGCGCTCGCCTTCCATCCTGCTCCGCTTTCATCACCTCGAACTTCTTGCGGTTCTCCTCATCATAGACCGGTGACTCTCTGTTCCAGGAATCAGGTGCAGGGAACAGCCAAAGGATTCCAACCGCTCGAACTTCCCCTTCATCCCACTGATCTCGCAGCCTGCTCTCAACAGGATCGCTCGGTCATCTGCCGCGTCCAGCAATGCGGTGCAGCTCAATCACCTCCTCCTTTCTCTGCGGAGCCACTCTCGCAGCCCGTAGTAGTCCCTGGCTACGTGTGATGGGCTGTTCCTCTTCCGAGCCTCCCGGCGACTCACTGATTTTGGAAACCACCACCGCCGCCGCCTCCTTCTCCGTGTGTCCCCTCTTTTCTGCCCCCTTGCGTACGGATGCTGTAGCGGTTTCTCCCAAGACAGGCCGTAGTGAGGCCGGCACCATCTCTGGTGGCATCTGGACTTTGTGGAATACTGCCATCAGAAGCTCTGCTACCTGCGCGGCCTCCCGCAGGGCTTGTGCTAACTGTTCCGGAGTTGCGCTGGGGCTGGGGCCTTCATGTGTATGAGGCTATTTCTCCCTTTGTGGCTCCGCGGCCGCTGCCTCCTCCACCTTCCTCTTTCCTTTTCAGAACAAGAGTGGTTTCCTCTGGGAGAGTCTGCCCCGGTTCCTCACTTCGGCTGGTGTCTGCTGCCAGCGCTGTTGATCTGGTCTGGCTTAGCGTTACTGCTGCCTTCTGCACCACTGCCGCCGCTCGAGCCTGGAGTTGTGCCTTCCGCCGGAGGGAGCCAGCGGATGGCTCCGGGCGGTGGCGCTTTTCACCAGCTTTGTACCTCTTCCCCATCTTCTTTTCTCCTTTTGCTCCTGCCTGCCTCGCCGCGGCTTTGACTATTGTCGTTTTCCTTGTTGTTTTCGCTGCTGTGCTACCTGCTCCTACTCCGGCCGCCTCTCGGTTGCCTGTGTTCCTGTTGCTACCTGTGCCTCCCTGGCTACTGCTGCTGCTACTTCCTCTGTCACCGCTGCCGTTGCCTCCGCTGCCGCTACTGCTACCTCTTTTTCTTGTGCCGTTGCCGCTGCTGCTGCTGTTGCTGCTACCTCTGCTTCCGCCGCTGCCGCCGCTGCTGCTGCTTCCCCCATAATTTCCCTTATTAGCTCCTCTGCAGCTTCCGTGTCTGCCTTAGCCGCCGCTTCTCGCTCCTTGGCCAGTCGCGCCTCCATCACCGCGGCCTCTGTGGCCGCCTTATCTGTTTCGGCTGATTCCTCCTCCCATTCTTTCCGCAAGCGTTCTTGCATCTGCTGCAACTGAGGGGTGGGTTGGGTGTATTCACGGGCCTCTTCCACCTCCGCATCCCTCTTGCTCTTGTCTTCTCGACATACTTCCGCCGCCTCCTTGGCCAAGTGTCGCACCTCTTCTTGCTTGAGACGCAGTCTTTTCTCTCGCACCACGGTCCAGTGTGCTTCTGCAACCGCTGCCGCCACCCTGGTACGTATCAAATTCTGGAGCGTTAGCACGCAACACTTTTCCATGGCCTCTATCCAGCGTCCCTTAGGCACCTGAGTGTCAGCAAGCCGCGATCTCTCCTCTTGCGGATACTGAACACTCCACCTGGCGTAGACGAGGTTGAGCAAGTATCCCCATCTCCACTCGTCTGCCGCGGATCTTCGGCGTGGTGCCTCCGCCGATCCGGGAGCCTGGTCGTTCACGTGGTACAGAATGAGGGCTCTGGCCCTCTCCTGGAGCAGATGCACATACCGTCTCTCCGGACCGCTCCGCTGGTCCCTCCGCATCCTATTCTGCCATACTCGAGCGGCCTCAAGTGATGGGTCCGCCCGCTTGGTGTCCAATAGTTCCGCGACACTTGTCAAGTCACTGGCCACCCTTGGTTTGATGCTTAGGCTGTCGCGCAACGCCAAGACAAGGCGCTCTACGCCTGTTATTTCCAGCAGAAGCACCTGCCTCTCGTGCACTCCGAGGGCTAGCACCCTCGTTGCTGCTCCCTTCAGCACCACCTGCCACATCTTGCCAAATAGTGAATCCTCGAACTCCGCGCGGATCACTTCCGGAATCTGTGTCAACAGTTGGAGCATGACGCTGCTTACTACTTCAAGCAGTAGGACTTCCTTAGGCTGTTCCCCGCTATCCCCCGAGCTTTCTTCGAGATGCGTTCTTGCCCCTTCCATCACCGTTCCTGTGCCCAGCAGGGGGCGTGCGGGTTGTCGAGTTGGGTTACCGCGCGACGTCGGCGGCGAGTGAGAGAGCGCCGTCGTAGCCGGGGAGGAGACTGGGATAGTCAGGGTCCGAGCCCCATCTCGCGGGCTTGGTGTCGGTGTAGCGGTTGTTCTTGCCGTTGGTTGCGTTGCTCCTGCCACTGGCTCCATGCGCCTGAGGATCCGCGTCAGTGTGCTTGTGGCCGGGCCCTGTCGGGACGGGCCTGGTGACTTGGCCGCAGGCGGCGTCACCTGTGTCGGTGTTCCTTCCGCGGTGCTGGACCGCGGTGGGATTTTCGTTGCCGGTGTTGTGGTCGGTGTCAAGGTCGTCCCTGCGGCGGGGATGGGCCGCGGTGAGGCCGCAGCCGCTGCTGGCGTAGCCGTCACCGGTGTTGGCGGCGTTCTTGTCACAGAGCCAGGTCGAGACGCGCCTGTTGCGGCCGTGTGCGGTGCTGGTGTCCTTACTGGCGCGGTCCTTGTTGTGGGACCCTGCCGCGGTAGAGCCGCTATCCCCGTTAGTGGTGTTGGTGTCCATGCCGGGCGGTGTCCTGCGCCCGTGTTAAGAGCAGGGCGGCGTAGCTGCCGTCGGGAGGATCCATCCCCCCGCGACGAAGGCGTGGACCCTGTGCCTTGGTTACGTGACATGTCGGATGTTCCGCGGGCGACAGCCCAGTTTCGCCTTATCCTTCGAGTGTGTCGAGTACCGGTGAGAGCTGAGTTGAAGGTGGAGAGGACTGTGCGGGGAGATGGTCGATGCAAAGTAAAGAGTGGAGTAAACGATCGAATGCCGGAACTCGAAATGAGACTGAGGATTACTGCGCCAATCAATATATCCGCTTGGCGCGGTGCAAGCCAGTCCGCCGCCAGCAGGCTGTCATATGTGCGGACGTCGCAAACCTGAACAGTGTGTATCGCATGGACATTTGCCACCTGCATGGGTAGGCTCGCGATCTGTCCGAGCGGCGCGTCGATGTCCCCGGTGGAGATGGAGAAGCGAAGTCGAGTGGGCTGAATGAGGTGCTGCATGTGGAGCGAGCGGACCATCCGGAGCACAACCGTGGTGTGTGTGGCACCGGTGTCCACGATGGCCACAAACTTGCGTCCACATATCCACACGTAACACCACGCCACGTGGACCTCGGAAGGCGCAGGCGGTCCGGGGGTGAGGGCCGCGGGTGACCAGGGGCGTGAGGCACGTGCGGCGGCACCGCGCACGCTAGCGTGAGTGAGGAGGATGCTTCGGGATAGCCGGCGGATGCCGGTCACGCTGTCTCGCGTGCATGAGAGGCGGACGCCAAGAGGAGAAAGGGAGGTATTATGAGTAGTGAAGAGGGCGCGGAGACTGTTTGCAGACTCAGGGGAGTGAAGGAGGAAGTCTACCAGAGTGAGGGGATGGCGGTTGTCAAGGAGTGGTGTGGCGGGAGCATGAGGATGCGGGTTTCTCGACGGGCAGGTCGGTGGTGTAGAAGCGGACGGTCGCGAGGTTCTCGAGGGTGCATGTCGTGTGGGAAGATAGGGTGCAATTTCCTCCAACTTCCAACCGTGGATAGTTGGGTTGTACCTGCGAGCAAGCTGTAGGCCAGACATGGAGAGGGCTAGTAGGGTCCCCGCGACGGCCAACTCCGCGACGGGGTCGAGTTCATTCATGAGTTGCAAGGCGTCCTCCTGTTCCTCCTCATCAAATTCCCTTGCCACTCCCTCCCATTCTGCTTCAGTAGTTGGAGGTGGTGTCCCGACATCAGGGATAGGCTCCGCAGCAGTCGGAGGTGCCTCCGCTGCATTCGGGGGTGCCTGGTCAGGTTCTGGCCAGCCAGGGCGCGGAAGTCGGCTCAGGGCATCCGCGTTGCGGTTGGCAACCGCAGGCTGGTACTTGGTCTTCATGTTGTAGCCCTGCAGGAGGAGGGCCAACTTGGCTAGGATGCCTGCATGGTTCTGAGTAGTGAGGAGCCATTGGAGGGCCTGATGGTCCGTGAACACCGTGAAGGGCTTGCCATTCTTTATATAGTCGCGGAAGTGTTGAAGTGCCCAAAGGACAGCCAAGCATTCGCCCTTCACCGGCAGGTACTTCCGCTCTCCTTCACTGAGGGCACGACTGGCGTAGGCAATCACCTTCTGTGTGGGTTCCTGCACCGTCTGGGATAGAATAGCGCCAAGCTTGTCCCGCAACCAATCAGTGGTGATGGAGAATGGGAGGTTGAACTCGTGGAATTCGAGCATGGGCGCAGTAACCAGGCGGTGCTTGATTTCCTTCCAAGCGTCCGCGCATTCTGATGTCCATTCCAACGGCACATCCTGGTGTATCAACTCCTGGAGCGGCTTGATGATGTGCGCGTGGTCACGGAAAAACTTCCTCTAGAATGAGACAAAGTCCAAGAAGATCTTGACTTGCCCTGCGGAAGTGGGCTGACGCCATTCCTGTACTGCTGCGATCTTCTCTCGATCAGTCTTGATGCCATCCGCGCTCATCACGAAGCCGAGGAACTCCATTTCTGTAGCTCCGATAGAGTACTTGGCAGCTTTGAGCTTCAGGTTGGCCCTGCGGAGGGCAGCGAAGACAGCGGCCAGGGAGGAGAACAGCTCCTTGAAGGTGTGGGCAGCAACCATGATGTCGTCAATGTAGCGATTGACATTTGGGATGCCGCGGAGAGTGGAATCCATGACACGCTGAAATGTCGTGTTGGCATTGCGGAGTCCAAAGGGCATGCGTGTGAACGCATACAGTCCCTCTGGTGTCACAAATGCGGTCTTGGCGATGGAGTCCGGGTGCATGGGGACAGCATGGAAGGCAGCCTTTAGGTCGAGCTTTGCAAACCATCCGCGACCCTACTGGCGCTCCTGTATATCGACGATTAGCGGCATGGGGTACGCATCCTCCTTGGTTACACGGTTTAGGCCACGGAAGTCTACGCAAAATTGCTTGGATGCGTCCGCTTTCCCCACGATGACCAAGTTGGCATGCCAGGGGCTGACGATTGGGATAATCACCCCCTGCGCCTTGAGCTCCGCGAGCCCCTCTGTGATAATCTTCTCCTGTTCCGGAAGGATGCGCCGCACCTTCTGTTTTATGGGCATGGAGCCCCCTGTGGAGATGACGTGGAAGGCTTCCACGGCCCCCAGATCAACCGTGGACCTAGCGAAGATGTCCGCAAATGCGTCCAACTGATCGTAGAAAACCTGCTTTTGTGCAGGGGAAAGTCGTGAGTGGAGCATGTGGTCCCATCGCGGTGGTGGTGATGGTGCTTTTTTACGGAGTGGGTAGAACTCCTCCTCGTCCTCGGGTAGATGTTCATCTCCTAGGACTCGTTGTCCTCTCTGCCACAGCCCCAGGAGGTTGGTCTGCACTGCGGGCTTGGTTGACTCCTCCGCGATGTCCCGCCATTCTCCTACTGTGACCTGTTCCGCGTCAGGCAGATTAGCTGTGATAGATGGCAGCCTGCCTGCATGGGCCTGAGAGTCCTCTGCTGTAGCATCCAAGAGAGAGAAGGATTCGCCACCGGTTACAGTTACCGCTACCCTGTCGCCGATGGTGATGGGGCAAAATGCTTCTTCCCCGGATGCAAAGCTGAGTGGCATGATTCCAAGGGAGAAAAGAAGGTTGGCCCAACGCGGTAGCAAGTAATCCATGCCCAGGAGCACGTCATACGTCCTGGCTTACGTGACTTGGATGTTCAATGGTTCATGGAGGGATCCCACCTGCATGGGTAGGCCGTGAACTTCCCCATCTCCATAGTCCATTCCACCTGCTGAGTTGGTGAAAAGGCGGCGCGTTGGGAGGATACGGTCTGCCCATCCGACCACCAGAAGGACGCGGAGTACCACAGTGGTGTGAGTGGCCCCTGTGTCGATGATGGCCAGGAACTTCCTTCCACATATCCAAACCATGCAGTAGGCGACCTTGTAGTGATTGTCATCCTGTCTCGGTGGTTCCAGGAGCTGCGGTGCCCACCCCCACTCTTCTTTCGCAAGGCTTAATGCTAATGAAATGTCGGGCACCGTACGGCGGGTGTTCTGTGCGCCGGATATAGGCGTGGTGCAGTTGAGGGAGATGTCCACAGCTTAGAGGCGTTGATTGGCCCTAGCAAACTCCTCCTTCAGTTGCGGTGCAATCTCAGGGTGGATGCGGAGGAACTCAAAGAAATTGACTTCCGGAATGGGGGTGGTGAATAGGCGTTGGACGGGGTCGGTGCTTCCCTCCGCGACCACTGGAGCAGTGGTGGGTATCTGCAAAGATGGGGCAGGTTGTTTTTCCATTGCGAGTGGTGGTTTTGTCTGTCGTCGTTTCTCCAGCACGACGGTGCGATTAACAACTGCCTCCTGGAAGCGTTCCTTCGCAGCCTCTGCCTTGCGCCGCAGATCTTCCTGTACTCTGGCTGCCATCTGTAAATCCCACCCGCGCAAGCCTAATTCTTGGGCTCGTGCGATGAGAGTGGTCTCCGCCGCGGTGGGAGGCGATTCTGTGGTCTCGTCCTCCGCCATCGGCAGCTCCTGATTGACGTTGCAGGCTCCGCTCGTAGAGTTCGCGGATGGCTGTGGGTTGGGCAGAATACCCTGCCCGCCCGGGGCAGTCTGGGTTTGTTGATCTGGTGCCTGCCGCCCAGCTTGCGTCTGCTGCTCATGCTGCTGGTCTTGCCATGGTTGATTGTAATACCGCTGCCACTGCTGCACCATAGGGTCCTGTTGCATGGGATCGGTCCGCGGAGCAACCTATCGCCTACGCGGACAGTCTCAAGCGATGTGCTCCAGACTCTGGCAGGTGTAACATGCCTTCGGCTTGGGCTGAGAGGCCTGTGCTGCTGGTGCTAGACTATGAGAATCTCCACCCTGATGCTGTCGCGTAGACCGCTCTCGTGTGGAAATGGCCGTGGCATTCTACACCGCATCTTACAGCGACTGGTAGCGCTCAGGGATCATCAGACTGCTGATCTCATCAGGGAGTGCGCGGATGAGATTCTGCAAGAGGACCCACAGCGGCAGTCCTTCCCCTTGAGGGTTCTTTGCGATTGATGCCCAAGTGAGGAACTGATCCAAAAACCTGCGGATGTCAGTGTCCTTCCGCATGACTTCCTTTTCAATCTTGCGGAGTGCTTCTTCCTTGGTTAGCCGCTTGAAACGCTCGATCAGCACGTTGCCGAAGTCCTCGAAGGAATTGAATGGCGCTCGTGCATTGTACCAGTCCTCCGCAGCGCCCTGAAGATGGAGCTCCGTGGTGGCCAGACAAAGATCTGGTGGGATCCGTCCTATGCTTGCATGTACAGTGATCTGCTTCAACCATGTCCACGGGTCCTCTTCAGGGGTCCCCTTGAAGATGTCCAGCCGCAAAATGTTAGCTGGTTGTACGCTTACATACTGTAGCTAGGACACAGTGTTCTAGTTAGCCATGGATGTCACTGCGGGAAGCGGATACGAGGCCGCGGCCACCAAATAACCCACGTGGCTAGTTTGTGGCTGCCCCTGGGGTGCAGGTGTGGGGTTGCTCGTTGGGGCTGCCGCTGAAAGGGCATAGTAGTGCGTCGTAGTGGTCACCTGCGTCGCGTAGGGTGCGGAGTAGAAGGCAGTCCCAAGGGGCGGTGTCTGTGTGCTCGGTGCAGCAGGGACCGTAGGTCCTGGCAGTCAGTAGCCCTGAAGTGGAGGATGCGACACTGCAGGGTGGTAGGGCGGGGCGGTAGTAGATACTGCAGCGGTTGCAGTTGTCCCTGGATTTGGCGAGAGCGCGGGATAGGCGGAGTGGGGCACAGTCGTCTGCACCTGGCTGGTAGGTGGTGGTGGGTGGATCGCAATTCCAGCTGGTGTGGTAACCATCGGCTGCTGGTGATAGACTGGGTGTCCAACCGTCACGGGCATCAATTGCGCCGTCATGGGGACTGGCGGTTACTGTGGCAACGTCTGCTGCATAGGGGCCTGCGGCGGCACTCCCGCCGCGGAGGGCGTGGCCCACGTGCCCATCATCATCCAACCTGGCGAGGCTGTGGTAGAGGAGGTTGTTGCAGGCCTCGCGTACGGCAGAGTCCCATGCAATCCTGGATTGGGCTGAGGCTGGAGCCCTGTGAGTGGCTGCTGGGTTGCATGCGGTGGCTGCGGAGCCAGGAGGGGTTGATGCACCATGCCCCCTCTCTGTTCCCCCTGCGGTGTTCCTTGCCATCCAGTGAATTGTGGGTTGTGGCTCACCGTTGCCCTCACACTCGGTGTGACTGGGGTGTCCACGGCAGTCGACCGCGGATTCACCTGGAGGGATACTTCTTCCATCGCGTTGGACAGTCCAGCCCCGGCTGCCTGATCCACCGCCGCCTGTTCTGCTGTGGGTGGGTAGGGCTGCTGCTTCGTCCCCGGCATGACAGGCGGCATGCCCAACTGTTCGGTGGATACTTCCTACAGTGGCTGTCTCACCCCCCTCTCTCCCTTTGCTGAAGGTGAGCGTTCCACGGGCATGTATCCCAGCTGCGGTTGGTAGCAGTGGGCAGCCCCCAAGGTTGGCTCCCTGGAGATATGTGGAGGCGGGGAGGTTTCCATCCCTGCTATGGACTCGGATGGCAAGTAGGCCTCCTCCACTGCCCACGGCGGCTGCCTTTCGCCGCGCCGCTATTAGACTGGTCCATGGTATGCCAGTGATCTCCCGGTCTCGGAGAGTGCGTCTGCTGGCATTGGCACATTGGAAAACCACCTGTGCTCTATAGAGTCGTTGGCCTGGAGCTGGTGGGTTCTGCGCACATCTTGGCTGTGCACGCTTTCCACCTCCACGCGGTCCTGCAGCGCGTCCATGATACGCCGCTTGTGTAGCTGTTCCAGCCACTCAGTAACTCTTCGGTGCTGTACCAGTGGGTCCGTGCCCGGTGACGGACTGACGGGCGTGCGAGAGGGTGTGGGTGAGGTGTCTCTGCTGTTCGCCTGTGTGGCAGCACGTCGCGGCAAGAAGTGGCGTGCAGGAGTTTGCTGTAAACACTGCTGGTGTCGCCTCCGCGTGTCCCGGTGTACGAAATCGGCCACCGACATGTATGACTGAATCTGATGGCACGTGCAGTTCTGCTAGCAAAGAGCACAGAACTGTCCACGCTCACCGCACCATGACACTGATACCCCCAATTTTGCCACACACTGTTCTCCTCTCGCGCTCTCTGGTTCCGCGCCTGGTCTGTTCCGCGACTCTCTGACTCCGCGGCTGGTCTGCTCCGCGACTTTCTGATTCTGCAGTTCCGAGTGGAAATTGTTTGCTGCCTCTCCGCAGCCTCTCCTGATCTTCCGCGGATGCTTCACACCATAGAGATCCCGCGTGTTGGTAGTGCTCTGCGGCTCACGTCTTGCCGTCACGAGAGTCTGTCATCTCGTGGCCTCTTACTCCTCCGCCCGCGGAACCTCGTTCCGTGGCCGTGCGCAAGACCGTGGCGTCGCCGGCAGCTCTCTTCACCCCACTTGCGTTCCCTGGTGGTGACAATTCCTTGCGGAATCCGGGTTGGACCCGAGATTGGAAGTGGAGCGAGTTGTGGAATGTACACACTCAGAGGGGAAGGATTCGTTCTCCGCGGAATACCTCCGCAGAGGGCACTTTCCGAACTCCTTGAGCAGCTACCAATCTTAGAAGGGAAGCAGGAGTGAAAGTAAGAACCTGATTGATGACTGCGCGGATCAATAAGACATGAGGTAGCAATCTCCTTCTGAACAATTCACGACTGGAGTCTCAAAACTGGGAATCAGGCTTGTATTAAGTCAGGTTGCACAAAGGTCATACAAAGGGTCAGCTTACTTCGACATCCTCGTTCCTCCGCTACACCACTACTTAACATTCACCAAACTTAGTTCTCTAAGTCTCCTCCTACCACACTCTTTCCTCTTCCTTGGACGCCGCGCGGTGCGTTACGCGCACCGCAGGTCTCGTCCTTCCTCACACACACCAGACTACTTTACATTTCCTTGCTCTACTACTGCTTCTTCTTCTACTCCGCGGCTGTGGTACTCGCGGTCTTGTGTTCTTCCTTGAATCTTCGTCTTCGCGTGGTGCGTCCTCCCGGTCCTCCTCCTTGATTACCGCTGCCCACCCTGAGCTCTCATTGGTCGAGCTCCTTCCTGAAATCCGGTTCTGCCGACGTGTCTTTGCACATCCGACGCTCCCACTTCTCCGCGGCTCGGTTCATGTTCTCTTTCCACCGCGGATTCTCACCCTACTGTCCCTCCCGTATTAGCTTCTCCGCGCCCATCGCTCCCAATAGCCGTGGAAAGGTCACCGTCGATTTCTCCTTCCTGGCGGCAACTTTCCCCCACCCGCTTTTCTTTCACCGGTGCTGGATTCCGCGCCACCCTATGCTCTACCGCAATCTTGCTGCGGGAGCCAGTATGCCTCGCGCATTCTCCGGTATTCCGCGGCCTCCTCTTCATCCTCCTCCGCGGTTCTCTGGTCGCAGCCGCCTTTCTCTGCGGACTTGTGGGTCGCGGCGACTTCCTTCCGCGGATCCATCTTCTCCTCAGCGGAGATGCCGTGGATCTCCGCCTGACACATATGCCTACTTTGGTCGGTCATTGTGCATGGTAGCCGCACCTTCCTTATACTGATTGACGGTCGCTGTACTTGCGAGTTGAGTAATGATATTCGCAGACCATTGTTTCCCCATCTGACCGTTTTTTATTCATGTTATGGTTTGTGAATAATGACCACCCATATGGAAAATCTTTCATCATGGTCGGTGACATATGCCTAGTTTGGTTGTTTGGTGTGCATAGTAGCCACACCGTGCCACTACGCATTGAAGTTCTTTGTCCTTTCTAGTCGATACACAGGGTTCCCAATGCCTTGTCTCTCCCTCTTACCATTCGTGACTTGTGTTATGAGTTGTCAATGTTGACCACACATCGTGGACTTCTTCCGTCATAGTCGGTGACGTATTCATCCTTTGGTTGGTCGCTTTGCACGCTAGCCACACCATGCCAGAACTTGTTGAAAAACTTTCTACTTGCTAGTTGATAACTAGTGTTCCCAACCCATGGTTTCCCCCGCTGACCTTTTGTGACTCGTGTTATGCATTTTCAATGTTCACCACACACTGCGAAATACGTTTGGTCATGGTTTGTGACATTTACCTACTTTGGTGTGTCACTGTACATGGTTACCACGCCGTGTCATTACGTATTAAAGGTCTTTGTGCTTTCTTGTTTACAGCTAGTGTTCCCAAACCATTGACAGTCCCCTCTGACTATCTGTGAATCGTGTTGTGAGTTGTAAATGTTGACCACATGAAGTGAAATTATTTGTTCATGGTCAGTGACATATGCATACTTTGGTTGGTCAGTGTGCATTGTTACCACACAGTGCCACTACATATTGAAGGTATTCGTACTTGCTATTTGATAACTAGCATTCACAAAACATTACCTTCCACCCTGACAATTTGTGACTCGTGTTATGAGTTGTCAACGTTTACCACACTTAGTGACATTTTTTGGTCATGGTCTGTGACATATGCCTGCTTTCGTTGGTCATCGTGCATGGTATCCACACCATGCCACAACGTATTAAAGCTCTTTGTGCTGGCTATTTGATACTTGGTGTTCCCAAATCATTGTTTCCCCTTCTGGCCCTTTGTCACTCGTATTATGAGTTGTCAACATTGACCACACATAGCGGATTTGTTTGGTCAAAGGCAGTACACATGCCTACTTTGGCCGGTCATTATGCACGGTAGCCACACCGTGCTACTACTGACTGAACGTCGTTGTACTTGCTGGTTGAGAACTGATGTTCCCAAAGCATTGCTTTTTCCCCTGACCGTTTGTGACTCGTGTTCTGGTTGGTCAACGTTGACCACCCGTATTGAAATTCTCTGGTCATGGTCATTGACATATGCCAAGTTTGGTTGTTTGGTGTGCATATTAGCCACACCGTGCCACTGTGTATTGGAATTCTTTGTCCTTTCTAGTCGATACATAGGGTTCCCAAACCATTGTCTCTCCCTCTGACCATTTGTGACTCGTGTTATGAATTGTCAATGTTGACCACACATAGAGGACTTCTTCGGTCATAGTCAGTGACGTATGCATCCTTTGGTTGGTCACTGTGCACGGTAGCCACACCGTGCCACTCCT
Source organism: Penium margaritaceum (assembly GCA_023375785.1). Taxonomy (NCBI): domain Eukaryota; kingdom Viridiplantae; phylum Streptophyta; class Zygnematophyceae; order Desmidiales; family Peniaceae; genus Penium; species Penium margaritaceum. The sequence goes on along the minus strand of SZWC01000623.1, from coordinate 316,565 downwards.
TGTTGACAATATTTCTACTTGCTAGTTTCTAACTAGTGTTCCCATCCCATGGTTTCCCCCACTGACCATTTGTGACTCGTGTTATGAGTTTGAAACGTTGGCCACACACTGTCAAATCCGTTTTGTCATGGTTAGGCACATATGCCTACTTTGGTTTGTCCCTGTACATGGTTACCATGCCATGTAACTACGGATCGAACGTCTTTCTGCTTTCTACTTGATAGCCAGTGTTCCCAATCCGTTGTTAGCCCCTCTGAATATCTGTGACTCGTGTTGTGAGTTGTCAACATTGACCACATGAAGTGAACTTCTTTGGTCATGGTCATTGACATATGCATAGTTTGGTTGGTCATTGTGCATTGTAGCCACACTGTGCCACTACAAATTGAAGGTATTTGTACTTGCTAGTTGATAACTAGTATTTAGAAACCATTATCTTCCACTCTCACCATTTGTGACTCGTGTTATGAGCTGTCAAAGTTTACCACACATGGTGACATTCTTTGGTCATGGTCAGTGACATATGTATACCTTGGTTGGTCATCGTGCATGGTATCCACACCGTGCCACAACATATTGAAGGTCATTGTGATTGATAGTTCATACTTGGTCTTCCCAAACAATCATTTCCCCATCTGACTATTTGTGACTTGTATTATGAGTTGTCAACGTTGACCACACACGGCTCGTTTCTGTGGTCAAAGGCAGTACATATGCCTACGTTGGTCGGTCATTGTGCATGGTAGCCACACCGTGCTACTAGTGACTAAAGGTCGCTGTACTTGCTAGTTGGTATCTAGTATTCCCAAACCACTGTTTCCCCCTATGACATTTCGTGACCCATATTATGGGTTGTCAACGTTGACCACACAAATTAAAATTATTTGGCCATGGTAAGTGGCACATGCCTAATCTGGTTGGTCATTGTCCATGGTAGCCACACCGTTTCACTACTTGTTGAAAGTCTTTGTAATTGCTATTCAATACATAGCAAAAGGTTTTTCCCTTTGACACCAGGTCGGTTTTTGTTCACTTGTCACGTGTAGGTGCCTTCACTGGAATACCCCCTCGCACCCCCCTAGAGGGATGTTCCGTGGACAACCTGGAGGACAGATTTCCGACCGCATTATGAAACCCCCCCTACCCACCCATAGCTTAGGCTCGAAGGTAGAGTTGAGGTATCACAACACGGCCGCCCCCCCCCCTCCCAGGTCGTGAGCATATTCTATATTGCGCGTACGAGGATTCAAACCCATGGCCTACGGCTCCAGAATCTAACTCTATAAGCACCAAGCCAACTCACATGGTGTTAATATGATGTCCAAGTGACTTTTGAAGGGTTCTTATGGGTAAAGGGCATAAAAACAGGGGGTGTAAGATTACAGGGTAGTTTTCAAAAGTATGAATGATAACAAAGTTAATTTAATCATAAAGAATTGACGCAGACGGAATTCCAAACATTGCACCTTCCAGCTTGAATAACCTCTCAACCATTGCTCCGATTAACCAGCCGTAAGAAGGAAAGTTGACTACACACAATGGAACTCCTTTTATGATATTCAGTGACACAAGCATACTTTGGTTGGTCATTGTGCATGGTAGCCACACAGTGCCACCACTTCTTGAAGGTCTTTGTACTTGCTAGTCGATACCGAGTATTCCCAAACCATCGTTTCTCCCTCTGCCCATTTTTGACTTGTATTATGAGTTGTGAACGTTGACCACACACACCAAAGTTTATCGGTCACGAGTAGTGACATATGCCTACTTGGATAGGTCATTGTGCACGGTAACCACACCGTGCCAGTACATACGAAAGATCTTTGTACTTGCTAGAAGATACATAGTGTTTTTAAACTATGTTTTTCCCCTCTGACCATTTGTGACTCATGTTATGGGTTGTGAACGTTGACCACCCATATTGAAATTCTTTGGTCATGGTTAGTGACATATGCCTAGTTTGGTTTGTCACTATCGTGGTTACCACGCCGTGTCACTACTTATTGAAGGTCTTTGTGCTTTCTAGTTGAGAGCTAGTGTTCCTAAACCATTCTTACCCCCTCTGACTATCAGTGACTCGTGTTGTGGGTTGTCAACGCTGACCACATGAAGTGAAAGTCGTTGGTCATGGTCAGTGACACATGCAAACTTTGGCTGGTCACTGTGCATGGTAGCCATGCTATGCCACTACATGTTGAAGGTATTTGTACTTGCTACCCGATAACTAGTATTCACAAACCATTATCTTCCACCCTGACCATTTGTGAATCGTGTTATGAGTTGTCACAGTTTACCACACTTAGTGACATTATTTGGTTATGGTCATTGACATATGCCTACTTTGGTTGGTCATCGTGCATGGTATCCACACCGTGCCACAACCTATTTAAGGTCCCTGTGCTTGCTAGTTGAAACCTGGTGTTCCTAAACCATTGTCTCCCCCTCTGACCATTTGTGACTCCTATTATGGGTTGTCAACGCTGACCACACACAGCGGACTTCTTTGGTCAAAGGTAGTACATATGCCTAATTTGGTCGGTCATTGTGCATGGTAGCCACACCGTGCTTATACTGATTGAAGGTCGCTGTACTTGCTAGTTGAGACCTGATATTCACATACCATTGTTTCCCCCTCTCACCGTTTGTGACTCGTGTTATGGTTGATGAATGTTGACCACCCATATTGAAATTACTCCATCATAAGCGGTGACATATGCCTAGTTTGGTTGATTGGAAAGCACAGTAGGCACACCGTGCCACTGCGCATTGAAGTTCTTCGTCCTTTCTAGTCAATACATAGGGTTCCCAAACCATTGTCTCTCCCTCAGACCATTTCTGAATCGTGTTTTGAGTTGTCAATGTTGACCATACATAGTGGACTTCCTCGGTCATAGTTAGTGACGTGTGCATCCTTTGGTTGGTTAATGTCCAGGCTATCCACACCTTGCCACTACGTGTTGAAAATCTTTCTATTTCTTAGTTGATGGCTAGTGTTCCCAACCCATGGTTTCCCCCACTGACCATTTGTGACTCGTGTTATGAGTTTTAAACGTTGACCACATACTGTGAAATCCGTTTGGTCATGGTTTGTGACATATGCTTACTTTGGTTTGTCACTGCACATGGTTACCACGTCGTGTCATTACGTATCAAAGGTCTTTGTGCTTTCTTGCTGACAGCTAGTGTTCCCAAACCATTGATAGCCCCCTCTGACTATCAGTGACTCGTGTTGTGAGTTGTAAATGTTGACTACATGAAGTGAAAATCTTTGTTCATGGTCAGTGACATATGCATACTTTGGTTGGTCAATGTGCATTGTAGCCACACTGTGCCACTTCATATTGAAGGTATTTGTACTTCCTAGTCAATAACTAGTATTCACAAACCATTATGTTCCACCCTGACTGTTTGTGACTCGTGTTATGAGTTGTCAAAGTGTACCACACTCGGTGACATTGTTAAGTCATGGTCAGTGACATATGCCTACTTTGGTTGGTCATTGTGCATGGTATCCACACCGTGCCACAACGTATTGAAGCTCCTTCTGCTTCCTATTTGATACTTGGTGTTCCCAAACCATTGTTTCCCACTCTGACCATTTGTGACTCCTATTATGAATTGTCAACGTTGACAACACACAGCGGATTTCTTTGGTCAAAGGCAGTACATATGCCTCCTTTGGATGGTCATTGTGCATGGAAGCCATACCGTGCTACTACTGACAGAAGGTCGTTGTACTTGCTAGTTGATAACTGATATTCCCATAGCATTGTTTCCTCCCCTGACCGTTTGTGACTCGTGTTATTGTTGGTCAACGTTGACCAACCACATTGAAATTCTCTGGTCATGATCAGTGACATCTGCCGAGTTTGGTTGTTTGGTGTGCATATTAGCCACACCGTGCCACTGCGTATTGACGTTTTTTGTCCTTTCTAGTCGATACATAGGGCTCCCAAACCATTGTCTCTCCCTCTGACTATTTGTGACTCGTGTTATGAGTTGTCAATGTTGACCACACACAATGGACTTCTTCGGTCATAGTCAGTGACGTATGCATCCTTTGGTTGGTCAGGGTGCACGTTAGCCACACCGTGCCACTACTTGTTGACAATCTTTCTACTTTCTAGTTGATAACTAGTGTTCCCAACCCATGGTTTCCCCCACTGATCATTTGTGACTCGTCTTATGAGTTTTCAACGTTGACCACACACCGTGAAATCCGTTTGGTCATGGTTAGTGCCATATGCCTACCTTGGTTTGTCCCTGTACATGGTTACCACGCCATGTCACTACGTATTGAAGGTCATAGTGCTTTCTAGTTCATAGCTATTGTTCCCAAACCATTGTTAGTCCCTTTGAATATCAGTGACTCGTGTTGTGAGTTGTCAACATGGACCACATGAAGTGAATCTCTTTGGTCATGGTCAGTGACATAGGCATACTTTGGTTGGTCACTGCGCATTAAAGCCACATTGTGCCACTGCATATTGAAGGTATTTGTACTTGCTAGACGATAACTAGTATTTAGAAACCATTATCTTCCACTCTCACCATTGGTGACTCGTGTTATGAGTTGTCAAAGTTTACCACACATGGTGACATTCTTTGGTCATGGTCAGTGACATATGCATACCTTGGTTGGTCATCGTGCATGGTATCCACACTGTGCCATAATGTATTGAAGGTCATTGTGCTTGCTAGTTGATACCTGGTGTTCCCAAACAATTGTGTCCCCCCTCTGACTATTTGTGACACATATTATGAGTTGTCAACGTTAACCACAAACGGGGGATTTCTTTGGTCAAAGGCAGTACATATGGCTACTTTGGTCGGTCATTGTGCATGGTAGCCACACCGTGCTACTACTGATTGAAAGGCATTGTACTTGCTAGTTGAGAACTGATATTCCTGGACCATTGTTTCCCCCTCTGACCGTTTGTGACTCGTGTTATGGTTGGCGAACGTTGACCACCCACATTGAAATTCCTTGGTAATGGTCAGTGACATATGCCTAGTTTGTTTGTTTGATGTGCAAAGTAGCCACACAGTGCCACTACGTATTGAAGTTATTTGTCCTTTATATTCCATGCTCAGGGTTACCAAACCATTGTCGTTCCCTCTGACCATTTGTGACTCGTGTTATGAGTTGTCAATGTTGACCACCCATACTGGATGTCTTCAGTCATAGTCAGTGACGTATTCATCCTTTGGTTGGTCACTATGCACGCTAGCCAAGATGTGCCACTACTTGTTAAAGTTTGTAGTATTTGCTAGTTGATAACTAGTATTCCCAACCCATTGTTTTCCCCTCTAACCATTTGTGACTCGTGTTATGAGTTTTTAATATTTACCACACACTGTGAACTTCGTTTGGTCATGATTAGTGACATATGCCTTCTTTGGTTTGTCATTGTACATGGTTACAACGCCGTGTCATTATATATTAAATGTATTTGTGCTTTCTAGTTAATAGCTAGTGTTCCCAAACCATTGGTAACCCCCTTTGACTATCTCTGACTCGTGTTGTGAGTTGTCAACGCTGACCACATGAAGTGAAATTCGGTGGTCATGGTCAGTGACAAATGCATACTTTGGTTGGTCACTGTGCATGGTAGCCACGCTGTTCCACTACATATTGAAGGTATTTGTACTTGCTAGTGGATAACTTGTATTCACAAACCATGATCTTCCACCCTGACCATTTGTGACTCGTGTTATGAGTTGTCAAAGTTTACCACACTTAGTGACATTATTTGGTCATGGTCAGTAACATATGCCTACTTTGGCTGGTCATCGTGCATGGTATCCACACCCTGCCACAAGGTATTGAAGGTCCTTGTGCTTGCTAGTTGATACCTGGTGTTCCCTAACCATTTTCTCCCCCTCTGACCATTTGTGACTCCTATTATGAGTTGTCAATGCTTACCACACACAACGGATTTCTTTGGTCAAAGGTAGTACATATGCCTACTTTGGTTGATCATTGTGCATGGTAGGCACACCGTGCTTATACTGATTGAAGGTAACTGTACTAGCTGGTTGATAACTGATATTCCCAGACCATTGTTTCCCCCTCTGACCATTTGCGACACGTGTTATGGTTGGTCAACGTTGACCACCAATATTGAAATTCTCTGGTCATGGTCAGTGACATATGCCGAGTTTGGTTGTATGGGGGGCATAGTAGCCACACCGTGCCACTGCGTATTGAATTTCTTTGTCCTTTCTAGTCGATACATAGGGTTCCCAAAACACTGTCTCTCCCTCTGACCATTTGCGACTCGTGTTTTGAGTTGTCAATGTTGACCACACATTGTGAGATTCTTTGGTCATGGTTTGTGACATATGCCTACTTTGGGTTATCACTGTACATTGTTACCACGCAGTGTCACTACATATCGAAGGTCTCTGTGCTTTCTAGTTGATAGCTGGTGTTTGCAAACCATTGTTACCCCCTCTGGATATCCGTAACTCGTGTTGTGAGTTGTCAACATTGACCACATGAAGTGAAATTATATGGTCATGGTCAGTGACATATGCATACTTGGGTTGGTCACTGTGCATTGTAGCTACACTGTGCCACTGCATATTGAAGGTATTAGTACTTGCTAGTCAATAACTAGTATTTAGAAACCATTATCTTCCACTCTGACCATTTGTGACTCGTGTTATGAGTTGTCAAAGTTTACCACACATGGTGACATTCTTTGATCATGGTCAGTGACATATGGTTGGTCATCGTGCATGGTATCCACACGGTGCCACAACGTACTGAAGGTAATTGTGCTTGCTACTTGATACCTGGTGTTCCCAAACAATTGTTTCCCCCTCTGACTATTTGTGACTCGTATTCTGAGTTGTCAACGTTGACTTTACAAATAGGATTTCTTTGGTCAAAGGCAGTACATAAGACTACTCTGGTCGGTCATTGTGCATGGTAGCCACACCGTGCTACTACTGATTGAAGGTCATTGCTAGTTGAGAACTGATATTCCCGGACCATTGTTTCTCCCTCATATCGTTTGTGACTCGTGTTATGGTTGGTAAACGTTGACCACCCATATTGAAATTATTTGGTCATGTTCAGTGACATATGCCTAGTTTGGTTGTTTGGTGTGCATAGTAGCCACACCATGCCACTACGTATTGAAGTTATATGTCCTTTCTAGTCAATGCATGGGGTTCCCAATCCACTGTCTCTCTCTCTGACCATTCGTTACTCGTGTTATGAGTTGTCAATGTTGACCACACATAGTTGACTTCTTCCGTCATAGTCAGTGACGTATTCATCCTTTGATTGGTCACTGTGCATGCTAGCCACACTGTGCCACTACTTGTTGAAGTTCTTCATGCATGCTAGTTGATAACTAGTATTCCCAGCGCATTGTTTCCCCCTTTAACCATTTGTGACTCGTGTGATGAGTTTTCAATGTTGACCAGACACCGTGAGATTCTTTGATCATGGTTAGTGACATATGCCTAGTTTGGGTTGTTTGTGTACATGGTTACCACGTCGTGTCACTACCTATTGAAGGTCTTTGTGCTTTATAGTTAATAGCTAGTGTTCCCAAACCATTGTTACCCCCTCTGACTATCAGTGACTCATGTTGTCAGTTGTCAACGCTGAACACATGAAGTGAAATTTATTGGTCATGGTCAGTGACATATGCATACTTGAGGGGTCACTGTGCATGGTAGCCACGTTGTGCCATTACATATTGAAGGTATTTGTACTTGCTAGTCGATAACTAGTATTCACAAACCATTATCTTCTACCCTGACCATTTCCGACTCCTGTTATGAGTTGTCTAAGTTTACCAGACTTAGTGACATTATTTGGTCATGGTCAGTGACACATTCCTTCTTTGGTTGGTCATCGTGCATGGTATCCACACCGTGCCACAACATATTAAAGGTCCTTGTGCTTGCTTGTTGATACCTGGTGTTCCAAGACCATTGTCTCCCCCACTAACCACTTGTGCCTCCTATTTATGAGTTGTCAATGGTGACCACACACAGCGGATTTCTTTGGTGAAAGGTAGTACATATGCCTACTTTGGTCACTCATTATGCATCGTAGCCACACCGTGCTTATACGAATTGAAGGTCGCTGTCCTTGCTAGTTGAGAACTGATATTCACAGACCATTGTTTCCCCCTCTGACCGTTTGTGACTCGTGTTATGGTTGGTGAATGATGACCACCCATACTGAAATTCTTTCATCATGGTCGGTGACATATGCCTAGTTTGGTTGTTTGGTGGTCGTAGTAGCCACGCTGTGCCTCTACGTATTGAAGTTCTTTGTCCTTCCTAGTCAATACATAGGGTTCCCAAACCATTCTCTCTCCCTCTGATTATTTGTGCCTCGTGTTATGATTTGTCAATGTTGACCACACATGGTGACATTCTTTGGTTATGGTCAGTGAAATATGGTTGGTCATGAGGCATGGTATCCACACCGTGCCACAAAATACTGAAGGTCATTGTGCTTGCTAGTTGATACCTGGTGCTCCCAATAAATGGTTTCCCCCTCTCACTATTTGTGACTCATATTACGAGTTGTCAATGTTGACCATACACATCGGATTTCCTTGGTCAAAGGTAGTACATATGCCTACTCTGGTAGGTCATTGTGCATGGTAGCCACACCGTGCTACTACTGATTGAAGGTCTTTGTACTTGCTAGTTGAGAATTGATATTCCCGGACCATTGTTTCCCCCTCTGACCGTTTGTGACTCGTGTTATGGTTGGTGAACGTTGACCACCCATATTGAAATCATTTGGTCATGGTCAGTGACATATGCATAGTTTGGTTGTTTGGTGTACATAGTAGCCACTCCGTGCCACAACGTGTTTAAGTTATTTTTCCTTTCTTGTCCATGCATAGGGTTCCCATCCCATTGTCTCTCCCTCTGACCATTTGTCAATGCTGACCATACATAGTGGAATTCTTCGGTCATAGTCAGTTACGTGTGCATCCTTTGGTTGGTCACCATGCACGCTAGCCACACCGTGCCACTACTTGTTGAAAATCTTTCTACTTGCTAGTTGATAACAAGTGTTCCCAATCCATGGTTTCCCCCACTAACCAATTGTGACTCGTGTTATGAGTTTTCAACATTGACCACACACTGTGAAATCCGTTTGGTCATGATTTGTGAAATATGCCTACTTTGTTTTGTCACTATACATGGTTACCACGCAGTGTCATTACGTATCGAAGGTCTTTATGCTTTCTCGTTGACACCTAGTGTTCCCAAACCATTGTTAGCCCCCTATGACTATCTGTGACTCGTATTGTGAGTTGTACATGTTGACCACATGAAGTGTAATTCTTTGTTCATGGTCAGTGACATGTGCATACTTTGGTTCGTCACTGTGCATTGTAGCCACATTGTTCCACTGCATATTGAAGGTATTTGTACTTGCTAGTCGATAACTATTATTTACAAACCATTATATTCCACCCTCACCATTTGTGACTCGTGTTATGAGTTGTCAACGTTGACCACGTGTATTGAAATGCATTTAATGACCGACAAAAGTATGCATATCTCGTGTTATGGCTGGTCAACGTTGACCACGTGTATTGAAATTCTCTGGTCATGCTCAGTGACATATGCTGAGTTTGGTTGTTTGGTGTGCATATTAGGCACACCGTGCCACTGCGTATTGAAGTTCTTTGTCCTTTCTAGTCAATACATAGGGTTCTCAAACCATGGTCTCTCCCTCTGAACATTTGTGACTTGTGTTATGGGTTGTCAATGTTGACCATACATAGTGGACTTCTTCGGTCGTAGTCAGTGACGTGTGCATCCTTTGGTTGGTCACTGTGCACGCTAGCCACACCGTGCCACTACTTGTTGAAAATGTTTCTACTTGCTAGTTGATAACTAGAATTCCCAACCCATGGTTTCCCCGACTGACCATTTATGACTCGTGTTATGAGTTTTTAACGTTGACCACACACTGTGAAATCCGTTTGGTCATGGTTTGTGACATATGCCTACTCTGGTTTGTCACTGTAAATGGTTACCACGCCGAGTCATTACGTATCAAAGGTCTTTGTGCTTTCTTGTTGACAGCTAGTGTTCCCAATCCATTGTTAGCCCCCTCTGACTATCTCTCACTCGTGTTGTGAGTTGTAAATGTTGACCACATGAAGTGAAATTCTTTGTTCATGGTCAGTGACATATGCATACTTCGGTTGGTCTCTGTGCATTGTAGCCACACTATGCCTCTACATATTGAAGGTATTTGTACTTGCTAGTCAATAACTAGTATTCACAAACCATTATCTTCCACCCTGACCACTTGTGACTCGTGTTATGAGTTGTCAGAGTTTACCACACTTAGTGACATTATTTGGTCATGGTCACTGCCATTTGCCTACTTTGGTTGGTCATTGTGCATGGTCTCCACACCGTGCCATGACGTATTGAAGCTCCTTGTGCTTGCTATTTGATACTTGGTGTTCCAAAACCATTGTTTCCCCCTTTGACTATGTGTGACTCGTATTATGAGTTGTCAACGTTGACCACACACAACGGATTTCTTTGGTCAAAGGCAGTACATATGCCTACTTTGGTCGGTCATTGTGCATGGTAGCCACACCGTGCTTCTACTGACCAAAGGTCGTTGTACTTGCTAGTTGAGAACTGATATTCCCACAGTATTGTTTCCCCCCCTGACCGTTTGTGACTCGTGTTATGGTTGATCAATGTTGACCACCCATATCGAAATTATCTGGTCATGGTCAATGACATATGCCAAGTTCGGTTGTTTGGTGTGCATATTAGCCACACCATGCCACTTCGTACTGAAGTTCTTTGTCCTTTCTAGTCAATACATAGGGTTCCCAAACCATTGTCTCTCCCTCTGACCATTTTTTACTCGTGTTATGAGTAGTCAATACTGACCATACATAGTGGACTGCTTTGGTCACCGTCAGTGATGTATGCATCCTCTGGCTGGTCACTATGCACGCTAGCCACACCGTGCCACTACTTGTTGAAATTCTTTCTACTTGGTAGCTGATAACTAGTGTTTCCAACCCATGGTTTCCCCCACTGACCATTTGTGACTTGTGTAATGAGTTTTCAACGTTGACCACACAGTGTGAAATCTGTTTGGTCATGGTTAGTAACATATGCCTACTTTGGTTTGTCCATGTACATGGTTACCACGCCGTGTCACTACGTATCGAAGGTCTTTGTGCTTTCAAGTTGATAGCTAGTGCTTGCAACCCGCTGTTAGCCCCTCTGAATATTTGTGACTCGTGTTGTGAGTTGTCAACATTGACCACATGTAGTGAATTTCTTTGGTCATGGTCAGTGATATATGCATACGTTGGTTGGTCACTGTGCATTGTAGCCTCACTGTGGCACTACATATTGAAGGTAGTTGTACTTGATAGTCGATAACTAGTATTTAGAAACCATTATCTTCCATTATCACCTCTTGTGACTCGTGTTATGAGCTGTCAAAGTTTACCACACATGGTGACATTCTTTGGTCATGGTCAGTGACATATGCATACCTTGGTTGGTCATCGTGCATGGTATCCACACTGTGCCAAAACGTATTGAAGGTCATAATGACCGTGCTACTACTGATTGAAGGGCGTGGTACTTGCTAGTTGAGAACTGATATTCCCAGACCATTATTTCCCTCTCTGACCATTTGTGACTCGTGTTATGGTTGGTGAACATTGACCACCCATATTGAAATTCTTTGGTCATGGTCAGTGACATATGCCTAGTTTGTTTGTTTGGTGTGCATAGTAGCCCCACCGTGCCATTGCGTATTGAAGCTATTTTTCATTTCTTGTCCATGCATAGGGTTCCCAGACCATTGTCCCTCCCTCTGACCATTTGTGACTCGTGTTATGAGTTGTCAATGTTGACCACACGTACTGGATTTCTTCGGTCATATTCAGTGACGTATTCATCCTTTGGTTGGTCACCGTGCACGCTAGCCAAACCTGCCACTACTTGCTTAATTTGTTCATACTTGCTAGCTGATAACTAGTGTTCCCAACCCATTGTTTTCCCCGCTGACCATTTATGACTCGTGTTATGAGTTTTCAATCTTCACCACTCACTGTGAAATTGGGTTGGTCATGGTTAGTGACATACGCATACTTTGGTTTGTCACTGTACATGGTTACCACGCCTTGTCACTACACATTAAAGGTGTCTGTGCTTTCTAGTTAATAGCTAGTGTTCCCAAACCATTATTACCCCCCTTGAATGTCAGTGACTGGTGTTGTGAGTTGTGAACGCTGACCAGATGAAGAAAAATTCGCTGGTCATGGTTAGTGACATATGCATACTTTTGTTGGTCACAGTTCATGGTAGCCACGCTGTGCCACCACATATTGAAGGTATTTGTACTTGCTAGTGGATTACTATTACTCACAAACTGTTATCTTCCACCCTCTCTATCTGTGACTCGTGTTATGAGTTGTCAAAGTCTACCACACTTAGTGACATTATTTGGTCATGGTCGGTGACATATGCCTACATTGGCTAGTCATCGTGCATGGTATCCACACCGTGCCACAACGTATTGAAGGTATTTGTGCTTGTTAGTTGATAACTGTTGTTCCCAAACCATTGTCTCCCCCTCTAACGATTTGTGACTCCTATAATGAGTTGTCAACGCTGACCACACAAAGCGGATTTCTTTGGTCAAAGGCAATACATATGCCTACTTTGGTCGGTCATTGTGCATGGTAGCCACGCCGTGCTTATACTAATTGAAGGTCACTGTACTTGCTAGTTGAGAACTGATATTCCCAGACCATTATTTCTCCCTATGACCGTTTGTGACATGTGTTATGGTTGGTCAACGTTGACCACCCATATTGAAATTTGCTGTTCATGGTCAGTGACATATGCCTAGTTTGGTTGTTTGGTGTGCATAGTAGCCACACCGTGCCACTACGTATTGAAGTTCTTTGTCCTTTCTAGTCAATACATAGGGTTCCCAAACCATTGTCTCTCCCTCTGACCATTTGTGACTCGTGTTATGAGTTGTCAGTGTTGACCACACATAGTGACGTATGCATCCTTTGGTTGGTCATTGTGCAAGCTAGCCACACCTTGCCACTGCTTGGTCAAGGTCTTTGTTTATGCTAGTTGATAACTAGTGTTCGCAACACATTGTTTCCCCCTCTGACCATTTGTGAACCGTGTTATGCGTTTTCAACGTTGACCATACACTCTGAAATTCGTTTGGTCATGGTTAGTGACATATGCCTACTTTGGTTTGTCATTGTACATGGTTACCATGCCGTGTCACTACGTATCAAAGGTCTCTGTGGTTTCTACTTGATAGCTAGTATTCCTAAACCATTGTTACCCCCTTTGAATACGTGTTGTGAGTTGTCAACATTGACCACATGAAGTGAAATTCTTTGGTCATGGCCTGTGACATGCATACTTTGGTTGGTCACTGTGCATTGTAGCCACACTGTACCACTGCATATTGAAGGTATATGTACTTGCTAGTGAATAACTAGTATTTATAAACCATTACCTTCCACTCTGACCATTTGTGACTTGTGTAATGAGTTTTCAAACTTTACCACACATGGTGATATTCTTTGGTCATGGTCAGTGACATATGGTTGGTCATCGTGCATGGTATCCACACCATACCACAACATACTGAAGGTCATTGTGCTTGCTAGTTGATGCCTGGTGTTCTTAAACAATTGTTTCCCCTTCTGACTATTTGTGACTCGTATTATGAGTTGTCAACGTTGACCATGCACATCGGATTTCTTTGGCCAAAGGAAGTACATATGCCTACTCTGGTCGGTCATTGTGCATGGTAGCCACACTATGTTACTACTGATTGAAGCTCGTTGTACTTGCTAGTTGAGAACTGATATTCCCGGATCATTGTTTCCCCCTCTAACCGTTTGTGAATCGTGTTATGGTTGGTGAACGTTGACCACCCATATTGGAATTCTTTGGTCATGGTCAGTGACATATGCCTAATTTGGTTGTTTGGTGTGCATAGTAGAAACACCGTGCCACTACGTATTGAAGTTATTTGTCCTTTCTAGTCCATGCATAGGGTTCCCAACCCATTGTCTCTCCCTCTGACCATTCGTGAATCGTGTTATGAGTTGTCAATGTTGACCACACATAATGGACATCGTCCGTCATAGTCAGTGATGTATTCATCCTTTCGTAGGTCACTGTGCACGCTAGCCACACCGTGCCACTACTTGTTGAGGTTCTTCATACTTGCTAGTTGATAACTAGTGTTCTCAGCCCATTGTTTCCCCCTCTGACCATTTGTGACTCATGTTATGGGTTGTGAATGTTGACCACCCATATTGAAATTCTTTGGTCATGGTTTGTGGCATATGCCTAGTTTGGTTTGTCACTGTACGTGGTTACCACGCCGTGTCACTATGCATTGAAGGTCTTTGTACTTTCTATTTGATAGCTAGTGTTCCCAAACCATTGTTACTCCCCTCTGAATATGCGTGACCCGTGTTGTGAGTTGTCAATGCTGACCACATGAAGTGAAGTTCGTTGGTTATGGTCAGTGACATATGCATGCTTTGGTTGGTTGCTGTGCATGGTAGCCACGCTGTGCCACTACATATTGAAGGTATTTGTACTTGCTAGTCAATAACTAGTATTCACAAACCATTATCTTCCACCCTGATCATTTGTGACTTGTGTTATGAGTTGTCAAAGTTTACCACATTTAGTAAAATTATTTGATCATGGTCAGTGACATATGCCTACTTTGGTTGGTCATCGTGCATGGTATCCACACTGTTCCACAACGTATTGAAGCTCCTTGTGCTTGCTATTTGATACTTGGTGTTCCCAAAACATTGTTTCCCCCTCTGACCATTTGTGACTCGTGTTATGAGTTGTCAATGTTGACCACACACAGCGGATTTCTTTTGTCAAAGGCAACACGTATGCCTACTTTGGTCGGTCATTGTGCATCGTAGCCACACCGTGCTACTACTGACTGAAGGTCGTTGTACTTGCTAGTTGAGAACTGATATTCCCATAGCAGTGTTTCCTCCCCTGACCATTTGTGACTCGTGTTATGGTTGGTCAACATTGACCACCTATATTATAATTCTCTGGTCATGGTCAGTGACACATGCCGAGTTTGGTTGTTTGGTGTGCACGTTAGCCACACCGTGCCACTGCATATTGAAGTTCTTTGTCCTTTCTAGTCAATACATAGGGTCCCCAAACCATTGTCTCTCCCTCTGACCATTTTTGACTCGTGTTATGAGTTGTCAATGTTGACCACACATAGTGGATTTCTTCCGTCATAGTGAGTGACATGTTCATCCTTTGGTTGGTCACTGTGCACGCTAGCCACACTGTGCCACTACTTGTTGAAAATCTGTCTACTTGCTAGTTGATAACTAGTCTTCCCAACCCATGGTTTCCCCCACTGACCATTTGTGGCTCGTGGTATGAGTTTTCAACGTTGACCACACACTGTGAAATCCGTTTGGTCATGGTTAGTGACATATACCTACTTTGCTTTGTCCCTGTACATGGTTACCACGCCATGTCACTACGTATCAAAGGTCTTTGTGCTTTCTAGTTGATAGATAGCGTTCCCAACCCATTGTTAGCCCCTTTGGATATCTGTGACTCGTGTTAAGAGTTGTCAACATTGACCACATGAAGTGAATTTCTTTCGTCATGGTCAGTGACATATGCATACTTTGGTTGGTCACTGTGCTTTACAGCCACACTATGCCACTACATATTGAAGGTATTTGTACTTGCTAGTCGATAACTTGTACTTTGAAACCATTATCTTCCACTCGCACCACTTGTGACTCGTGTTACGAGCTGTCAAAGTTTACCACACATGGTGACATTCTTTGGTCATGGTCAGGGACGTATGCATACCTTGGTTGGTCATCGTGCATGGTATCCACACGGTGCCACAACGTATTGAAGGTCATTATGCTTGCTAGCTGATACCGGGTGTTCCCAAACAATTGTGTCTCCCTCTGAATATCTGTAACTTGTATTATGAGTTGTCAACGTTGACCACACACGGCAGATTTCTTTGGTCAAAGGCAGTACATATGTCCACTTTTGTCGGTCATTGTGCATGGTACCCACACCGTGCTGCTACTGATTGACGGGCGTTGTCCTTGCTAGTTGAGAACTGATATTCCCGGACCATTGTTTCCCCCTCTGACCATTTGTGACTCGTGTTATGGTTGGTGAACGTTGACCACCCATATTGAAATTCTTTGGTCATGGTCAGTGACATATACTTAGTTTGTTTGTTTGGTGTGCATAGTAGCGACACCGTGCCACTACGTATTGAAGTTATTTGTCCTTTTTAGTCCATGCATAGGGATCCCAAACCATTGTTTATCCCTCTGACCATTTGTGACTTGTCTTATTATTTGGCAATGTTGACCACGCATTCTGGATTTCTTTGGTCATAGTTAGTGACGTATTCATCATTTGGTTGGTCACTATGCACGCTAGCCAAAGCGTGCCACTACTTGTTGAAGTTCTTCATACTTTCTAGTTAATAACTAGTGTTCCCAACCCATTGTTTTATCCTCTGACCATTTGTGACTCGTGTTATGAGTTTTCAATATTGACCACACACAGTGAAATTCGTTTGGTCATGGTTAGTGACATATGCCTACGTTGGTTTGTCACGATAGAAGTTTCCATGACGTTGTCACTACAGATTAAAGGTATTTGTGCTTTCTAGTTAATAGCTAGTGTTCCCAAACCAATGTTACCCCCCTTTGACTATCTGTGACTCGTGTTGTGAGTTGTCAACGCTGACCACATGAAGTGAAATTCGTTGGTCATGGCCAGTGACATGCATACTTTGGTTGGTCACTTGCATGGTAGCCACGCTATGCCACTACATATTGAAGGTATTTGTACTTGCTAGTGGATAAATAGTATTCACGAACCATTGTCTTCCACCCTTGCAATTTGTGACTCGTGTCACGAATTGTCAAAGTTTACCACACATAGTGACATTATTTGGTCATGGTCAGTGACATATGCCTACTTTGGCTGGTCATCGTGCATGGTATCCACACCGTGCCACAACGTATTCAAGGTCCTTGTGCTTGCTAGTTGATACCTAGTGTTCCCAAACCATTTTCTCCCCCTATGACCATTTGTGACTCATATTATGAGTTCTTAATGCTGACCACACACAGCGGATTTCTTTGGTCAAAGGCAGTACATATGCCTACTTCGGTTGGTCACTGTGCATGGTAGCTACGCAGTGTTTATACTAATTGAATGTCACTGTACTTGCTAGGTGAGAACTGATATTCCCAGACCATTGTTCCCCCCTCTGACCGTTTGTGACACGTGTTATGGTTGGTCAACTTTGACCACCCATGTTGAAATTCTCTAGTCACTGTCAGTGACATATGCCTAGTTTGGCAATTTGGTGTGCATAGTAGCCAAACGGTACCACTATGTATTGAAGTTCTTTGTCCTTTCTAGTCAATACATATGGTTCCCAACCCATTGTCTCTCCCTCTGACCATGTGTGACTCGTGTTATGAGTTGTCAATGTTGACCTCACATAGTGGACTTCTTCGGTTATAGTCAGTGACGTATGCATCCTTTGGTTGGTCAATGTGCACGCTAGCCACACCATGCCACTGCTTGTTGAAGGTCTTTGTACCTGCTAGTTGATAACTAGTGTTCCCAACCCATTGTTTCCCCCTCTTACCATTTGTGACCTGTGTTATGCATTCTCAACGTTGACCACACACCGTGAAATTCTTTTGGTCATGGTTAGTGACATATGCCTACTTTGGTTTGTCACAGTACATGGTTACCACGCCGTCTCACTACGTATTGAAGCTCTTTGTGCTTTCTAGTTGATAGCTAGTGTTCCCAAACCATTGTTACCCCCTCTGAATATCTGTGACTCGTGTTGTGAGTTGTCAACATTGACCACATGAAGTGAAATTCTTTGGTCATGGTCAGTGACATATGCATACTTTGGTTGGTCACTATGCATTGTAGCCACACTGTGCCACTGCGTATTGAGGGTATTTGTACTTGCTAGTTGATAACTAGTATGTAGAAATCATTATCTTCCACTCTGACCATTTGTGACTTGTGTTATGAGTTGTCAAAGTTTACCACACATGGTGAAATTCTTTGGCCATGGTCAGTGACATATGGTTGGTCATCGTGCATGGTATCCACACCGTGCCATAACGGACTGAGGGTCATTGTGCTTGCTAGTTGATACCTGGAGTTCCCAAACAATTGTTTCCTCTGACTATTTGTGACTCGTATTATGAGTTGTCAACGTTGACCATACACAGCGGATTTCTTCGGTCAAAGGCAGTACATATGCTTTCTCTGGTCGGTCATTGTGCATGGTAGCCATACCGTGCTACCACTGCTTGAAGGTCGTTGTACTTGCTAGTTGAGCACTGATATTCCCGGACCATTGTTTCCCCCTCTGTCCGTTTGTGACTCGTGTTATGGTTGGTGAACGTTGACCACCCATATTGAAATTCTTTGGTCATGGTCAGTTACACATGCCTAGACTGGTTGTTTAGTGTGCATAGTAGCCACACTCACCCACTTCGTATTGAAGTTCTTTGTCCTTTCTAGTCAATACATAGGGTTCCCAAACCATTGTCTTTCCCTCTAACCATTTGTGACTCGTGTTATTAGTTGTCAATGTTGACCATACATAGTGGACTTCTTCGGTCATAGTCAGTGACATGTGCATCCTTTGGTTGGTCACTGTGCACGGTAGCCACACGGTGCCACTTCTTGTTGAAAATATTTCTACTTGCTATTTGATAACTAGTGTTCCCAACCCATGGTTTCCCCCACTGACCATTTGTGACTCGTGTTATGAGCTTTCAATGTTGACCACACACTGTGAAATCCGTTTGCTCATGGTTAGTGACATATGCCTACATTGGCTTGTCCCTGAACATGGATTCCACACCGTGTCACCACGTATCCAAGGTCTTTGTGCTTTCTAGTTGATAACTAGTGTTCTCAACCCGTTGTTAGCCCCTCTGAATATCTGTGACTTGTGTTGAGAGTTGTCAACATTACCACATGAAGTTAATTTCTTTGATCATGGTCAGTGACATATGCATACTTTGGTTGGTCACTGTGTATTGTAGCCACATTGTGCCACTTCATATTGAAGGTATTTTTACTTGCTAGTTGATAACTAGTATTCACAAACCATCATCTTCCACTCTGACCATTTGTGACTTGTGTTATGAGTTGTCAAAGTTTACCACACTTAGTGACATTATTTGGTCATGGTCAGTGACATATGCCTTCTTTGGTCGGTCATCGTGCATGGTATCCACACCATGCCACAACGTATTGAAGCTGCTTGTGCTTGCTATTTGATACTTGATGTTCCCAAACCATTGTTCCCTCCTCTGACCATTTGTGACTCGTATTATGAGTTGTCAACATTGACCACACATAGCGGATTTCTTTGGTCAAAGGCAGTACATATGCCTACTTTGGTCAGTCATTGTGCATGATAGCCACACCGTGCTACTACTGACTGAAGGTCGTTGTACTTGCTAGTTGACAACTGATATTCCCATAGCATTGTTTTCTCCCCTGACCGTTTGTAACTCGTGTTATGGTTGGTGAATGTTGACCACCCATATTGAAATTCTGTGGTTATGGTTAGTGACATATGCCGAGTTTGGTTGTTTGGTGTGCATATTAGCCACACTGTGCCACTGCGTATTGAAGTTATTTGTCCTTTCTAGTCGATACATAGGGTTCCTAAACCATTGTCTCTCCCTCTGACCATTTGTGACTTGTGTTATTAGTTGTCAATGTTGACCACACATAGTGGACTTCTTCGGTCATAGTCAGTGATGTATGAATCCTTTGGTTGGTC
Organism: Penium margaritaceum; assembly: GCA_023375785.1. Taxonomy (NCBI): domain Eukaryota; kingdom Viridiplantae; phylum Streptophyta; class Zygnematophyceae; order Desmidiales; family Peniaceae; genus Penium; species Penium margaritaceum. The sequence continues at coordinate 296,638 of SZWC01000623.1, read as the reverse complement.
ACTGTGCACGCTAGCCACACCGAGCCACTACTTGTTGAAAATCTGTCTACTTGCTAGTTGATAACTAGTATTCCCCACCCATGGTTTCCCCCACTGACGATTTGTGACTCGTGTTATTTGTTTTCTACGTTGACCACACACTGTGAAATCCGTTTGGTCATGGTTAGTGACTTGTGCCTACTTTGGTTTGTCCCTGTACATGGTTACCATGCTCTGTCATTGCATATCGAAGGTCTTTGTACTTTCTAATTGATAGCTAGTGTTCCCCACCTGTTTTTAGCCCGTCTGAACATCTGTGACTCGTGTTGTGAGTTGTCAACATTGACCACATGAAGTGATTTTTTCTGGTCATGGTCAGTGACATATGCATACTTTGGTTGGTCACTATGCATTGTAGCCACACTGTGCCACTACATATTGAAGGTATTTGTCCTTGCTAGTCAATAACTAGTATTTAGAAACCATTCTATTCCACTCTCACCATTTCTGACTCGTGTTATGAGCTGTCAAAGTTTACCACACACGGTCAAATTCTTTGGTCATGGTCAGTGACATATGCATACCTTGGTTGGTCATCGTGCATGGTCTCCACACCGTGCCACAACATATTGAAGGTCATTGCTAGTTGATACCTGGTGTTCCCAAACAATTGTGTCCCCCTCTGTCTATTTATGACTCATATTATGAGTTGTCAACGTTGTCCACACACGTCGGATTTCTTTGGTTGAAGGCAGTACATGTGCCTACTTTGGTCGGTCATTGTGCATGGTAGCCACACCGTGCTACTACTGATTGAAGGGCGTTGTATTTGCTAGTTGAGAACCGATATTCCTGACCATTTGTGACTCGTGTTATGGTTGGTGAACGTTGACCACCCATATTGAAATTCTTTGGTCATGGTCACTGACATATGCCTAGTTTGGTTGTTTTATGTGCAGAGTAGCCACACCGTGCCATTACGTATTGAAGTTATTTGTCCTTTCCAGTACATGCACAGGGTTACCAACCCATTGTCTATCCCTCTGACCATTCGTGACTCATGTTATGAGTTGTCAATGTTGACCACACATAAAGGACTTCTTCCGTCATAGTCAGTGACGTATTTATCATTTGGTTGGTCATTGTGCACGCTAGCCACACCGTGCCACTACTTGTTGGTGTTCTTCATACTTGCTAGTCGATAACTAGTGTTCCCAATCAATTATTTCCCCTCTGACCATTTGTGACTCGTGTTATGAGTTTTCAGTATGGACCAAACACTGTGAAGTTCGTTTGTCATGGTTAGTGACATATGCCTACTTCGATTAGTCATTGTACATGGTTACCATGCCGTGTCACTACATATGAAAGGCATTTGTGCTTTCTTGTTAATAGCTAATGTTCCCAAATCATTGGTATCCCCCTTTGACTATCTGTGACTCGGGTTGTGAGCTGTCAACGCTGACCACATGAAGTGAAATTCGTTGGTCATGGCCAGTGACATATGCATACTTTGGTTGGTCACTGTGCATGGTAGCCACGCTGTGCCACTACATATTGAAGGTATTTGTACTCTCTAGTGGATATCCAGTATTCACAAACCGTTATCTTTCACCTTGACCATTAGTGACTCGTGTTATGAGGTGTCAACGTTTACCACACGTAGTGACATTATTTGGTCATGGTCAGTGACATATGCCTACTTTGGCTGGTCATCGTGCATGGTATCCAAACCAAGCCACAACTTATTGAAGGTCCTTCTGCTTACTAGTTGATACCTGGTCTTTCCAAACCATTGTCTCCCCCCTGACCATTTGTGACTCCTATTATGAGTTGTCAATGCTGACCACACACAGCGGATTTCTTTGGTCAAAGGCAGTACTTTATGCCTACTTTGGTCGGTTGTTGTGCATGGTTGCCACACCGTGCTTATACTGATTGAAGGTCACTGTACTTGCTAGTTGAGAACTGATATTCACAGACCATTGTTTCCTCCTCTGATCGTTTGTGACACGTGTTATGGTTGGTCAACGTTGACCACCCATATTGAAACTCTGTGGACATGGTCAGTGACATGTGCCTAGTTTGCTTGTTTAGTGTGCATATTAGCTACACCATGCCACTACGTATTGAAGTTCTATGTCCTTTCTAGTTGATACACAGGGTTCCCAAACCATTTTCTCTCCCTCTGACCATTTGTGACTCGTGTTGTGAGTTGTCAATGTTGACCAGACATAGTGGACTTCTTCAGTCATAGTCAGTGACGTATGCATCCTTTGGTTGGTCACTGTGCACGCTAGCCACACCGTGGCACTACTTGTTGAAGGTATTTGTACTTGCTAATTGATAACTAGTGTTCCTAACCCATTGTTTCCACCACTGACCATCTGTGACTTGTGTTATGCGTTTTCAACGTTGACCACACACTGTGAAATTCTGTTGGTCATGGTTAGTGACATATGCCTACGTTGGTTTTTCACTGTACATGGCTACCACGCCGTGTCAGTACGTATGCAAGGTCTCTGTGCTTTCTTGTTGATAGCTAGTGTTCCCAAACCATTGTTACCCCCTCTGAATATCAGTGACTAATGTTGTGAGTTGTCAACATTGACCACATGAAGGGAAATTCTTTGGTCATGGTCAGTGACATATGCGTACTTTGGTTAGTCACTATGCATTGTAGCCACACTGTGCCACTGCATATTGAAGGTTGTTGTACTTGCTAGTCGATAACTAGTATTTAGAAAACATTATCTTCCACTCTTACAGTTTGTGACTCGTGTTATGAGTTGTCAAAGCTTACGACACATGGTGACATCCTTTGGTCATGGTCAGTGACATATGGTTGGTCATCGTGCATGGTATCCAAACCGTGCCACAACGTACTTAAGGTCATTGTGCTTGCTAGTTGATACCTGGTGTTCCCAAACAGTTGTTCCCCCCTCTAACTATTTGTGACTCGTATTATGAGTTGTCAACGTTGACCATACACATTGGATCTCTTTGGTAAAGGGAAGTACATAAGCCTACTCTGGTCGGCCATTGTGCATGGTAGCCACACCATGCCACTATTGGTTGAAGGTCGTTGTACTTGCTAGTTGAGAACTGATATTCCCGGACCATTGTTTCCCCCTCTAACCGTTTGTGACTCATGTTATGGTTGGTGAATGTTGACCACCCATATTGAAATCCGTTGGTCATGGTCACTGACATATGCCTAGTTTAGTTGTTTGGTGTGCATAGTAGCCACACCGTGCCACTACATATTGAAGTTATTTGTCCTTTCCAGTCCATGCACAGGGTTACCAACCCATTGTCTCTCCTGCTGACCATTCGTGACTCATGTTCTGAGTTGTCAATGTTGACCACACATAGTGTCCTTCTTCCGTCATAGTGAGTGACGTATTTATCATTTGGTTGGTCATTGTGCACGCTAGCCACACCATGCCACTACTTGTTGAAGTTCTTCATACTTGTTGAAAACCAGTGTTCCCATCCCATTGTTTCCCCCTCTGACCATTTGTGTCTCGTGTGATGAGTTTTCATTGTTCACCACACACCGTGAAATTCTTTGCTCATGGTTAATGACATATGCCTAGTTTGGTTCGTCACTGTACGTGGTTACCACGCCGTGTCACTACGTATTGAAGGTCTTTGTGCTTTCTAGTTGAAAGCTAGTGTTCCCAAACCATTATTACCCCCATCTGACTATCAGTGACTTGTGTTATGATTTGTCAACACTGACCACATGAAGTGAAATTCGTTGGTCATGGTCAGTGCCATATGCATACTTTGGCTGGTCACTGTGCATGGTAGCCACGCTATGCCATTACATATTGAAGGTATTTGTACTTGCTAGTCGATAACTAGTATTCACAAACCATTATCTTCCACCCTGACAATTCGTGACTCGTGTTATGAGTTGTAAGATTTCATCACACTTAGTGACACTATTTGGTCATGTTCATTGACATATGCCTACCTTGGTTGGTCATCGTGCATGGTATCCACACCGTGCCACAACGTATTGAAGCTCCTTGTGCTTGCTAGTTGATACCTGGTGTTCCCAAACCATTGTTTCCCCCTCTGACCATTTGCGACTCCTATTATGAGTTGTCAACGCTGACCACACGCAGCGGATTTCTTTGGTCAAAGGTAGTACATATGCCTACTTTGGTCGGGTATTGTGCATGGCAGCCACACCGTGCTTATACTGATTGAAAATCGCAGTACTTGCTAGTTGAGAACTGATATTCACAGACCATTGTTTCCCCCTCTGACCGTTTGTGACTCGTGTTATGGTTGGTGAATGTTGACCACCCATATTGAAATTCTTTCATCATGGTCGGTGACATATGCCTAGTTTGATTGTTTCGTGTGCATGGTAGCCACACCGTGCCACTACGCATTGAAGTTCTTTGTCCTTTCTAGTCGATACATAGGGTTCCCAAACCATTGTCTCTCCCTCTGACCATTTGTGACTCGTGTTATGAGTTGTCAATGTTGACCATACATAGTGGACTTCTTCGGTCATACTCAGTGACGTGTGCATCATTTGGGTGGTCACTGTGTACGCTAGCCACACCATGCCACTACTTGTTGAAAATCGTTCTACGTGCTAGTTGATAACTAGTGTTCCTAAAGCACTTGTGACTCGTGTTATGAGTTTTCAACGTTGACCACACACTGTGAAATCCGTTTGGGATTTTCAACATGGTTGGGAACACTAGTTTTCAGCTAGCAAGTAGAAAGATTTTCAACAAGTAGTGGCACAGTGTGGCTAGCATGCACAGTGTTCAACCGTGTTGAAAATCTTTCTAGTGTTCCCAACCTTGTTGAAAATATTTATAGTGTTCCAAAACATGTTGAAAATCTAGACACGGTGTGGCTAGCGTGCACAGTGTTCAACTCCTGATGTTGAATCTCGTTTCAACCTACTTGTTGACAATCTTTCTACTTGCTAGTCGATAACTAGGTTTCAACTAGAAAGTAGAAAGACTTTCAACAAGTCGTGGTACTGTATGGCTAGTGTACACAGTGACCAACCAAAGGATGCACACGTCACTCACTATGACTGAAGAAGTCCACTGTGTATGGTCAACATTGACAACTCATGACACGAGTCACGAATGGTCAAAGGGAGAGACAATGGTTTGGGAACCCTATGTATCAACTAGAAAGGACAAAGAGCTTTAATGCGTAGTGGCACGATGTGGATACTATGCACACCAAACAACCAAACTAGGCATATGTCACCGACCATTATGAAAGAATTTCAATATGGGTGGTCAACATTCACCAACCATAACACAAGTCACAAACGGTCAGATGGGGAAACAATGGTCTGTGAATATCAGTTCTCAACTAGCAAGTACAGCAACCTTCAGTGAGTATAAGCACGGTGTGGCTACCATGCACAATGACCGACCAAAGTAGGCATATGTACTACCTTTGACCAAAGAAATCCGTTATGTGTGGTCAGCATTGACAACACATAACAGGAGTCACAAATGGTCAGAGGGGGAGACAATGGTTTGGGAACATCAGGTATCAACTAGCAAGCACAAGGACGTTCAATACGTTGTGGCGCAGTGTGGATACCATGCACGATGACCAGCCAAAGTAGGCATATGTCACTGACCATGACTAAATAATGTCACTAAGTGTGGTAAACTTTGACAACTCATAACACGAGTCACAAATGGTCAGGGTGGAAGATAATGGTTTGTGAATACTACTTATTGACTAGCACGTATAAAAACATTCAATATGCAGAGGCAAATTGTAGCTACAATGCACAGTGACCAACCAAAGAATCTATATGTCACTGACCATGACCAAAGAATTTCACTTCATGTGGTCAATGTTGACAACTAACAACACGAGTCACACATGTTTAGAGGGGATATGAATGGGTTGGGAACACTAGCTATCAACTAGAAAGCACAATGGCCTTTGATACGTAGTGACACGGCGTGGTCACCATGTACAGTGAGAAACCAAAGTAGGCTTATGTCACAAATTATGACCAAGAGAGTTTCACGGTGTAAGGTCAACATTGAAAACGCATAACACGAGTCACAAGTGGTCAGAGGGGTAAACAATGAGTTGGGAACACTAGTTTTCAACTAGCAAGTACAAAGACCTCCAACAAGCAGTGGCACGGCGTGGCTAGCGTGCACAGTGACCAGCCAAAGGATGCATACATCACTGACTATGACCATAGAAGTCCACTATGTGTGGTCAACATTGACAACTCATAAAACGAGTCACAAATGGTCAGAGGGAGAGACAATGATTTGGGAACTCTATGTATTGACTATAAAGGAAAAAGAACTTCAATACGTAGTGCCACGGTGTGGCTACTATGCACACAAAACAACCAAACCAGGCATATGTCACTGACCATGACCAGAGAATTTCAATATTAGTGGTCAACGTTGACCAACCATAACACATGTCACAAACGGTCAGAGGGGGAAAGAATGATCTGGGACTATCAGTTCTCAACTAGAAAGTACAGTGACCTTCAATCAGTATAAGCACGGTGTGGCATGCACAATGACCGACCAAAGTAGGCATATGTACTGCCTTTGACCGAAGAAATCCGTTGTGTGTGGTCAGCGTTGACAACTCATTATATGAGTCACAAATGGTCATAGGGGAAGACAATGGTTTGGGAACACCAGGTATCAACTAGCAAGCACAAGGACCTTCAATAAGTTGTGGCACGGTGTGGATATCATGCACGATGACCAGCCAAAGTAGGCATATGTCACTGACCATGACCAAATAATGTCACTAAGGGTGGTAAACGTTGACAACTCATAGCACGAGTCACAAATGGTCATGGTGGAAGATAATGATTTGTGAATACTAGTTATCCACTAGCAAGTACAAATACATTCAACATGTAGTGGCACAGCGTGGCTACCATGCACAGAAACCAACCAAAGTATGCATATGTCAGTGACCATGACCAACGAATTTCATTTCATGTGGTCAGCGTTGACAACTCACAACACGAGTCACAGACAGTCAAAGGGGGGTAACAATGGTTTGGGAATACTAGCTATTGTCTATAAAGCACAAATACCTTTAATATGTAGTGACACGGCGTGGTAACCATGTACAGTGACAAACCAAAGTAGGCATATGTCACTTACCATGACCAAACGAATTTCACAGTGTTTGGTCACCATTGAAAACTCATAACACTTGACACAAATGGTTCGAAGCGGAAGCAATGAATTGGGAACACTAGTTATCAACTAGCAAGTATAAAGAACTTCCACAAGTAGTGGCATGATGTGGCTAGTGTGCACAGAGACAAACCAAAGGATGCATACCTTACTGACTATGACCGAAGAAGTCCACTATGTGTGGTCAACATTGACAGCTCATAACACGAGTCGCAAATGGTCACAGGGAGAGCCAATGGTTTGGGAACCCTGTGCATGTACTAGAAAAGACAAATAACTTCAATACATAGTGGCACGGTGTGGCTACTATGCACACCAAACATACAAACTAGGCATATGTTACTGACCATGACGAAAGAATTTCAATATTGGTGGTCAACGTTCACCAACCATAACACGAGTCACAAGCGGTCAGAGGGGGAAACAATGGTGCGAGAATATCAGTTCTCAACTTGCAAGTACAACGCCCTTCAATCAGTAGTAGCACGGTGTTACTACCATGCACAATGACCGACCAAAGTAGGCGGAGGTACTGCCTTTGACGAAAGAAATCCGCCGTGTGTGGTCAACGTTGACAACTCATAACACGAGTCACAAATAGTCAGATGGGAACACAATTGTTTGGGAACACAAGATATCAACTAGCAAGCACAATGACCTTCAATACGTTGTGGCACGGTTTGGATTCCATGCATGATGACCAACCAAAGTAGGCATATGTCCCTGACCATGACCAAATAATGTCACTACCACGAGTCACAAATGGTCAGGGTGGAAGATAATGATTTCTAAATACTAGTTATCGACTAGCAAGTACAAATAAATTCAATATGTAGTGGCACACTGTGGCTACATATCACAGTGACCAACCAAAGTATGCATATGTCACTGACCATGAATAAAGAATTTCACTTCATGTGGTCAACATTTACAACTCACAACACGAGTCACAGATAGTCAGAGGGGGCTAACAATGGTTTAGGAACATTGGCTGTCAACAAGAAAGCACAAAGACCTTTGGTACATAATAACACGGCATGGTAACCATGTACAGTGACAAACCAAACTGGGCATATGTCACTAACCATCACCAAAGAAATTCACGGTGTGTGGTCAACGTTGAAAACTCATCACACGAGTCACAAATGGTCAGATGGGGGAAAGAATGGGCTAGGAACACTAGCTATCAACTAGCAAGTATGAAGAACTTCAACAAGTAGTGGCACGGTGTGGCCAGCGTGCACAGTGACCAACTAAGGATGAATACGTCACTGACTAACGCGGAAAAAGTCCACTATGTGTGGTCAACATTGACAACTCATAACACGAGTCACGAATGGTCAGAGGGAGAGACAATGGGTTGGGAACCCTATGCATGGACTAGGAAAGACAAATAACTTTAATACGTAGTGGCACGGTGTGGCTACTATGCACACCAAACAACCAAACTAGGCATATGTCACTGACCATGACCAAATAACTTCAATATGGATGATCAACATTCACCAATCATAACACGAGTCACAAACGGTCGGAGGGGGAAACAATGATCCGGGAATATCAGTTCTCAACTACCAAGTACAACGAACTTCAATCAGTAGTAGCACGGTGTGGCTACCATGCACAATGACCGGCTAGAGTAGGCTTATGTACTGTCTTTGACCAAAGAAATCCTATGTGTATTGTCAATGTTGACAACACATAATACGAGTCACAAATAGTCAGAGGGGGAAACAATTGTTTGGGAACACCAGGTATCAGCTAGCAGCACAATGACCTTCAGTACGTTGTGGCACGGTGTGGATACCATGCACGATGACCAACCAAAGTAGGCATATGTCACTGACCATGACCACATAGTGTCACTGAGTGTAGTAAAATTTGACAACTCATAACACGAGTCACAAATGGTCAGAGTGGAATACAATGGTTTCTAAATACTAGTTATCAACTAGCACTTACAAATACCTTCAATATGCAGTGGCAGAGTGTAGCTACAATGCACTGTGACCAACCAAAGTATGCATATGTCACTGACCATGACCAAATAATTTCACTTCATGTGGTCAATGTTGACAACTCACAACACGAGTCACATACATTCAGAGAGGGTAACAATGGTTTGGGAATAATGGCTATCAAATAAAACGCACAAAGACCTTCAATTCGTAGTCACATGGCTTGGTAACCATGTACAGTGACAAACCAAAGTAGGCATATGTCACTAACCATGACCAAAGGTATGTCACAGCGTGTGGTCAACATTGAAAACGCATAACACGAGTCACAAATGGTCAAAGGGGGAAACAATGGGTTGCTAACACTAGTTATCAACTAGCAAGTACAAAGAACTTCAACAAGCATTGGCAGGGCGTGGCTAGCTAGCACAGTGACAAACCAAAGGATGCATACGTCACTGACTATTTCCAAAGAAGTCGCCTATGAGTGGTCAACATTGATAACTCATAACACAAGTCACAAATGGTCAGAGGGAGAGACAATGGTTTGGGAACCCTATGTATCAACTAGATAGGACAAATAACTTCAATACGCAGTGGCACGGTGTGGCTAATATGCACACCAAACAACCAAACTCGGCATATGTCATGACCATGACCAGAGAATTTCAATATGAGTGGTCAACGTTGACCAACCATAACACGAGTCACAATGCTATGGGAATATCAGTTCTCAACTAGCAAGTACAACGGCCTTCAGTCAGTAGAAGCACGTTGTGGCTACCATGCACAATGACCGACCAAAATAAACATATGTACTGCCTTTAACCAAAGAAATACGCTGTGTGTGGTCAACATTGACGACTCATAATACGAGTCACAAATGGTCAGAGGGGGAAACAATGGTTTGGGAACACCAAGTATCAAATGGCAAGCACAAGGAGCCTCAGTACGTTGTGGCATGGTGTGGATACCATGCACGATGACCAACCAAAGTAGGCATATGTCACTGACCATGACCAAATAATGTCACTAAGTGTGGTAAACTTTGAAAACTTATATCACGAGTCACAAATGGTCAGAGTGGAAGATAATGGTTTGTGAATACTAATAATGCAATAGCAAGTACAAATACCTTTAATATGTAGTGGCACAGTGTGGCTACAATGCACCGTGACCAACCAACGTATGCATCAGTCACATACCATGAACAGAGAATGTCACTTCATGTGGTCAACATTTACAACACAGAACACAAGTCACGGATAGTGAGAGGGGACTAAAAATTGTTTGGGAACAGTAGACGTCAACAAGAAAGCACAAAGACGTTCAATACTTAATGACACGGCGTGTTAACCATGCACACTGACAAACCAAGGTAGGCATATGTCACAAACCATGACAAAACATGTTTCACGGTGTGTGGTCAACGTTGAGCACTCATAACACGAGTCACAAATGGTCAGTGGGAGAAACCATGGGTTGGGAACACTAGTTATCAACTAGCAAGTAGAAATATTTTCAACAAGTAGCAGCACGGTGTGGCTAGCGTGCACAGTGACAAAACCAAAAGGATGAACACGTCACTGACTATGACCGAAGAAGTCCAGTATGTATGGTCAACATTGATAACTCATAACACGAGTCACAAATGGTCAGAGGGAGAGACAATGATTTGGGAACCCTGTGTATCAACTAGAAATAACAAAGAACTTCAATGCGTAGTGGCACGGTGTAGCTACTATGCACACCAACAACCAAACTAGGCATATGTCATCGACCATGATGAAAACACTTCAATATGGGTGGTCAACATTCACCAACCAGAACACGAGTCACAAACGGTCAGAGGGGGAAAAATGGTCTGTGAATATTAGTTCTCAACTAGCAAGTACAGCGACCTTCAATCATTATAAGCACAGTGTAGCTACCATGCACAATGACCAACCAAAGTAGGCATATGTACTACCTTTGACCAAATAAATCCGTTGTGTGTGGTCAGCGTTCATAACTCATAATATGAGTCACAAATGGTCAGAGGAGGAGACAATGGTTTGGGAACACCAGGTATCAACTAGCAAGCACAAGGTCCTTCAATACGTTGTAGCACGGTGTGGATACCATGCAAGATGACCAACCAAAGTAGGCATATGTCACTGACCATGACCAAATAACGTCACTAAGTGTGGTAAACTTTGACAGCTCATAACACGAGTCACAAGTGGTCAGGGTGGAAGATAATGGTTTGTGAATACTAGTTATCGACTAGCAAGTACACATTTCTTCAAAATCTAGTGGCACAGCGTGGCTACCATGCAAAGTGACCAACCAAAGTATGCATATGTCACTGACCATGACCAACAAATTTCACTTCATGTGGTCAGCGTTGACAATTCACAACACGAGTCACTGATAGTAAGAGGGGGGTAACAATGTTTTGGGAACACTAGCTATCAACTAGAAAGCACAAAGACCTTCAATACGTAGTGACACGGCGTGGTAACCACGTACAGTGACAAACAAAACTAAGGTACATGCCACTGACCATGATCAAATCATTTCAATATGGGTGGTCAACGTTCACAACCCATGACAGGAGTCACAAATGGTCGGAGGGGAAAAACATGGTTTCAAAACACTATGTATCTTCTAGCAAGTACAAAGATTTTTTGTATGTAGTGGCACGGTGTGGCTACCGTGCACAATGACCTTTCCTAGTAGGCATACATCACTGCTCATGACCAAATAAGTTTGGTGTGTGTGGTCAACGTTCACAATTCATAATAGAAGTAAAAAATGGGCAGAGGGAGAAACTATGGGTTGGGAATACTCGGTATTGACTAGCGAGTACAAAGATTTCTGAGAAGTGGTGGCACGGTGTGGCTACCATGCACATTGACCAACGAAAGTCTGCTTGTGTCATTGGATGTCATAAAAGAGTTCCACTGTGTGTAGTCAATCGGAGAAATGGTTGAGAGGTTATTCAAGCTCGAAGTTGCAATATTTGAAATTCCGTCAGCGTCAAATTTTCATGATTAAACAAACTTTGTTATCATTCATACTTTTGAAAACTTCCCTCTAATCTTACACCCCCTTATTTCATGCCCTTTACCCATAGAATCCTTATAAAGTCACTTGAATATGATATGAACTCCATGTGAGTTGGCCTAGTGCTTATAGAGTTAGATTCTGGAGCGGTAGGTCCTGGGGTTGTACTTGTACGCATTATAGAATAGGCTCACAACCTGGGGGGGGGGGAGGGCGGCCGTGTTGTGATACCTCAACTCTACCTTTCAGCCTAAACCCTTTGGGGGGGGGGGGTAGGGTGTGTCATAACGCGGTCACAACTCCGTCCTCCAGGTCGTCCACAGAACATCCCTCTAGGGGGGTGGGAGGGAGTATTCCAGTGAAGGCACCTACGCGTATCAAATCAAGAAAAACCAACCTGGTGTCAAAGGGAGAAACCTTTGCTATTTATTGACTAGCAAGTACAAAGACTTTCAACAAGCAGTGGAACTGTGTGGCTACCATGGACAATGACCAACCAGATTAGGCATGTGCCACTTACCATGACCAAATAATTTTACTATGTGTGGTCACCTTGACAACCCATAACATGGGTCACAAATTGTCAGAGGGGGAAACAATGGTTTGGGAATACTAGATACCAACTAGCAAGTACAACAACCTTCAGTCAGAAGTAGCACGGTGTGGCTACCATGCATAATGACCAACCAATGTAGGCAAATGTATTGCCTTTGACCAAAGAAATCCGCCGAGTGTGCTCAAGGTTGACAACTCATTATACGAATCACAAATAGTCAGAGGGGGAAACAATTGTTTGGGAACACCAGGTATCAACTAGCAAGCAGAATGAGCTTCAATACATTGTGGTATGGTGTGGATACCATGCACGACGACCAACCAAGGTATGCATATGTCACTGACGATGACCAAAGAATGTCACCATGTGTGGTAAACTTTGACAGCTCATAACACGAGTCACAAATGGTGAGAGCGGAAGATAATGGTTTCTAAATACTAGTTATCGACTAGCAAATACAAATACCTTGAATGTGTAGTGGCACGGTGTGGCTACAATGCACAGTGACCAACCAAAGCATGCATATGTCACTGACCAAAAGAAAAGAAATTCACTTCATGTGGTCAACGTTGACAACTCACATCATGAGTCACAGATCTTCAAAGGGGCTAACAACGGTTTGGGAACACTAACTATCAACTAGAAAGCACAAAGACCTTTGATACGTAGTGACACGGCGTGGAAACCATGCACAGGGACAAACCAAAGTAGGCATATGTCACTAACCATGACCAAACGGATTTCACAGTGTGTGGTCAACATTGAAAACTCATAATACGAGTCACAAATGGTCAGTGGGGGAGACCATGGGTTGGGAACACTAGTTATCAAATAGTAAGTAGAAATATTGTCAACAAGTAGTGGCACGGTTGGGCTAGCGTGCATTGTGACCAACCAAAGGATGCGTACGTCACTGACTATGACCAAAGAAGTCCACTGTGTGTAATCAACATTGACAACTCGTAACACACAAATGGTCAGAGGGAGAGACAATGGTTAGGGAACCCTATGTATCAACTAGAAAGGACAAAGAACTTCAATACGCAGTGGCACGGTGTGGCTAATATGCACACCAAACAACCAAACTCATCATATATCACTGACCATGACCAGAGAATTTCAATATGGGTGGTCAACGTTGACCAACCATAACAGGAGTCACAAACGGTCAGAGGAGGAAACAATGATATGGGAATGTTAGTTCTCAGGTAGCAAGTACAACGACCTTCAGTCAATAGTAGCAAGGTGTGGCTACCATGCACAATTATTGACCAAAGTAGGCATATGTACTGCCTTTGACCAAAGAAATCTGATGTGTGTGGTCAACTTTGACAACTCAGAATATGAGTCACAAATGGTCAGAGGGGGAAACAATGGTTTGGGAACGCCAAGTATCAAATAGAAAGCACAAGGAGCTTCAATACGTTGTGGCACGGTGTGGATACCATGCACGATAACCAACCTAAGTAGGCATATGTCACTGACCATGACCAACTATTGTCACTAACTGTGGTAAACTTTGACAACTCATAACACGAGTCACAAATGGTCAGGGTGGAAGATAATGCTTTGTGAATACTAGTTATTGACTAGCAAGTACAAACACCTTCAATATGTAGTGGCAAAGCGTGGCTACCATGCATAGTGATCAACCAAAGTATGCATATGTCACTGACCATGACCAACGAATTTCAATTAATGTGGTCAGCGTTGACAACTCACAACACATGTCACTGATAGTCTGAGAGGGGTAATAATGGTTTGGGAATACTGGCTATCAAGTAGAAAGTACAAAGACCTTCAATACATAGTGACACGGCGTGGTAACCACGTATAGTGACAAATCAAACTAGGCATATGTCACTAACCATGACCAAAGAGTTTCACGGTGTGTGGTCAACGTTGCAAACTCATCACACAAGTCACAAATGGTCAGAGGGGGAAACAATGGGCTGGGAATACTAGTTATGAACTAGCAAGTATGATGAACTTCAACCAGTAGTGGCACAGTGTGGCTAGCGTGCACAGTGACCAACCAAACGATGAATACGTCACTGACTATGATGAAAGAAGTCCAATATGTGTGGTCAACATTGACAACTCATAACAGGAGTCACGAATAGTCAGAGGGGGAGACAATGGGTTGGGAACCCTATGCATGGACTAGAAAGGACAAATAACTTCAATACATAGTGGCACAGTGTGGTTACTATGCACACCAAACAAACAAACTAGGCATAAGTCACTGACCATGACCAAATAATTTCAATATGGGTAGTCAACGTTCACCAGCCATAAAACGAGTCACAAACGGTCAGAAGGGAAACAATGGTCTGTGAATATCAGTTGTCAACTAGCAAGTACAGCGACCTTCAATCAGTATACGCACGGTGTGCCTACCATGCACAATGACCGACCAGACTAGGCATGTGAACGACCTTTGACCAAAGAAATCCATTGTGTATGGTCAACGTTGACATCTCATAATACGAGTCACAAATAATCAGAGGGGGAAATAACTGTTTGGGAACACCGGGTATCAACTAGCAAGCACAATGACATTCTGTACGTTGTGGCACGGTGTGGATACCATGCACGATGACCAACCATATGTCACTGACCATGACCAAAGAATATCACCATGTGCGGTCAACTTTGACAACTCATAACACGAGTCACAATGCTCAAAGTGGAAGATAATGGTTTCCAAGTAATAGTTATCGACTAGCAAGTACAAATACCTTCAATATGCAGTGGCAGAGTGTTGCTACAATGCACAGTGACTAACCAAAGAATGTATATGTCACTGGACATGACCAAAGAATTTAACTTCATGTGGTCAATGTTGACAACCCACAACACAAGTCACAGATATTCAGAGGGGGTAACAATGGTTTGGCAACACTAGCTATCAACTAGAAGGCACAGAGACCTTTGATACGTAGTGATACGGCGTGGTGACCATGTACAGTGACAAACCAAAGTAGGCATATGTCACTAACCATGACCAAATTTATTTCACAGCGTGTGGTCAACGTTGAAAACGCATAACACGAGTCAAAAATGGTCAGAGGAAGAAACAATGGGTTGGGAACACTAGTTATCAACGACGAGGTACAAAGACTTTCAACAAGCAATGGCATGGTGTGGCTAGCTTGCACAGTGACCAACCAATAGATGCATACGTCAATGGCTATGGCTGAAGATGTCCACTCTATGTGGTCAACATTGACAACTCATAACACGAGTCACAAATGGTCAGAGGGAGAGACAATGGTTTGGGAACCCTATGTATCGACTAGAAAGGACAAAGAACTTCAATACGTAGTGGCACGGTGTGGCTACCATGCACAGTGACCAACCAATAGATGCATACGTCAATGGCTATGGCTGAAGATGTCCACTCTATGTGGTCAACATTGACAACTCATAACACGAGTCACAAATGGTCAGAGGGAGAGACAATGGTTTGGGAACCCTATGTATCGACTAGAAAGGACAAAGAACTTCAATACGTAGTGGCACGGTGTGGCTACTATGCACACCAAACCACCAATCTAGGCATATGTCACTGACCATGACCAGAGAATTTCAATATGGGTGGTCGACGTTGACCAACCATAACACCTGTCACAACCAGTCAGAGGAGGAAACAATGCTCTGTGACTATTAGTTCTCAACTAGCAAGTACAGTGACATTCAATCAGTATAAGCACGGTGTGGCTACCATGCACAATGACCAACTAAAGTAGGAATATTTACTGCCTTTGACCAAATTATTCTGTTGTGTGTGGTCAGCGTTGACAACTCGTAATGGGAGTCACAAATGGTCAGAGGGAGAGACAATGGTTTGAGAACACCAGGTATCAACTACCAAGCACAAGAACCTTCAATACGTTACGGCATGGTGTGGATAGTATGCACGATGACCAGCCAAAGTAGGCATATGTCACTAACCATGACCAAATAATGTCACTAAGTGTGGTAAACGCTGACAACTCATAACATGAGTCACAAATGGTCAAGGTGAAAGATAATGGGTTGTGCATACAAGTTATCCACTAGCAAGTACAAATACCTTCAATATGTAGTGGCACAGCGTGTCTACCATGCAAAGTGACCAACCAAAGTATGGATATGTCATTGACCATGACCAACGAATTTCACTTCATCATGTCAGCATTGAGAACTCACAACACTAATCACAGATAGTCAACTGGGGGTAGTAATGGTTTGGGAACACTAGCAATTACATAGAAAGCACAAACACCTTTAATATGTAGTGACACGACGTGGTAACCATGTACAGTGACAAACCAAAGTAGGCATATGTCACTAACCATGACCAAACGAATTTCACAGTGTGAAATCAATATTGAAAACTCATAACACGAGTCACAAATGGTTCGAGGGGAAAACAATGGGTTGGGAATACCAGTTATCTACTAGCAAGTATGATGAACTTCAACAAGTAGTGGCACGGTTTGGCTAGCGTGCACAGTGACAAACCAAAGGATGAATACGTCACTGAATATGACCGAAGAAATCCAGTATGCGTGGTCAGCATTGACAACTCATAACACGAGTAACAAATGGTCAGAGGGAGAGACAATGGTTTCCAAACCCTGTGCATGGACTAGAAAGGACAAATAGTTTCAATACGTAGTGGCACGGTGTGGCTACTATGCACACCAAACAAACAAACTAGGCATATGCCAGTGACCATGATAAAGGAATTTCAATATGGGTGGTCAACGTTCACCAACCATAACACGAGTCACAAACGGCCAGAGGGGGAAGCAATGGTCCGGGAATATCAGTTCTCAACTGGCAAGTACAACACCTTTCAATCAGTAGTAGCACCGTGTGGCTACCATGCACAATGACCAACCAAAGTAGGCTTATGTACTGCCTTTGACCATAGAAATCCGCCGTGTGTGGTCAACGCTGACAACTCATAATGTGAGTCACAAATAGTCAGAGGGGGGAGAGAATTGTGTGGGAACACCAGGTATCAACTAGCAATCACAATGAGCTTCAATACGTTGTGGCACGGTGTGGATACCATGCACGATGACCAACCAAGGTATGCATATGTCACTGACCATGACCAAATAATATCACTAGGTGTGGTAAACTTTGATAACTCATAACATGAGTCACAAATGGTCAGGGTGGAAGATAATGGTTTATGAATACTAGTTATCAACTTGGAAGTAAAAATACCTTCAATATGAGGTGGCACAGTGTTGCTACATATCACAGTGACCAACCAAAGTATGCAAATGTCACTGACCATGAACAAAGAATTTCACTTCATGTGGTCAACATTCACAACTCACAACACGAGTCACATATAGTCAGAGGGGGCTAACAATGGGTTGGGAACACTAGCTTTCAACAAGAAAGCACAAAGACCTTCGATATGTAATGACACGGCGTGGTAACCATGTACAGTGACAAACCAAAGTAATCATATGTCACAAACCATGACCAAACGGATTTCACAGTGTGTGGTCAACGTTGAAAACTCATAACACGAGTCACAAGTGGTCTGTGGGGGAAGCCATGGGTTGGGAACACTAGTTATCAACTAGCAAGTAGAACGTTTTTCAACAAGTAGTGGCACGGTGTGGCTAGCGTGCACAATGACCAACCAAAGGATGCGCACGTCACTGACTATGACCGAAGAAGTCCACTATGTATGGTCAGCATTGACAACTCATAACACGAGTCACAAATGGTCAGATGGAGAGACAGTGGTTTGGGAACCCTATGTATCGACTAGAAAGGACAAAGAACTTCAATGCGTAGTGGCACAGTGTGGCTATTATGCACACGAAACAACCAAACTAGGCATATGTCACCGACCATGATGAAAGAATTTCAATATGGTGGGTCAACATTCACCAATCATAACACGAGTCACAAACGGTCTGAGGGGGAAACAATGGTCTGTGAATATCAGTTATCAACTAGCAAGTACTGCGACCTTCAATTAGTGTAAGCATGGTGTGGCTGCCATGCACAATGACCGACCAAAGTAGGCATATGTACTACCTTTGACCAAAGAAATCCGCTGCGTGTGGTCAGACGGGGACAACTCATAAAAGGAGTCGCAAATGGTCAGAGGGGTAAACAATGGTTTGGCAACACCAGGTATCAACTAGCAAGCACAAGGAGCTTCAATACGTCATGGCACGGTGTGGATACCATGCACGATGACCAACCAAGGTAGGCATATGTCAGTGACCATGACCAAATAGTGTCACTAAGTGCGGTAAAATCTTACAACTCATAACAAGAGTCACAAATTGTCAGGGTGGAAGATTATGGTTTGTGAATACTAGTTGTCGACTAGCAAGTACAAATACCTTCAATATGTAATGGCATAGCGTGGCTACCATGCACAGTGACCAGCCAAAGTATGCATATGTCACTGACCATGACCAACAAATTTCACTTCATGTGGTCAGCGTTGACAACTCATAACACGAGTCACTGATAGTCAGATGGGGGTAACAATGGTTTGGGAGCACTAGCTATCAACTAGAAAGCACAAAGAACTTCAATACGTAGTGACACGGCGTGGTAACCACGTACAGTGACAAACCAAACTAGGCATATGTCACTAACCATGAGCAAAGAATTTCACGGTGTGTGGTGAACGATGAAAACTTCTCACACGAGACACAAATGGTCAGAGGGGGAAACAATTGGCTGGGAACACTGGTTATCAACTACCAAGTATGAAGAACTTCAACAAGTAGTGGCACGGTCTGGCTAGCGTGCACAATGACCAACCAAATGATAAATACGTCACTTACTATGACGGAAGAAGGACACTATGTGTGGTCAACATTGACAACTCTGAACATGAGTCACGAACGGTCAGAGGGAGAGACAATGGGTTGGTAACCCTGTGCATGGACTGGAAATGACAAATAACTTCAATATGTAGTGGCACGGTGTGGCTACTATGCACACCAAACAACCAAACTAGGCGTATGTCAGTGACCATGACCAAAGAATTTCAATATGGGTGGTGAACGTTCACCAACCATAACATGAGTCACAAACGGTTAGAGGGGGAAACAATGGTCCGGGAATATCAGTTCTCAACTAGCAAGTACAATGACCTTCAACCAGTAGTAGCATGATGTGGCTACCATGCACAATGACCGACCAGAGTATGCTTATGTACTTCCTTTGACCAAAGAAATCCGATGTGTATGGTCAACGTTGACAACTCATAATACGAGTCACAAATAGTCAGAGGGGGGGGAACAGTTGTTTGGGAACACCAGGTATCAACTAGCAAGCACACTGACCTTAAGTACGTTGTGGCACGGTTTGGATACCATGCACAATGACCAACCATATGTCACTGACCATGACCAAAGGATTTCACCATGTGTCGTAAGCTTTGGCAACTCATAACACGAGTCACAAACTGCAAGAGTGGAAGATAATGTTTTCTAAATACAAGTTATCAAATATGTAGTGGCAGAGTGTGGCTACAATGCATATAGTGACCAACCAAAGTATGCATATGTCATTGACCATAACCAAAGAATTTCCCTTCATGTGGTCAATGTTGACAACTCACAACATTAGTCACAGATATTCAAAGGGGGTAACAATAGTTTTGGAACACTAGCTATCAACTAGAAAGCATAGAGACCTTGGATACGTACTGACACGGCGTGGTAACCATGTACTGTGAAAAACCAACGTAGGCATATGTCACTAACCATGACCAAACGAATTTCACAGTGTGTGGTCAACGTTGAAAACGCATAACACAAGTCACAGATGGTCAGTGGTGGAAACAATCGGTTGGGAACACTAGTTATCAACTAGCAAGTACAAATGCCTTCAACAAGTAGTGGCACGGTGTGGGTAGCGTGCATAGTGACCAACCAAAGGATGTATACGTCACTGACTATGACCAAAGAAGTCCACTATGTCTGGTCAACATTGACAACTCATAACACGAGTCACAAATGGTCAGAGGGAGAGAAAATGGTTTGGGAACCCTGTGTATTGACTAGCAAGGACATAGAACTTCAATACGTAGTGGCACGATGTGACTAATATGCACACCAAACAAGCAAACAAGGCACATGTCACTGACCATGACCAGAGAGTTTCAATATGGGTGGTCAACGTTGACCAACCATAACACGTGTCACAAACGATCAGAGGGGGAAACAATGGTCTGGGAATATCAGTTCTCAACTAGCAAGTACAATGACCTTCAATCAGTATTAGCACGGTGTGGCTACCATGCACAACGACCGACGAAAGTAGGCATATGTACTGCCTTTGACCAAAGAAATCCGCTGTGTGTGGTCAGCATTAACAACTCATAATAGGAGTCAGGGGGGAGACAATGGTTTGGGAACACCAGGTATCAACTAGCAAGCAGAAGGACCTTCAATAAGTTGTGGCACGGTTTGGATACCATGCACGATGACCAGCCAAAGTAGCCATATGTCACTGACCATGACCAAATAATGTCACTATGTGTGGTAAACTTTGACACCTCATAACTCGAGTCACAAATGGTCAGGGTGGAAGATAACGGTTTGTGAATACTAGATATTCACTAGCGAGTACAAATACCTTCAATATGCAGTGGCACAGCGTGGCTACCATGCACAGTGACCAACCAAAGTATGCATATGTCCCTGGCCATGACCAACAAATTTCACTTCATGTGGTCAGCGTTGACAGCTCACAACTTGAGTCACAGATAGTCAAAGGGGGATATCAATGGTTTGGGAATACTAGCTATTAACTAGAAAGCACAAATGCCTTTAATATGTAGTGACACAGCGTGGTAACAATGTATAATGACTAACCAAAGTAGGCATATGTCAATAACCATGTCAAACGAATTTCACATGGTTTGGTCAATACTGAAAACTCATAACACGAGTCACAAATGGTCGGAGGGGGAAACAATTGATTGGGAATACTAGTTATCAACTAGCAAGTATGAAGAACTTCAACAAGTAGTGGCACGGTGTGGCTAGCATGCACAATGACCAACCAAATGATAAACACGTCACTGACTATGATGGAAGAAGTCCACTATGTGTGGTCAACATTGACAACTCAGAACATGAGTCATGAATGGTCAGAGGGAGAAACAATGGGTTGGTAACCCTGTGCATGGACTGGAAAGGACAAATAACTTCAATACGTATTGGCACGGTGTGGCTACTATGCACATAAAACAACCAAACTAGGCATATGTCAGTGACCATGACCAAAGAATTTCAATATGGGTGGTCAACGTTCACCAACCATAACACGAGTCACAAACAGTCAGAGGGGGAAATAATGGTCCAAGAATATCGGTTCTCAACTAGCAAGTACAATGCTCTTCAATCAGTAGTAGCACGGTGTGGCTACCATGCACAATGACCGACCAAAGCAGGCATATGTACTTCCTTCAATCAAAGAAATCCGCCGTGTGTGGACAACGTTGACAACTCATAATATGAGACACAAATAGTCAGAGGGGGACACAATTGTTTGGGAACAGCAGGTATCAGCTAGCAAGCACAATGACCTTCAGTACGTTGTGGCACGGTGTGGATACCATGCACGATGACCAACCATATGTCACTGACCATGACCAAAGAATGTCACCATGTGTGGTAAACTTTGACAACTCACAACACGAGTCACAAATGGTCAGAGTGGAATATAATGGTTTCCAAATACTAGTTATCGACTAGCAAGTACAAATACCTTCGATGTGCAGTGGCACAGTGTGGTTACAATGCACGGTGACCAACCAAAGTATGCATATGTCACTGACAATGACCAAAGAATTTCACTTCATGTGGTCAACGTTGACAACTCACAACACGAGCCACAGATATTCAGAGGGGGTAACAATGGTTTGGGAACACTAGCTATCAACAAAACAGCATAGAGACCTTTAATACGTAGTGACACGGCATGGTAACCATGTACAGTGACAAACCAAAGTAGGCATATGTCACTAACCATGACCGAAACAATTTCACAGTGTGGGGTCAACGTTGAAAACGCATAACACGAATCACAAATGGTCAGATGGGGAAACAATGGGTTGGTAACACTAGTTATCAGCTAGCAAGTACAAAGACCTTCAACAAGCAGTTGCACGGTGTGGCTAGCGTGCACTGTGACCAACCAAAGGATGGATACATCACTGACTATGGCTGAAGAAGTCCACTGTGTGTGGTCAACATTGACAACTCACAATACGGGTCACAAATGGTCACAGGGAGAGACAATGGGTTGGGAACCCTATGCATGGAATAGAAGGGATAAATAACTTCAATACGTACTGACACGGTGTGGCTACTATGTACACCAAACAAAAGAACTAGGAATATGTCACTGACCATGACCAAATAATTTCAACATGGGTGGTCAACGTTCACCAACCATACCACGATCCACAAATGGCCAGAACAAGAAACAATGGTCCGGGAATATCAGTTCTCAACTAGCAAGTACAAGACCCTTCAATCAGTACTAGCACGGTGCGGCTACCATACACAATGACCGACCAAAGTTGGCATATGCACTGCCTTTCACCAAAGAAACCCGCCGAGTGTGGTCAACGTTGACAACTCATAATACGAGTCACAAATAGTTATAGGGGGACACAATTGTTTGGGAACACCTGGTATCAACTAGCAAGCACAATGACATTCAATACGTTGTGGCACGGTGGGGATACAATGCACGATGACCAACCAAGGTAAGCATATGTCAATAACCATGACCAAAGAATGTCACCATGTGTGGTAAACTTTGACAGCTCATAACACGAGTTACAAATGGTGAGAGTGGAAGATAATGGTTTATAAATGCTAGTTATCGACTAGCAAGTACAAATACCTTCAATATGTAGTGGCACAGTGTGGCTACAACGCTCAGTGACCAACCAACGTATGCATATGTCACTGACCATGACCAAAGAAATTCACTTCATGTGGTCAATGTTGACAACTCACAACACGAGTCACAGATATTCACAGGGGCTAACAACGGGTTGGGAACACTAGCTACCAACTAGAGAGCACAAGGACCTTTGATACGTAGTGACACGGCGTGGTAACCATGTACAGGGACAAACCAAAGTAGGCATATGCCACTACCCATGACCAACCGGATTTCACAGTGTGTGGTCAACGTTGAAAACTCATAACACGAGTCACAAATGGTCAGTGTGGAAAACCATGGGTAAGGAACACTAGTTATCAACTAGCAAGTAGAAAGATTTCCAACAAGTAGTGGCACGGTGTCGCTAGCGTGCACAGTGACCAACCAAAGGATGCAAACTTCACTGACTATGACCGAAGAAGTCCACTATGTGTGGTCAACATTGACAGCTCATACCACAAGTCACAAATGGTCAGAGGGAGAGACAATGGTTTGGGAACCCTATGTATCGACTAGAAAGGACAAAGAACTTCAATACGTAGTGGCACAGTGGGGCTTATATGCACACCAACCAACCAAACTCGACATATGTCACGGACCATGACCAGAGAACTTCAACATGGGTGGTCAACGTTGACCAACAAGAACACGAGTCACAAACGGTCAGGGGAGGAAACAATGCTACGGGAGTTTCAGTTCTCAACTAGGAAGTACAACGACCTTCAGTCAGTTAGGGGGTGTGGCTACCATGCACAATGACCGACAAAAGTAGGCATATGTACTGCCTTTGACCACAGAAATTCGTAGTGTGTGGTCAACGTTCACAACTCATAATACGAGTCACAAATGGTTAGAGGGGGAAAGAATGGTTTGAGAACACCAAGTATCAAATAGCAAGTACTGGGAGCTTCAATACTTTGTGGCTCGGTGTGGATACCATGCACGATGACCAACCAAAGTATGCATATGTCACTGACCATGACCAAATAATGTCACTAAGTGTGGTAAACGTTGACAACTCATAACACAAGTCACAAATGGCCAAGGTGGAAGATAATGGGTTGTGAATACTAGTTATCAACTAGCAAGTATAAATGTTCAATATGTATTGGTACAGTGTGGCTACAATGCATAGTGACCAACCAAAGAATGCATATGTCACTGATCATGAACAAAGAATTTCACTTCATGTGGTCAACATTCACAACTCACAACGCGAGTCAGAGATAGTTAGAGGGGGCTAACAATGGTTTGGGAACACCGGATTTCAACAAGAAAGCACAAAGACCTTGGATACGTAATGACACGGCGTGGTAACCATGTACAATAACAAACCAAGGTGGGAAGATTTCACAAACCATGACCAAACGGATTTCACAGTGTGTGGTCAATCTTGAAAACTCATAACACGAGTCACAAATGGTCAATGGGGGAAACCATGGGTTGGGAACACTAGTTATCAACTAGCAAGTAGAAAGATTTTCAACAAGTAGTGGCACGGTGTGGCTAGCGTGCACAGTGACCAACCAAAAGATGCACACATCACTGACTATGACCGAAGGAGTCCACTATGTATGGTCAACATTGACAGCTCATAACAGGAGTCACAAATGGTCAGAGGGAGAGGGAATGGTTTTGGAACCCTATGTATCAACTAGAAAGTACAAAGAACTTCAATGCGTAGTGGCACGGTGTGGCTATTATGCATACCAAACAACGAAACTAGGCATATGTCACCGACCATGATGAAAGAATTTCAATAGGGGTTGTCAACATTTACCAACAATAACACGAGTAACAAACAGTCAAAGGTGGAAACAATGGTCTGTGAATATCAGTTCTCAACTAGCAAGTACAGCGACCTTCTATAAGTATAAGCACGGTGTGGCTACCATGCACAATGACCGACCAAAGTAGGCATATGTACTTCCTTTGACCAAAGTAATCCGCTGTGTGTGGTCTGCGTTGATAACTCATAATAGGAGTCACAAATGGTCAGAGGGGAGACAATGGTTTGGGAACACCAGGTATCAACTAGCAAGCACAAGCACCATCAATAAGTTGTGGCACGGTGTGGATACCATGCACGATGACCAACCAAAGTAGGCACATGTCACTGACAATGGCCAAATAATGTCACTAAGTGTGGTAAACTCTGACAACTCATACCACGAGTCACAAATGGTCAGGGTGGAAGATAATGGTTTGTGAATACTAGTTATCCACTAGCAAGTACAAATACATTCAATATGTAGTGGCACAGCGTGGCTAACATGCACAGTGACCAACCAAAGTATGCATATGTCACTGACCATAACCAACGAACTTCACTTCATGTGGTCAGCGTTGACAACTCACAACACGGGTCATACATATTCAGAGGGGAGTAAGAATGGTTTGGGAACATTGGCTATCAAATAGAAAGTACAAAGACCTTCAATACATAGTGGCATGGCGTGGTAACCACGTACAGTGACAAACCAAACTAGGCATATGCCACAAACCATGACCAAAGAATTTCAATATGGGTGGTCAACGTTCACAACCCATAACATGAGTCACAAATGGTCAGAGGGGGAAACAATGGTCTGAGAACACTAGTTATCAACTAGCAAGTATGAAGAACTTCAACAAGTAGTGGCACGGTGTGGCTAGCGTGCACAGTGACCAACCAAAAGATGAATACGTCACTAACTATGACAGACGAAGTCCACTATGTGTGGTCAACATTGACAACTCATAACACGATTCACGAATGGTCAGAGGGAGAGACAATGGGTTGGGAACCCTATGCATGGACTAGAAAGGACAAATAACTTCAATACGTAGTGGCACGGTGTTTCTACTATGCACACCAAACAACCAAACTAGGCATATGTCACTGACCATGACCAAAGAATGTCAATATGGGTGGTCAACGTTCACCAACCATAACACGAGTCACAAACGGCCAGAGGGGGAAACAATGGTCCGGGAATATCAGTTCTCAACTAGCAAGTACAACAAGCTTCAATCAGTAGTAACACAGTGTGGCTTCCATGCACAATGACCGACCACAGTAGGCATATGCACTACCTTTGGCCAAAGAAATCCGATGTGTATGGTCAACGTCGACAACTCATAATACGAGTCACAAATATTCGGAGGGGGAAGCAATTGTTTGGGAGCACCAGGTATCAACTAGCAAGCACAATGACCTTCA
Source organism: Penium margaritaceum (assembly GCA_023375785.1). Lineage (NCBI taxonomy): Eukaryota > Viridiplantae > Streptophyta > Zygnematophyceae > Desmidiales > Peniaceae > Penium > Penium margaritaceum. The sequence continues at coordinate 269,737 of SZWC01000623.1, read as the reverse complement.
GTACGTTGTGGCACGGTGTGGATACCATGCACGATGACCAACCATATGTCACTGACTATGACCAAAGAATATCACCATGCGTGGTAAAGTTTGACAACTCATAACACGAGTCACATATGGTCAGAGTGGAAGATAATGGTTTATAAATACTAGTCATTGACTAGCAAGTACATATACCTTCAATATGCATTGGTACAGTGTGGCTACAATGCACAGTGACCAACCAAAGTATGCATGTCACTGACCATGACCAAAGAATTTCACTTCATGTGGTCAATATTGACAGCTCACAACACGAGTCACATATATTCAAAGTGGGTAACAATGGTTTAGGAACACTAGCTATCAACTAGAAAGCACAGAGACTTTTGATACGTAGTGACACGGCGTGGTAACCATGTACAATGACAAACCAAAGTAGGCATATGTCACTAACCATGACCAAACGAATTTCAGAGTGTGTGGTCAACGTTGAAAACACATAACACGAGTCACAAATGGTCAGAGGGGGAAACAATGGGTTGGGAACACTAGTTATCAACTAGCAGGTACAAAGACATTCAACAAGCAGTGGCACGGTATGGCTAGCGTGCACAATGACCAACCAAAGGGTGCATACGTCACTGACTATGACGGAAGAAGTCAACTATGTGTGGTCAACATTGACATCTCAAAACACGAGTCACAAATGGTCAGAGAGAGAGACAATGGTTTGGGAACCCTATGTATCGACTAGAAAGGACAAAGAACTTCAATACGTAGTGGCACGGTGTGGCGACTATGCACACCAAACAACCAAACTAGGCATATGTCACTGACCATGACCATCAAATTTCAATATGGGTGGTCAACGTTGACCAACCATAACACCTGTCACAAACGGTCATAGGGGGAAACAATGGTCTGGGAATATCAGTTCTCAACTAGCAAGTACAGTGACCTTCAATCAGTATAAGCACGGCGTGGCTACCATGCACAATGACCGACCAAAGTAGGCATATGTACTGCCTCTGACCAAAGAAATCCGCTTTGTGTGGTCAGCGTTGACAACTCATAATGGGAGTCACAAATGGTCAGAGGGGGAGACAATGGTTTGGGAACAACAGGTATCAACTAGCAAGCACAAGGACCTTCAATAAGTTGTGGCACGGCGTGGATGCCATGCACGATGACCAGCCAATGTAGGTATATGTAACCCACCATGACCAAATAATGTTACTAAGTGTGGTAGACTTTGACAACTCATAACACGAGTCACAAATAAAGAGGGTGGAAGATAACGGGTTCTGAGTACTAGTTATCCACTAGCAAGTACAAATACCTTCAATATGTGGTGGCACAGCGTGGCTTCCATGCACAGTGACCAACAAAAGTATGCATATGTCACTGACCATGACCAGCGAAGTTTTCTTCATCTGGTCAGCGTTCATAACTCACAACACGAGTCAATGACATTCAAGGGGGGTAAGGATGGTTTGGGAACACTAGATATTAACTAGAAAGCACAGACACCTTTAATGTGTAGTGACAAGGCATGGTAACCATGTACAGTGACAAACCAAAGTATGCATATGTCACTAACGATGACCAAACCAATTTCACAGTGTGTGGTCAAGATTGGAAACTCATAACACGAGTCACAAATGGTCACAGGGGGAAACAATGGGTTGGGAACACTAGTTATCAGCTAGCAAGTATGAAGAAATTAAACAAGTAGTGGCACGGTCTGGCTAGCGTGCACGGTGTCAACCCAAAGGATGAATACGTCACTGAATATGACCGGAGAAATCCAGTATGTGTGGTCAACATCGACAACTCATAACACGAGTCACAAATGGTCAGAGGGAGGGACAGTGGTCTGGGAACCCTATGCATGGACAAGAAAGGAAAAACAGCTTCAATACACAATGGCACGGTGCGGCTACTGTGCACACCAAAAAAACAAACTAGGCATATGTCACTGACCATGACCAAAGAATTTCAATATGGGTGGTCAATGTTCACCGACCATAACACGAGTCACAAACGATCAGAGAGGGAAATAATGGTCTGGGAATATCAGTTCTCAACTAGCAAGTACAACGCCCTTCAATCACGGTCATTATGACCTTCAATACGTTCTGGCACAGTGTGGATACCATGCACGATGACCAAGGTATGCATATGTCACTGACCATGACCAAAGAATGTCACCATGTGTGGCAAACTTTGACAGCTCATAACACGAGTCACAAGAGGTGAAAATGGAAGATAATGGTTTCTCAATACTAGTTATCGAGTAGCAATTACAACTACCTTCAATATGTAGTGCCACACTGAGGCTACAATGCACAGTGACCAACCAACGTATGCATATGTCACTGACCATGACCAAAGAAATTCACTTCATGTGGTCAATATTGACAACTCACAACACGAGTCACAGATATTGAGAGGGGCTAACAACTGGTTGCGAGCACTAGCTATCAACTAGAAAGAACAAAGACCTTCGATATGTAGTGACACGGCGTGGTAACCATGTACATGGACAAACCAAAGTAGGCATACGTCATTAACCATGACCAAACAGATTTCACACTGTGTGGTCAACGTTGAAAACTCATTACACGAGTCACAAATGGTCAGTGGGGGAAACCATTGGTTGGGAACACTAGTTATCAAATACCAAGTAGAAAGATTTTCATCAAGTAGTGGCACGGTGTGGCGACTATGCACACCAAACAACCAAACTAGGCATATGTCACTGACCATGACCAAAGAATGTCACCATGTGTGGCAAACTTTGACAGCTCATAACACGAGTCACAAATGGTCAGAGAGAGAGACAATGGTTTGGGAACCCTATGTATCGACTAGAAAGGACAAAGAACTTCAATACGTAGTGGCACGGTGTGGCTAGCGTGCATAGTGACCAACCAGAGGATGCATACATCACTGACTATGACCAAAGCAGTCCACTATGTATGGTCAGCATTGACTACTCATAACACGAGTCAAAATTGGTCAGAGGGAGATACAATGGTTTGGGAACCATATGTATTGACTAGAAAGTACAAAGAACTTCAATACGCAGTGGCACGGTGTGGCTAATATGCACACCAAACAACCGAACTTGGCATATGTCCTTGACCATGACCAGAGAATTTTGATATGGGTGGTCAACATTGATCAACCATAACACGAGTCACAAACAGTCAGGGGGGGAAACAATACTATGGGAATATCAGTTCTCAACTAGCAAGTACAACTACCTTCGGTCAGTAGAAGCACGGTGTGGATACCATGCACAATGACCGACCAAAGTAGGCATATGTACTGCCTTTGACCAAAGAAATCCGCTGTGTGTGGTCAACGTTGACAACTCATAATACGAGTCACAAATAGTCAAAGGGGGAAACAATGGTTTTGGAACACCAATATCAAATAGCAAGCACAAGGCGCTTCAATACGTTGTGGCACGGTGTGGATAGCATGCACGATGACCAACCAAAGTAGGTAAATGGCAGTGACCATGACTAAATAATGTCACTAAGTGTGGTAAACTGTGACAACTCAGAACACGAGTCACAAATGGTCAGGGTGGAAGATAATGGTTTGTGAGTACTAGTTATCCACTAGCAAGTACAATTACCTTCAATATGTAGTGGCATAGTGTGGCTACAATGCACAGAGACCAACCAAAGTATGCATATGTCACTGACCATGAACAAAGAATTTCACTTTTTGTGGTCAACATTTACAACTCACAACATGAGTCAGAGATAGTCAGAGGGGGCTAACAATGGTTTGGGAACACTAGCTGTCATAAAGAAACCACAAAGACCTTTGATACGTAATGACTCGGTGTGGTAACCATTTACAGCGACAAACCAAAGTAGGCATATGTCACAAACCATGACCAAACGGATTTCACAGTGTGTGTTCAACGTTGAAAACTCATAACACGAGTCACAAATAGTCAGTGGGGGAAACAATGGGTTGGGAACACTATTTATCAACTAGCAAGTAGAAACATTTTCAACAAGTAGTGGCACGGTGTGGCTAGCGTGCACAGTGACCAACCAAAGGATGCACACGTCATTGACTATGACCGAAGAAGTCCACTGTGTATGGTCAACATTGACAACCCATAACACGAGTCACAAATGGTCAGAGGGAGAGACTATGGTTTGAGAACCCTATGTATTGACTAGAAAGAACAAAGAACTTCAATACGCAGTGGCACGGTGTGCCTAATATGCACACCAAACAACCAAACTCGGCATATGTCACTGAGCATGACCAGAGAATTTCAATATAAGTTGTCAACGTTGACCAGCCATAACACAAGTCACAATCGGTCAGGGGAGGAAACTATGCCTTGCGAATACCAGTTCTCAACTAGCAAGTACAACGACCTTCAGTCAGCAGTAGCACGGTGTGGCTACCATGCACAATGACCGACCAAAGTATGCATATCTACTGCCATTGACCAAAGAAATCGGCTGCATGTGGTCAACGTTGACCACTCATAATACGAGTCACAAATAGTCAGAGGAGGAAACAATGGTTTGGGAACACCATGTATCAAATAGCAAGCACAGGAAGCTTCAATACGTTGTGGCACGGTGTGGATTTCGTGCACGATGACCAACCAAAGTAGGCATATGTCACTGACCATGACCAAATAATGTCACTAAGTGTGGTAAACGTTGACAACTCATAACACGAGTCACGAATGGTCAAGGTGGAATATAATGGTTTGTGAACAATATTTATCGACTAGCAGGTACAAATATCTTGAATATGTATTGGCACAATGTAGCTACAATGTACAGTGACGAACCAAAGTATGCACATGTCACTGACCATGAACAAAGAATTTCACTTCATGTGGTCAACATTTACAGCTCACAACAAGAGTCACAGATAGTTGGAGGGGGCTAACAATGGGTTGGGAACACTAGGTGTCAACGAGAAAGCATATAGACCTTCGATACGTAATGAAACTGCGTGGTAACCATTGATAGTGACAAAACAAAGTAGGCATATGTCACAAACCATGACCAAACGGATTTCACAGTGTGTGGTCAACGTTGAAAACTCATAACACGAGTCACAATTGGTCAGTGGGGGAAACCATGACCAAACGGATATCACAATTGGTCAGTCACAATTGATTGGGAACACTTGTTATCAAATAGCAAGTAGAAAGATTTTCAACAATTGGTGGCACGGTGTGGCTAGCGTGCACAGTGACCAACCAAAGGATGCACACGTAACTGACTATGACCGAAGAATTCCACTATGTATGGTCAACATTGACAACTCATAACACGAGTCACAAATGGTCAGAGGAAGAGACAATGGGTTGGGAACCCTATGCATGGACTAGAAAGGACAAATAACTTAAATACATTGTGGCATGGTGTGGCTACTATGCACAGCAAACAACCAAACTATGCATATGTCACTGGCCATGACCAAATGATTTCAATATGGGTGGTCAACGTTCACCAACCATAACACGAGTCACAAACTGTCAGAGGGGGAAACAATGGT